>SJYV01022842.1:25497-48635 GCA_006410875.1 Neotragus pygmaeus | reverse complement strand
AGCTGAGCGCCAAAGAATTGATGCTTTTGAACTGTGGTGTTGGAGAAGACTCTTGAGAGTCCCTTGGACTGCAAGGAAATCCAACCAGTCCATCCTAAAAGAAATCAGTCCTGAATATTCTTTGGAAGGACTGATGTTGAAGCTGAAAAACTCCAATACTTTGGCTACCTGACGTGAAGAACTAACTCATTAGAAAAGACTCTGATGCTAGAAAACATTGAAGGCAGGAGGAGAAGGGGACAACAGAGGATGAGATGGCTGGATGGCATCACTGACTTGATGGACATGAGTTTGAGCAAGCTCTGGGAATTGGTGATGGACAGGGAGGCCTGGCGTGTTGCAGTCCATGGGGTTGCAAAGAGTTGGACACGACTGAGCAACTAAACTGAACTGATATGTTTATAAGTCTGAAAGAATGATTTATAGATATCATTTTGTGGAAGCTGTTAGTCCTTGATAGTGTCAGAAATATATTTTTGTCTTTCTCTGGGTAATCAGTTATCAGCTTATAAGTAAAGTTCTAGTAATTTTTTTATTGACTTATTAGGATATATTTTCCCTTCATAGTTGTGTAGTAATAAGAATGATTGTTACAAGTCATTGCTTTTTACTACTAACATGAATTCATGAAGATGGTGTTGGTTGCTCTCGGGAAATTTCTTTTAGCCTATCCAGTCCATATTTACAAGCAAGATTAGGATGGCAAACTTGGAAAGAGACTTTTCCACACCAGCCCCCCTCACTCACCCACTCCTACCCTTGGCAGAAAACGAAATGATCCCAGGGTGACCCCAGACCAAGATAGGAGAATAGGAGTAAGAACACGAGCTATCTCTAATGATAATGATCATGATAATTATAATGATTATAACAGTAATAATAATATAGGTCCCATTTTGGGACATCTTCTATATGTTCAGCATTTAGTGTTTTCTGTAAGGTAGGTTTATGGATCAGAAAATTGAAGCTTAGGAAAGTAATTTCTCAAGGCCATACAACTAGTAAGGCAGAGTTTGAACCTGGGTCTTTTTGGTTCTAGAGTACATTATCTTTTTACTGCATCATGTTATCTTTCTAATATTTTGACAATTATAAGGGAAATCAGTGCTGTACTTTTCTGGTTGAGATAGCATTTTCCTTTAAAAGACTAATCATGTAAGGGTGAGCGGGCCTGAGAGGTATTAATATATTAACCCAAAAGGAAAGTGTGGTGTAACTTGATGTACTGTTGGGACCTCTGAGCTGGGTTAGGTGATTGGTAATAGTGGACCTAGAGTTTTAAATGACTGAGGACTTTTTAGTAAAATCAGGGGGAAATTAAAGAGAACTTTGATGCTGATTTGGGGTTGAGGAGTCAGGAATAGTATATGAATTTATTAGAATAGTTTCATGAGTTAGAATAAAAATAATAAATTAAACAGGGAAGGCATAATTTGGATAATAGATTCTTGTGTTGATGATTGAAATAACTTAGCTAAGAAATTTACTGAGATCCCATTAAGCGTTTCCTAACATGGTCAGAACCCAGAGAGTTGTATCTTAATCAGGTCTGCTGGCTAAGAGGAGAGTATATTTGGTTTGTAGAAGATGAACCTGCTACCCATGTACTCTTGTTTTAGGGACTTTGGAGGTACATTTTAGGGACTGTAGGGCTTTGGAGAGTAGATAGATATTGGTTAAAAGAAGAGGCCCAATTTAATCCTGACCTCTCAAGATCAGTATATTTGAAGTTCTAGGCTGGGGAGGGACCAGAAAACCAGCTAATGGGGAGACCACTTGGGAGTCCCTGGAAAGGATTGACGAAATGCACATGAATTTAAAGTCTTACTGAGGGATTGAGATTGTACTGGAATTTATAGTACATTACAGGGTGTATAAATTACACCCTGAAATTCCCTTAATACCCTTGATCTGATTGTGTGCTTAGCTATAGTAGTCAGAATATTGGGAAAAGGCACTTTCCAAAAAGGAAAAGTGGAGAGGGGCCAGGAAAATGTGGATGTGTTTAACAAGATCCTCTTCTCTTTCGATTCTTANCACATTGAAAATATAAACTGTAAAGCAGTGTGACTGAAACACAACATTTCCATGTAATATGTTGCTGTTTTAGTCCTTATACACAAGTTTTGTGGACTGTAGCTTAAATGGGTAATTATAAGCTAACATTTTTTTCTAAAGTATATTTAATATATCTTTTGTTCTCTGATAGAATAGAGCATTGTTCATTTTTATTTAGTTGAGTGAATTTTTATATTTAGTAAATGTAGGAGTAGTTACAAGGTTGGAAAGTTTGCTAGATTCTACTTCCATACTCTATTGTTAGTGTTATAGCAGTTTGAAGGCTTTTTTTTTTTTCAACTTTATCTAGTCATGAAGTGTTAGTCGCTCAGTTGTCTCTGTTTGAGACGCCATAGACTCTATCCCGCTAGGCTCCTCTGTCCATGGGATTCTCCAGGCAAGAATACTGGAGTGGGTAACCATTCCCTTCTCCAGGGGATCTTCCTGACCCAGGGATAGAACCCGGGTCTCCTTCATTGCAGGGAGATTCTTTACCATCTGAGCCACTGGGGAAGCCCATCTAGGCATAATTGATATACAATAAAATGTGTGTATTTAAAGTGTACAGCTTGAGTTTTAACACATATATACACCNCTGACCCAGGGATAGAACCCGGGTCTCCTTCATTGCAGGGAGATTCTTTACCATCTGAGCCACTGGGGAAGCCCATCTAGGCATAATTGATATACAATAAAATGTGTGTATTTAAAGTGTACAGCTTGAGTTTTAACACATATATACACCTGTGAAAACATCTCCACAATCTAGTTAATGAACATTTCTGTTACCCACCCTCCAGATTTCCTCTTGTTCCTTTGTATTTCATTCCTTCTTACTCCTTATTTCCTCCCGGAATAATCAATGATCTGCTTTCTTTTTTTTTTTATAATGCTGTTGCATTTTTTTTTAATTTGTAAAGTTTTAAAAATATTTTGTCTGTTCTTTGTCTTCATTGTTGAACATGGGTTTTCTCTAGTTGTGGTGAGCAGGGTCGAATCTCCAGTTGCATCGTGCAGGCTTCTCATTGCAGTGGCTTCTCTTGTTGCAGAGCACACACTCTAGGGCATGCAGGTATCAATAGTTGCGGCTTGCGGGCTCTTGAGCATGGGCTCAGTAGTTGTGGTGCATGGGCTTAGTTACCCCATGGAATGTGGAATCTTTCTGGAGCAGGGATTGAACCCATGTCCCCTGCATTGGCAGGTGGCTTCTTAACCACTGGACCACCAGGAAAGTTCAGTTATCTGCTTTCTAAACTATAGATTAGTTTACATTTTCTATAATTCTTTTCTAAATGAAATCATACAGTGAACTTTTTTTTTGGTCTGACTTATTTCATTCAACATAATTATTTTGTAATTTATCTATGTTGTTTTAGTATTCCACTGTATATTTACAGTTACACTGTGCTACATTTTATCCATTCACTTGTTGATGGATATTTGAAAATGTCCTATTATAAAAAAAGCTGCTGTGAATATTTGTGTATAGGTCTTTATATGGACATAGACATTTTTTCTCTTGAGGTAAAACCTAGGAATGAAATGGTTGGGTCATATGGTAGGTGTTAAGTTTAACTTTTAAGGAAGCTGGTGNGAGCATGGGCTCAGTAGTTGTGGTGCATGGGCTTAGTTACCCCATGGAATGTGGAATCTTTCTGGAGCAGGGATTGAACCCATGTCCCCTGCATTGGCAGGTGGCTTCTTAACCACTGGACCACCAGGAAAGTTCAGTTATCTGCTTTCTAAACTATAGATTAGTTTACATTTTCTATAATTCTTTTCTAAATGAAATCATACAGTGAACTTTTTTTTTGGTCTGACTTATTTCATTCAACATAATTATTTTGTAATTTATCTATGTTGTTTTAGTATTCCACTGTATATTTACAGTTACACTGTGCTACATTTTATCCATTCACTTGTTGATGGATATTTGAAAATGTCCTATTATAAAAAAAGCTGCTGTGAATATTTGTGTATAGGTCTTTATATGGACATAGACATTTTTTCTCTTGAGGTAAAACCTAGGAATGAAATGGTTGGGTCATATGGTAGGTGTTAAGTTTAACTTTTAAGGAAGCTGGTGATATTATAAAGTAGTAATACTATTTTACATTGTACATTTCCACCAGCAGCATTTAAAAATTCCAGTTGCTATTTTGGGGTCATTTGTACATTCATAGGCCATACTTTTTGAGTGTGTAAGGAAAGGCAAAAATATACAGTTTTCTTCCCAGAGCTTTAGGTAAACATCTCTGGAGAATTTATGAAAGTTGAGCTCTTTTCTGTAAGATGGTCCTTTTCTGATGGTCCTTTCTTTCCTTAGTATGAGAAGTGGAAGAAAAATGTATTCTAAGCTTTGGTTTCATAAAAGGAAGAAAGAAATACTTAAATTTGGAGGGTTTGGTTTTCTAAGTGATGGCTAAGATACTGCAAATTAGACATTAGCTTTATAGCATTTAATATACTTAAGTGTGGAGATAGTAGAAGTAACTCTTTAATAGAGAAATCATTAAAAATCCTCTAAGTCATCCATAGTATACAGTGGTTAGACCCAATATCTCTCCCTCAATTGACACTGTTCTTTTTTGCTCCAGTATTAGAATAAATCAGTGTTTATTTGCTTGCCCCAGATGAAGTGGTTAGCTTGCATTTAGGGGCTATACCTAATGAAAAATCTGTTATTAAAAATACAAGAATTCCATTCAGCTTGGTGCACAAGTTATAAGGGAACTGATATAAACTGAGGGAACAGCAGAGTGATGTGCTCACTCTGGGTCATCAGCATATATTATTTTGAGATGAATGGTGGATGAAATTGACTATATCATTTATTTTTTAAATTAATTTTTAAAATTGAATTTTTATTATATTGTTTTACAATGTTGTTGTGTTTCTACTGTACAGCAAAGTGAATCAGCTATACATACACATATAGCCCGTCTTTTTTGGATTTCCTTCCCATTTAGGTCATCACAGAACTTTGAGTAGAGTTCCCTGTGCTATACAGTAGGTTCTCATTAGTTATCTATTTTATACATAGCAGTGTGTATGTGTCAGTTCCCGTATCCCAGTTCATCCCACTTCACCCTTCCTCCTTGGTGTCCATATGTTTGATCTCTGCATCTGTTGTCTCTATTTCTGCTTTGTAAATACGTTCATCTGTACCATTTTTCTTGATTCCACAAATAAGTGATATTATGTGATATTTATCTTTCTCTTTCTGACTCACTTTGTGTGACAGCCTCTAGGTCCATCCATATCTCTGCTAATGGCACAATTTCATTTCTTTTTATGGCTGAGTAATATTCCATTGTATATATGTACCACATCTTTATCCATTCATCTGTTGATGGATATTTAGATTGCTTCCATTATCCTGGCTGTTGTAAATAGTGCTTCAATGAACATTCAGATGCATGCATTTTTTTGAATTATGATGTTCTCCAGGTATATGCCCAGGATTGGGATTGCTGGGTCTTATGGTATTAGGTTGATCAAAGAGTAATTGCGGTTTTGGACCCTGAATTTTAAATCATTATAACTAGACCTAAAGATGTCTTTATTAATCAAAATAGGAACCACTACAGTCAACATATTTTTGCCAATGAGAAATAAGTTTGTTTATTCCTGTAGCATAAAAATCTGTGCTTTAGGACTCAGTGAACTTTTGGAAAGTACTTTCTGTCTCCTGATGATTGTGGAAGCATTTTCCCTGCAAAAGGTTATAGAGATGCTTGAAGAAGTGGTAGTTGGTTGGCAAGAGGTCAGGTGAATATGGCGGATGAGGTGAAACTTCGTAGCCCAATTCATTCAACTTCGGAAGAATTGGTTGTGTGCTGTGCAATTGGGTGTCGTCATGGAGAAGAATTGGGCCCTTTCTGTTGACTATTGATGGCTGCAGGTGTTAGTTTTCCATGCATCTCATTGATTTGCTGGGCATACTTCTCAGATGTAATGGTTTCACTGGAGTTTAGAAAGCTGTAATGGATCAGACCAGCACACACAGACCACCAAACAGTGACCATGACCTGTTTTTGGTGCAAGTTTGGCTTTTGGAAGTGCTTTGGAGCTTCTTGGTTCAATCACTGAGGTGGTCATCACTGGCTGTTCTATAAAATCCACTTTTTGTCACGTGTCCCAATCCAGTTGAGAAGTGGTTTGTTGTTGTTGCATAGAAAAAGAGGAGAAGACACTTCAAAGTGATGACTCTTCTGATTTGCAGTCAGCTCACAAGGCACCCACTTATCAAACTTTTTCACCTTTCTAATTTGTTTCAAATGCCAAATGACCACGGAATGGTCTACATTGAGTTCTTGGGTAACCTCTCATGTAGTTGTAAGAGAATCAACTTTGATGATCCTCTCATTTGGTTGTTGTCAACTTCCAATGGCCAGCCACTGTGCTCCTCATCTTCAAGGCTTTTGTCTCCTTTGCAAAACTTCATGAACCACCGTTGCACTGTGTGTTTGTTAGCAGTTTCTGGACCAAATGCGTTGTTGATGTTGAGAGTTGTGTCCACTGCTTTATGACCCATTTTGAATTCAAATAAGAAAATTGCTCAAATTTGCTTTTTGTCTAACATCATTTCCCTGGTCTAAAATACATATGAAATAAATAGCAAGTAATAAGTTATTAACCAAAAAACATAAAGTGAGAAATGTGCATTAAAATGATATAGAACATAAGCATATTTATTTAAGAATGCATTCCAATGTCAAATGGTAAAGTTCAACAGTGCAAAACCACAGTTACTTTTGCACCAACCTAATAGTTCTGTTTTTAATTTTTTAAGGAACCTCTATACTGTTCTCCTTTGTGGATGTACCAATTTACATTCCTACCAATGGGAGTGTAAGGCCAGACACTCTAAAACCCTTAGAGGAAAACATAGGCAGAACACTCTGTGACATAAATCACAGCAAGATCTGTTTTTGACTATATGATTTAAATGATTTGTCTCTTTTATTTTGCATTGTTTATTATGTGTAAATGGTTGCATTCTCAAATGCACATATGATCTAACTGCACTATAATATGGTTATAGTAACAAATGAAGATGAATGTAAATAGAGGTGATAATAGTATTGAGAGTAGGGTGGCTGATAGGAATGTTTATTAAATTCATGTCTATTGGCCTTTTTAACTTCCTCTAGGAGATTAGCAAGGGTAAGTAACCATCAGTCTCTATTAAGTGCTTCTTTCCCTTCTCTATTCTGCTCTACCTAGATGGTTTTCTTCTCTGTTTGCTTGTGTTTTCCCCAGCCCCTTGGTATTCTCATATCAGCAGTGTACCTGATTTCCTTTAGAATTACAGCCAAAACTATGAATATATAATTACTTTTTGTAGCTTTGTTGTATATATAAGATAAACTAAAATATGATTCTAAAAATGATGCTCTACTTTTACAAACCTGAACTTGTAACTTGTTTATCCACATTCCAAATAGTTCTGCATAAAAGTTGCCTAACTTGTAAAACACATTGTTTGATTTTCATATTTTGATAAGAATTAAAAATGTGAATCTTTTTCACTAATGTGAGTAAACAAGAACTGATGAGATAATGTGGCATAGAAGGTTCACTTGACTTAGCGTCACAGGGTCCTGGGCTCAGCTGTGTCAGTAATCTGCTCTGTAATCCTGGGAAAGTCATGTTTCTCATCTGTAAAATGTGGGGGGCTTGTCTTGATGACCTTGAAAATGAAGATTTCCCTCTAGGGCAGAGAAGGCAAACTTGTAAAATAAGTTGTCTTTATTTTATGTAAGTTGTCCCTGAAAGTTAATGATTTTTCTAAAAATGATGTATAATCACTTTTGAATTTGTGTATATCTCATCTGTTACAGGATGCTTTAATCTGGATCCCAATAGAGTTTTGGATGTCATTTTAGAAGTGTTTGAATGCAGGCCAGAACACGATGACTTCTTTATATCTTTATTAGAATCTTACATGAGTATGTGTGAACCGCAAACACTGTGTCATATTCTTGGGTTCAAATTCAAGTTTTATCAGGTAAAAAAATATGTGTGTGTGTGTAAATTTTGTGATTTTATATGTAAAATTTAATTTGAATTTTATTTGTAAATGATTGGTTTCAGCTCAGCCATTTTAGCAGAATGGATAAGAAACTACATTAGTGGTATGAATGATGTGATGTGAAGGCCTAACAAATTTTTGCCTTGAGAGAGATGGAGTCAGGGAAGACTTACAGATACAACATTTTTTTTGAAACCTGGTGCTTGAAGGCTGTACGAGTTTGTTGAGAGTTGTCTGTGCAGAGAGTTGGCTGTGCTATGTGCATAGCAACATACATTGCTATGTATAGACTTTTGTCTAACAAATAGTGTGTGAATGAAGACATGGGAGATAGAATGTATATAACAAGTTGAAGAAATGGTACTTAGTCTCATGTAGCTGGATTGTAAGATATGGGGGAAGAAGGGACAGGAAGTGAGGTTGGAAAGGTTGGCACAACTTTAGATTGTCAGGAGCCTTGAATGCTGTGTTGAGTTAGAATTTTATCATATAGGTAGTTACTGTTGAAAGTTTTTATGGATGTGAATAAATTCTTGAGGCTTATCTTGCATAATTTTTCACTTAAATCACTGCATAGTTATCTTGCAGATCTGTGGCCTCTAATTATTTCTCTTTCAATCCGTTTTTCATATTATGGATGTACTACTGTTACATTCTGAAAGAGATCTAATTAACACACTGCTTAAAAACTTTTGCTGGCAGGATGAAATTCAAACTTCTAAATGTAGCAGAAAAGGCTCTTCACAGTCTAGTCCCATTCTTTCTTTCCAGCCTTATCTTTAGTAATTTTTTTCCCCTGTCACATCTAATATTCTAGTCATATTAAATTACTAGCTGTTACTTGAACTTTGGTATGGGCATTGCTATGTATAAACTTTTGTCTAAATGCAGTTCCTTATAACTGGAAAATGTACTTACCCACCCCCTCTCATCTGTCTTTTCTTCATCCTGTAAATTCTTATTTTTTCTTTAAGATCAAGTACTTCTTGAACTATAAAAGTTTTTGGTGGACACTTCACCCATGCAGAGTTTAAGTCACTTCTTAAATTCTGTTCTCATAAAACTTAACTCAGACTTCTAGCACTTATCAAGTTATATTGGAATAAACTGTGTCTGTCTCCTTTGCTAGGTTGTGAGTCATTTAGGACAGGGTTTGTATTTTACTAATTTCTCTTGATTGATTTTATTGCTTAGCCAGTAGTAAAAGTTCACTAATTATTATAAATAAATGATCTATGTTTTAGGAAGATAATTCTCTTGATAGCGTGGAGGATTTTAATGTAATAAGGCCTCTATTGTCTTTCTGGTCTAGCTTTTCTAATTTGTCTACCTGCCTGGGATTTTCAACTAGTCAGGAAATACTCTTATGTTAAGCACTGAGGATACTCTGGAAAAGAGTATCTATTCCTGTCCCTGAGCGCTCAAGTTCAGGATAAAAGGACAACTTCTTTTAGGATTCTCAAATATAATCCACCTACTGCCTTTGGTTGTCTTAATTTTTCCATTTCTCTATAATGTTCCAGAAGAGAAATTAGTTCAGAACTAAAAGCATATAGCTTTTTGGTACCAAACAAGAGAAGCGTCAGGGTTTTGGGGCAAGGGCGTTTCACCTTTGTTTAAAAATTAATGATGATAGTCATTCCTATTCCTACTGGCAGCCAGGGAGTCCACTCTTAGTATAGAGAAAGAGAAGTTCAGGTGTTTAATTGCACCTTGATTGTTTTGGATTTGAGAACATGAAGCCAACTGCTGAAGTGACAGGGTAGCTGAAATTTAACTTGAGCATGATTAATTAGAATATAGGTTAGGACTTTGGAGACTGAGGGTTTCAGGGCTTATTGCAGTGAATAATGATGACCTACTGCTTAATATAGTATTGTTAGTTGAATATCAGTTTTAGAATTAAAACTTTCTNATCATGACCAACCTATTATTGGAAAGAATAACCCTGGTATTGTTCTGTATAACACCATTTGCTTATTTTTATTGCCTGAGCAATCTTACTTTGGGAATCTGTAATCTTAAGGACCACTGAGGGCAGGGGAAGAAATGTAAGAGATTTTAGATAATTTGTAGTCTGGTGAGGTAAAGTAAGAAAAGCCACGAAAATCAAGAACTGCTGAGGGCTTCTAACCTGGGGAATTGGTTCCTAAGTGTCTATGCTCATCCTGTGTATTGGTCTCTTGCCTAACTCTACCCACCCCAACCCCCTGCCATCACTTCCTGAAAACTTTTACTCCCCCAGTCCACAACCCATATTTTCACCAATTGGAAATTATTTGGATTAACAGGGTTCTTTTAATTTTTTTTCTTAATGCTAGGACTTCTAGGCAAAGATAATTATTTCTGCTCTAAAGTCAGAGTGACTTTATTCTGATTTCAGCCTGGGATTACCTGTACTGGATGTTTTGACTTGGAAAGGTGGTAGGGATGTAAGCAGTTTTAGAACAGACTTTGGAAAATTGGGCTGATTCAGTTCCCTTAACAGAGATTGCTGGAATAGAGGGTTTAGGGTCAGCATGAAGGGCAAGAAGAAGGGAGTGCTAGGAAGTGTGAGGATACTGAAAGACAAACTTGGCTGGGTTTGTCTTGCCGCAGGAAAAGGAAGGAGATGATGACTCTCACTCTTGTCCCAGCTTCTTGATTCAGTACACAGTAATAGCAGTACCATCATTATGCACTATTATAACCCAAATATACTCATTTAAGGAATATTGACTGAACACCTCCTATGTGCCAGGCAGTGTCCTAAGTGTTGTGACTACATATGTAAGCAAATACAAATCTTTGCCTTCGTGATGCTTATATTCTAAGCAAATCCTATGATACATTAAAAGGTGATCAATGAGAGGGGGCAAAAGAAGACAGAGAGCAGCATAAGGAAGAATGAGAGTACTAGGGTGGTGAAGTGGCAATTTTAAACAAAAAGTAAGAGTAGACCTCATTGAAAAGGTGAGTTTATTTAAGCAAAGAAACAGATGATGTGACAGTGTAAACTGCAGATATTTGGAAGAGCCTCCAGGCAAAGAGAATAGCTGCAGCAACAGTCTTAAGGTGTGAGCATGCCTGATGTGTTGAATAACAGTGAGGAGACCAGTGTGGCTGGATCAGAGTGATTGAGTGGGAGAGTGGTAGGGGGTGAGGTCAAAGATGAGGGACCATATCACATGGAACTGGTGCAAGGTTTCTGGCTTCCAATGCCGGGTGAAGCCAGTGGAGGTTTTGAGTGATATGATCTGGTGTAGTTTTTTTCATTGTGTTTCTCTTTTACCTTTTCATTTTATTATGAACGTTTTTAGACATATAGAAAAGAGTGAATAGTGTGACTACCCATAACTATATCACCTAGAAGTATGTTTATTAACATATTGGTATAATTTTGGGGGGAAATATTAATTTATATTACAGATCATGAATGGTTGCTTCTAAATGCATTAATTTGTATTTTTTAAAAGTAAGGACATTTTTCTATACAACCATGATACTAATTTTGTATCTAACTAGACTGCTATCATAGCTCAGACCATATTCAGATTTTCCAGGTTGTCCCCCAAATGCATTTTGCACCTGGTTTGTTCAAATGATGATCCAGTCAAAGACCACAAATATATTTGATTTTGGGGATTTTTTTACTCTCTTTTAATTTAGAATAATTTCCCCCACCCCTTCCATTAATAGCAGTGACTTGCTGAAGAGAACATTCCCAAAGAAGACTCCACCTTTTGGATTTATCTAATGGCTTTTTGTGGTTGGTTTAATTTGTTCTTTATCCCCTGTTTTTCTTATATGCTTGGAGTTAGGGCTAAAGGGTCGACTATGTTCAGGTAAAATATTAGTCGCAAAAATACTTCATAGGTTGTGTTATATGTTTCATATTGCATAGCATCTAATACTGACTTCTAATATTTCAGTAAGTTGATGACAGTATAATCTCGCCATTATACAATGATATTTCCCCATCTTGTCAACAGCAAGTTATCTGTAGGTTGATATTTGGTAACATGTGAATATCCAGTTTTTCATCAACCTTTCATTAAGTGTAATGTAACTACATGGATGGTAGTTTTCTGAGTCAGTTATTTCCTTTGGGGTTCCAAATTGTTGGTTCACTAATTTTATCTTGCTGTCTACATTTATGAGCCATACTGCTACTGCTAAGTCACTTCAGTCGTGTCTGACTCTGTGTGACCCCATAGACAGCAGCCCACCAGGCTCCCCCGTCCCTGGGATTCTCCAGGCAAGAACACTGGAGTGGGTTGCCATTTCCTTCTCCAGTGCATGAAAGTGAAAAGTGAAAGTGAAGTTGCTCAGTCATGTCTGACTCTTTGAGACCCTATGGACTGCAGCCTACCAGGCTCCTCTGTCCCTTATTAACTTGAGTCGTTTGGTTATTCTGCAGTACAGTTCCTACTAGAAAGACAGACAAATACTTCATTTTTTCCCCCACATTAATTACTAGCCATCAGAGTAAGGAGTTTCTTTAGTAGACATATCTAATGGTGACATGAGGGATATGTGTGTGAGAAAGAGACAAGAGAGACAAAAAGAGTGTGTACATGTGCATTTCGACTTAGGTTTTCAAAGAATCAATATAGTTATGGTAGTAGTAGAAGTAGATGATGTTCTGAATATATTTTGAAGGTAGAGCCAATAGTATTTGCTGGTGGATTAGATATAGAATGTGAGAAAGTAGAGTTAAGGACTGTCCTAAAAAATTTTTTTTTTTGGACTGAGCAGCTAGAAAGATAATTTTCTTCATCAACTGAGATAGGGTAAGTTTCAGGTGGAATGAGTTTGGAGTACTGTGGGCAGGAATCAGGAATTCAGTTTTGGGCATGTTAAGTTTGAAATACCTGTTAGAGATTCAGATATCCAAGTAGAGATGTTGAGCAAATAACTGGATATTGGATTTGGTGTGCTGGAGAAAGAACTAGAAAGGGCTAGAGATAGAAATGTGGGTGCCAAAAGCACATAGATGATACTTAAAGTTGTGATACTGGATGAAATCATTAAGTTGGATAAGAGAACCAAAGGCTGAGCCTTGGGGCACTCTGATGTTAAAGGGCCTGGGAAAAGAGGAGGAGCCAGCAAAGGAGATATAGAAGGAACACATGTAAGGTAAGAGGAAAACAAGAATATAGCATCTTGGAAGCTAAATGGAAGAAGGAATGATCAAGTCTGCTAAATGTCTGACAGGTCATTTAAGATGAGGACTGAAAAATGGTCATTGGATTTATTAGCAGGGAGTTCAAAACTAGCCATATTTGTAGAGTTTGAGTGATGTAAAAGAGGATGGGTAGAATGGAATTGGAGAAAATGAGAATAGACAACTCTATAAAGGAGTTGCTACAGAGAGGCACAGATAAATGGAGTGGTAGCTGGTTGAGGAAGTGAACTCGGGATTTTCTTTGAAGATAGGAGAGACTGTTTATGTGTTGATGGGAATGATTGAACAGAAAGAAACTGTTGATGCAGGAGAAAGAGGAGAGAATTATTGAATTAGTGTTCTTGAATAAGATAGAATGCAGCTTATAGCGTAAGTGATGGATGAACTTTATATAGGACCACAGGGAATTCACATATAATAACAGGTGGAAAGGTAGCATATGTGGGTACACTTGTTGGTAGGTGGATAGATCTGATGGTGAGAATTTGTAGAGGTCCTGTTGATTGATCCAGTTTTCATGCTGAAATAGCAAGTTCATCAGATGATAAAGGGAATGATAGAGGAGGTATTGGAGCTTAGGAGAGAAAGTAGGAAATAGTTGTGTAAGAGAATATGAGAGTGAATGGACTAGACAAATAAGAGTATAGTTGGCCAGTGACATTAAGGACCCACTTGAGGGTGGATATGTGAAATTAGTACTTTGAGGAGTTGTAGCTATTGGTAATATTAGAATTTAGGATATGGAGTGAATGGCTAAAATAGAGTAGAGGAGGTCTTTGCAAGAGTGGAATTCAAGGAACTGAGAAACCAGCATGTTAGAAGTATCACTAACATGTGTATGAAAATCTCTAAAAATTAAGAAAGGAATAGAGTTGGAGAAAGTGACACTGAATCAGAAGCTAAGATCATTCATTGCTAAGTAAAGGGCAGGGACCTAGGGGTCCATAGATGACAACAATAGTACATAACTAAAAGTGGCAGAGCTCTGTCCCTTCATAAAAGCAACTGATGAACTGGCAAAAAAACCTGTCAATCAACTTTCACAGAACTCTGGAATTTAGTAAAAACTTAAACAACCAAGGGATGATTTGATGAAGAAAAAAGCTGCTGTTTGGGATAAGAGAGCTCTGTGGCATTTTAAATTGCCTGCCTACTATCTCACGCCCAGATTGATGGTGGCTGTGAAGATAAAAGCCGGCATTCCTAGTACAGATTGCTAATGCCTGAGGATATAAAGAATTGTTCTCAAAGAATTCGGCCTGTCTGGCTACTCCCCGAAGGATTGGTGCAAGGGCTTGTCTTTGTTTTGCCTGACTGGGAGCATCCCTTGGGCTAGGGTGAAAGTGAAGTCTCTCAGTCTTGTCCTATTCTTTGTAACCCCATGGACTATAGCCTACTAGCCTACTAGGCTTCTCNTGGCTACTCCCCGAAGGATTGGTGCAAGGGCTTGTCTTTGTTTTGCCTGACTGGGAGCATCCCTTGGGCTAGGGTGAAAGTGAAGTCTCTCAGTCTTGTCCTATTCTTTGTAACCCCATGGACTATAGCCTACTAGCCTACTAGGCTTCTCCGTCCATGGGATTTGGCAGGCAAGAATACTGGAGTGGGTTGCCATTTCCTTCTCTAGGAGATCTTCCCGACCCAGGGGTTGAACCCCGGTCTCCCATATTGTAGGCAGACGCTTTACCATCTAAATCACCAGGGAAGTCCAGGGAAGATCCCATCCATGGGAATCTCCTAAAAATACCTTTTAGATCATGGTATACCCTGCTATACAGTGTCCAATGGTGCCTTATATAGTCTGAGGAGCAGAAACAGAAAAGAATGAAGAAAAATCATCAGAGCCTAATGAACCTATGGGACACTGTCAAGTATACCAATATGTGAGGAGTNCATCTTGGAATGTGAAGTCAAGTGGGCCTTAGAAAGCATCACTACGAACAAAGCTAGTAGAGGTGATGGATTCCAGTGGAGCTATTTCAGATTCTGAAAGATGATGCTTCTCTATGTTAGGGGAAAACCAAGGAGACTCCGTGTTGAGTGAATCGAATCTTGATCTAAGCGAGGATGAGAGAGACAAAAGGTTGGTTACAACCGAAACATGTGCTTCCCTGGTGGCTCAGTGGTGAAGAATCAGCCTCCAGTGCAGAAGATCTAAGAGACCCAGCTTCAATCTCCGGATCAGGAAGATTCTCTAGAGAAGAGAATGGCAACCCAGGCCAGTGTTCTTGCCTGGAGAATCCCATGGGCAGAGGAGCCTGGTGAGCTACAGTCCATGGGTTGCGAAGAGTTGGACACGACTGAGCGACTAAGCACGCAGGCACAACCTTAACATCAGCCAGGTAACCCAACGTCAGTCCTGTGGAGACCGACCCCAGAGGTGGGGCCGGCGGGCGGGGCCCCATAGCCACGTGCGCCCCCTGGAGAGGCCCTCCTGAGTAACCAAAACGTCAATCATGCGGAGACTGAGCCCAGAGGTGGGACCGGTGGGCGGGGCCCCATAGCCACGTGCGCCCCGGGAGAGGCCCTCCTGAGCTCACAGAGGCTCCTTCTGCGCCCGTGCCGCGTGCCTGATCACAGCAGCTGCAGTGATCCCGGCTCCTTCTTGGCCTCGTAGGGTTAGCGGTTGGGGCCGTGTGGCAGCACAGTGGGATGCTTCAGTGGTGAATTAGCCAAGGAGGCCAGATGGCCTTACTCTGCAACAGCGGCAGCTGCAGTCGCGCTGAGAGCAGCAGCCACCTGTGGGACTGAGCAGCTTTTCTCTGCAAAACCCAGGCTAAATATCTGAACTAGGGCAAACTCTGAGAGGAGTGGTAGCCTGAGAGATAAAAAGAAGCTTCTTAAGGTGATAAGGGGGGCTTTCCTTGTAGCTCAGTGGTAAAGAATCTGCATGCCAATGCAGGAGAGAGCGCGATCTCCAGGCCGGGAAGCCCCTGAGCTGCAACTTCTGAACCTGTGCGCTGGAGCCCATGAGCCATGACTGCTGAGGCCTGTGAGCCCTGAATAAATAAATAAATCTTTAAAAAATGTTGGTTCATCAATAAATGAAAAGCAATACTGTGTGAGCCAAAACTGTGCAAATCAAACCAAACCTGTCCGTGGCAGGTTCCAGCCTCCTTGTTGCAGACAGCGCCCTCATGAAGNATTTCATGCAAAGATGGGCTCGATAAAGGACAGAAATGGTTTATACCTAACAGAAGCAGAAGATGTTAAGAGGTGGCAAGAATACACGGAAGAACTGTACAAAAAAGATCTTCATGACTCAGATAATCATGATGATGTGATCACTAATCTAGAGCCAGACATCTTGGAATGTGAAGTCAAGTGGGCCTTAGAAAGCATCACTACGAACAAAGCTAGTAGAGGTGATGGATTCCAGTGGAGCTATTTCAGATTCTGAAAGATGATGCTTCTCTATGTTAGGGGAAAACCAAGGAGACTCCGTGTTGAGTGAATCGAATCTTGATCTAAGCGAGGATGAGAGAGACAAAAGGTTGGTTACAACCGAAACATGTGCTTCCCTGGTGGCTCAGTGGTGAAGAATCAGCCTCCAGTGCAGAAGATCTAAGAGACCCAGCTTCAATCTCCGGATCAGGAAGATTCTCTAGAGAAGAGAATGGCAACCCAGGCCAGTGTTCTTGCCTGGAGAATCCCATGGGCAGAGGAGCCTGGTGAGCTACAGTCCATGGGTTGCGAAGAGTTGGACACGACTGAGCGACTAAGCACGCAGGCACAACCTAAACATCAGCCAGGTAACCCAACGTCAGTCCTGTGGAGACCGACCCCAGAGGTGGGGCCGGCGGGCGGGGCCCCATAGCCACGTGCGCCCCCTGGAGAGGCCCTCCTGAGTAACCAAAACGTCAATCATGCGGAGACTGAGCCCAGAGGTGGGACCGGTGGGCGGGGCCCCATAGCCACGTGCGCCCCGGGAGAGGCCCTCCTGAGCTCACAGAGGCTCCTTCTGCGCCCGTGCCGCGTGCCTGATCACAGCAGCTGCAGTGATCCCGGCTCCTTCTTGGCCTCGTAGGGTTAGCGGTTGGGGCCGTGTGGCAGCACAGTGGGATGCTTCAGTGGTGAATTAGCCAAGGAGGCCAGATGGCCTTACTCTGCAACAGCGGCAGCTGCAGTCGCGCTGAGAGCAGCAGCCACCTGTGGGACTGAGCAGCTTTTCTCTGCAAAACCCAGGCTAAATATCTGAACTAGGGCAAACTCTGAGAGGAGTGGTAGCCTGAGAGATAAAAAGAAGCTTCTTAAGGTGATAAGGGGGGCTTTCCTTGTAGCTCAGTGGTAAAGAATCTGCATGCCAATGCAGGAGAGAGCGCGATCTCCAGGCCGGGAAGCCCCTGAGCTGCAACTTCTGAACCTGTGCGCTGGAGCCCATGAGCCATGACTGCTGAGGCCTGTGAGCCCTGAATAAATAAATAAATCTTTAAAAAATGTTGGTTCATCAATAAATTAAAAGCAATACTGTGTGAGCCAAAACTGTGCAAATCAAACCAAACCTGTCCGTGGCAGGTTCCAGCCTCCTTGTTGCAGACAGCGCCCTCATGAAGGGTTCGTGCTGCACCTGCAGTGCCCCGTGCCATCGGGGGCTTCCTGCAGAGAGATGGGCACGGGGCAAGGACGTTCTTGTCAGCCTTCCCCCCAGAAGTGACCTGTGGGAAGCCTACCCCTCAATGGTGAAGCCTAATAGGAAAGGCGACTGATCCGCTCAGTTAGATCCTCTCTCTTGTGGATCTGGACCCGAAGACAGAGCTACATCACAACAACCAGCAGCAGCGGAGCCCGAGACTTGCCGAGGAAGCTCGATGGCAGAGCGTTCAAGCTGGAGGCTTGCTGCTGAGAGTCTGTGCATGTGATGGAACGACCGGTGCTTTCCCTGTGCTTAGTGGATTTCTAGACCTAACGGGTGTTTTCTGAATGAACATCAGGTTTTTCTTAATGTTCCGTTTTATCTTTACAGTAAAGCTGACTGCCCAAGGTAAACCTGAGTGTGTCTGGGGATCTTGTGACTTCAGAGATGCTGGTCAGTGCAGCTCTCTGTGGGCTGTTGCATAGATTTATTTGTATCAGAACACTCATTCCTCCTCACGATGATTGGTTCTGATGACCATGTTGTCTTCACGACCATCCACTCCTACCGACTGGGTAAGTAGGGACTACTTCAGCCAAGCTGAAACAATCCGTCTTTATACCTTGTCAGTTGAAGTCTGGTTAGTTCACTCATGATTAATGCTTGAGATAATATAAATGCAGGACTTGAGCTTCTTCTGATGGGATGGCCATTGCTGGTGAGATTTATTCATGTAGTTTAAAAGTCCCAGCCAGCACTGACTTCTGCTGCCCTTTCTAGCGTTGCTCACCCGTGTCCCTGGTACTCTTTCTGCATCAGGCCTCCTGGCCTTCTTTCAGGTAGGCACAAAATTGTGATTATGCCGCCTCAGGGCCTTTGCACAATCTAGTCTTTCTTCCTGGTGACTAGTTAGCTCTTATGCAACCTTTCAGCTCTCAGACCAAAGGAAATTTTCCAGAGATCTATTATTAAGCTTTGACCCCCCCCAATTACATTAGATTAGATTAGACCTCCCCCATTCTCTTTTCATCCCTCACAACACCCTTTTGTGGCAGTATACATTTTCTGTTTCTTCATAACAATAGTTTAGTATGGTCTTGCATCATGGTTTTCCTGCCTGCATCTTTTGCTTGTCACAAAAGTAGTTATGAGCGTATGTATACTTATAGCTGATTCCCCTCATTCTACAGCAGAAACAACATAATATTGTAAAGCAACTATACCCCAATTTAAAAAAATTAAAATGAATGGGGATGACATATTCCAAACGTGAATGTATCAATGATTGAAGACAGGGAAGAAGACCTCAAAAGGGAGTCAGCTCAGCTGACACCTGTGAGGTTAAATAACCAAATAAGCTGCCCTTACCCCAGTGAGGCAGGAGGCAGGAGGGCCCATAAAGTTCTTTCAAATTAGAGGTGGCCCCTCTGAAGGAAACTCTTCAGTTCCTTAAGATTAAACCTCTAATAATCTGGAGTAAATCTAGTAATTGCAAGACTCAATATGCCATCAAATTTGGAAAACTCAGCAGTGGCCACAGGACTGGAAAAGGTCAGTTTTCATTCNGAGCCAGTCATGAAGACAGTATGGTACTGGCACAAAGACAGAAATATAGATCAATGGAAAAAAATAGAAAGCCCAGAGATAAATCCACACACCTATGGACACCTTATCTTTGACAAAGGAGGCAAGAATATACAATGGAGAAAAGGCAATCTCTTTAACAAGTAGTGCTGGGAAAACTGGTCAACCACTTGTAGAAGAATGAAACTAGAACACTTTCTAACAGCATACACAAAAATAAACTCAAAATGGATTAAAGATGTAAACCTAAGACCAGAAACTATGAAACTCCTAGAGGAGAACATAGGCCAAATACTCTCCTACATAAATCACAGCAGGATCCTCTATGACCTACCTCCCAGAATATTGGAAATAAAAGGAAAAATAAACAAATGGGACCTAATCAATTCCAGAAAAATAAACGGCCCAATCAAAAAATGAGCCATAGAACTCAACAGACATTTCTCCAAAGAAGACGTACAGATGGCTAACAAACACATGAAAAGATGCTCTACATCACTCATTATCAGAGAAATGCAGATGAAAACCACAATGAGGTACCATTTCACGCCAGTCAGAATGGCTGCTATGCAAAAGTCTACAAGCAATAAATGCTGGAGAGGGTGTGGAGAAAAGGGAACCCTCTTACACTGTTGGTGGGAATGCAAACTAGTACAGCCACTATGGAGAACAGTGTGGAGATTTGTTAAAAAACTGGAAATAGAACTGCCTTATGACCCAGCAATCCCACTGCTGGGCATACACACCGAGGAAACCAGAATTGAAAGAGACACGTGTGCTCCAATGTTCATCATAGCACTGTTTATTATAGCCAGGACATGGAAGCAATCTAGATTTCCATCAGCAGATGCCTATTATACAGAGTGAAGTAAGTCAGAAAGAAAAAGAGCAATACAGTGAAAAGTCAAAGTGAAAGTCAAGTCGCTGAGTCGTGTCCGACTCTTTGTGACCCCATGGACTAATATAGCCCATCAGGCTCCTCCACCCTTGGGATTTTCCAGGCAAGAGTGCTGGAGTGGATTGCCATTTCCTTCTCCAGGGGATCTTCCCGACCCAGGAATCGAATCCGGGTCTCCCACATTGCAGGCAGACGCATTACTGTCTGAGCCCCCATACTAACGCATATATATGGAATTTAGAAAGGTGGTAACGATAGCCCTGTATGCGAGACAGCAAAAGAGACACAGATGTATAGAACAATGTTTTGGACTCTGTGGGAGAGGGAGAGGGTGTGATGATCGGGGGGAATGGCACTGAAACATGTATAATATCATTATAATAAACGAATTGCCAGTCCAGGTTCGATACTGGATGCTTGGGGCTGGTGCACTGGGATGACCCAGAGGGATGGTATGGGGAGGGAGGTGGGAGTGGGGTTCAGGACGGGGAACATGTGTATGCTTGTGGCGGATTCATGTTGATGTGTGGTAGAACCAATACAATATTGTAAAGTAATTAACCTCCAATTAAATAAATTTAAAAAAAGGAGCAGAACATAATGTTTTGTCATCTTTTGCTTCTTATTTGCATTGGGCCATTTAGTAATTGCCAGTTGTTCTCACTTCATTCTTCTATTCATCTGACCCCAGGCCATTTAAAAATTAAGTGAAAGTCATCTTGATGACAGAGATCCATCTGTTTCTCAGTAGGACCAATAGAGCTGACCTAGGATTGGCCATTTCTAGTTTTAAAGTGTTTGATTATCCATGTGTAACAAGTATAGTAGTAGTAGTGTTAATCCCTCAGTGGTGTTCGACTCTTTGCAACCTCATGGGCTGCAGCCGGCCAGGTTCCTCTGTCCATGGGATTCTCCAGGCAAGAATACCAGAGTGGACTGTCATTTTCTCCTCCAGGGGCTCTTCTCGGCCCAGGAATGAAACCTAGGTCTCCTGCATTATTGGCAGATTCTTTACTGTCTGAGCTACCAGGGAAGAAGTACAGACACCCATTTTGAAGGGGAAGTCAGCTGATAAGCAGATATACTTAGCACAGAACCCAAGAAATAAAAGAACAGGGAGAAAAGTATAAAGCAAACACAGATGGTTCCACACTTCCAAATTTGTCAGTCTTGTCTATCTGCAATTCCACTGAGAAGTACCTGAAAAAGCAAGTTAAGAAAACACACATATAAACAGAAACCCAAACTAAGTATTATGTAGTATAAAATCTCATTATGTTCAAGTTTCAGATTTTATTCAAATATTAGCATGTGTCCATTTTTGAAATTGTTTTTCTTGTGTTCATCAGTTGTACCAATGTGAAAAGAGATACTCGCATGATTATATTTGTCCTGAATTCGGATGTTATTCATGGTCAGGAAGAGCAATGAAGCTTATTGTTGCCCTAGATTTGTTTGGTCTAATTGTTCTTAATTATTGGTAGATTGAAAAGATAGATTTTAGTTGTACTTTTTGCACTAAATAGAAACTTTTCTTTTGTTTTTCAAGGAACCAAATGGAGAGACTCCTTCATCTTTATACAGAGTTGCAGCAGTACTTCTACAATTTAACCTTATTGATTTAGATGATCTTTATGTACATGTAAGTTAAGTGGGTTGCTAAGAATATTTGGTTATTCATCCCAGGGCTGGGGAAGAGGAGGAGGCAGCCATATAGCATTCCATCTAGACTCTCAAGTCTTAATTTTTGAAGCCCTATTACATTATTGCTTTGTGTTTGCTTTTTAAAGTGAATGAATTTAGTTTATTAGAACCATGGAAATAAAATACCTTTTGTCACTGCTACATAATTCAAGGTTGACTATGAAGTTAAAGTTCTTAATTGTCATCAAAGCATATGTCATGGAGAGAGACGCCAAGTGCTAATCAATGTGGTTTTAGACTTCTATATTATACACAGATTATGGGAAATATGGGATTACCTAAATAGTTCTTCCTTTTCCCCTAAATGTTAATTTTGAGGATTCAGGATGAATTTGGAACTTTTCATGTACTGTTAAAAGATAGCTTCTCTGGTGTTTTTACTGCTGGATAATAGATGACTAATATTGTACTTTTATTGCAGGATCTAGAGGAATGTGTATGTGGTTGTAATAGATGACCTCTAGTTTAGCAATAGCTTAGCCTGTCAATTTGAAAACACTAGGTTTGTAGTACAGAATTTCTTGTTTTGTTAGGTTGTGCATTAGGATATCTACGTACTGTTCAAAACTGACATCATCTTCACTGCCTTTGAAATCACTTTCTAACTTCTAACTTTCTTGCCTGTCATTACATATTATGGTTACAGAGCTGAATGAAACTTGATCAGTCTCTTGGAAGCAGTCATAGTCTAGCAAGGGAGAAAATATTTTGCATTCTATAAGTACTTTATTGGAAATAGTCACATAGTGCTCTGAGGGCTCAAAATAGGTAGTGACCATCTCTGTCATTGGGGGATTTTGAAAGGCTTCTCCAAACTACTGACGTTCACCTGGGAACTTGATAGATGAGTAGGTGTCGGCTAGGCTTAAATAGGTGGAAAGCATTGTAGGTAGAATTAACTGAATATGGAAGGCAAGAGGTTTGAAAAGATTTCATTATCCCCTTAGGGGAACACTGAGAAGCTCAGAGTGGTTGGAGCCTAGGATGATATGTAGGGGAAATGAGGATGGAGAAGTAGATTGGAGGCCAAACTGTGAAGGGCTGTTAAGGGCCTGTCTCTTATACACATCTAGATGTGTATAAGAGACAGATATATGACAGACCCACAGCAAACATTATC
>SJYV01022842.1:0-25470 GCA_006410875.1 Neotragus pygmaeus | reverse complement strand
GGGGAACACTGAGAAGCTCAGAGTGGTTGGAGCCTAGGATGATATGTAGGGGAAATGAGGATGGAGAAGTAGATTGGAGGCCAAACTGTGAAGGGCTGTTAAGGGCCATGGTAAGGAGTTTGGATTTTTTTTTCTTGTTGATAGTAGACAGCCATTCAAGAAACTGAAAACATGAAAAACTGGTCAGAAAAAGAAGAATCTGAAGACATAGGTATGAGTTTATACAGGTAAATGTAGACTCGCAGAACAAATGGAAAGTACAAAAATGATGATAAATTTATTACTGATATTTTTCAGCTTAATTATAAATATAAGTAGAGTTTAAAAGTATTCCTGTTAAAGTGATAGGGATTTTCAGATGGGATTAAAAACCAGTTTATTGTTTACATGAGACTTCTAAAACCTAAGGGCAAAGACAGGTTGAAAGTAAAGGGGTGGGAAAATATACCAGGGAAATTATTCTTGTCAGACAGAACAGAGAATCACTTTATAATAATAAACTTGTTTTTACTAGAAAGATATAATCATTGTTAACTTTTATATATACCTAATACCATATTTTCAAAATACACAAGACTAGAAATGGAGAAGGCAATGGCACCCCACTCCAATACTCTTGCCTGGAAAATCCCATGGACGGAGGAGCCTGGTAGGCTGCAGTCCATGGGGTCGCTAAGAGTCAGACACGACTGAGCGACTTCACTTTCACTTTTCACTTTCCTGCATTGGAGAAGGAAATGGCAGCCCACTCCAGTGTTCTTGCCTGGAGAATCCCAGGGACAGCAGAGCCTGGTGGGCTGCCCTCTATGGGGTCGCACAGGGTCGGACAGGACTGACGCAACTTAGCAGCAGCAGAAATGCAGAGAACTATAATTAAAAATAAGAGTTAATCCACTGTAATGGGAGATTGCAGAGGCAATTGAAGTAGACTAGGTAAAAGATGAGAATCTGTGGTAGATATAGGTATATAAGTAGAGCAATAAAAATGGGTTTGATTGGCAGTGGAGAGCATAAGAAATGAGAATAAGTGTGGCTTACCTCCTTGCACCAGTCCATAATGAGTTTTCTTCCACTCCCCTTTTTTGACTGATGGGAAAAAGTCTGTAGTATGTAGTTTAATATGTCACTGTGTCTCCTTGTGCATGTGCTCAGTCGTGACCAACTCTTGCGGCTCCATGGACTATAGCCCACCAGGCTCCTCTGTCCATGGGATTTTCCTGGCAAGGATACTGGAGAGGGTTGCCATTTCCTACTCCAGGGGATCTTCCTGACCCAGGGATTGAACCTGCATTTCTTGTGTCTCCTGCATTGGCAGGCAGATTCTTTACCACCACTCTACCTGGGAAGCCCCTCACTGTGTCTCTGTTTATTATTTACTGATTTTTTAGTTTGTGTTAGATTTATCTATTGAAATAGACTTTTCATTTCTAGGGGCAGGAATGGTGAGCTATCACCATAGTGCCTAGCAAAAATGACTCAATAATGGCTTGTTGGATATGTGTCTATTTATGAACTGTCCATATTAACCATCTTCTACTCATACAAGATGGTTATACTTGAGATACTTGATCCTTTTTTTCATAATGGAGGTTCAGCTATCCACATGATACTTTTTCTTTTGTAATAAACTAGAAACTAGTTTGTGACTTAAGTCAAATAGGTGTCTAGAAAATGAAAAGTGAGATGTCAAGCTGTTCATAATTTTTCAACTTGAGATTTTTCATTTAGAGGAATCAAATTTGCCCCATTATGTAAATCAATAGTTTACCTCTCCCAAATTGGATCTGTATATAATACTTCATTTAATTTGGAGTTTGGCCTTTCAAGGGGAAATCTCTGACATTTTTAATTGAACAGGTACACATTTTCTTGGATAAACTAATAAATGCAATGGTAGGCACTACTGTTGTAGTATAATATTAATTTAGGACCTCTAACAGAAGAGATGAAACTTTGAATTGCTACCTGAGTTTAAAATTGTACAACATTCAGGTATTTAACCCTGTCAGATTAATATGAAAATAAAGGGGAGACCTATTTCAAAGGGGAATTATGATCATAAATAGACCAGACTTCTTATTACAGTTTGTCAATTAAGAGTAGTGTTTGCTTTTCATATGTGCAAATAGTATTAGCTAATTTATGAAATTTTAATGAACTGTTTTTAGCTTCTTCCAGCTGATAATTGCATTATGGATGAACACAAACGAGAAATAGTAGAAGCTAAGCAGATTGTTAGGAAACTTACAATGGTTGTATTGTCTTCTGATAAAATTGATGAGCGAGAGAAAGAAAAGGAAAAAGAAGAGGAGAAAGTGGAGAAGGTATATAATTTATTCTGATAAATGTTGTCTTCTGGATTTAGAATTATGAAATTCAACTTGCGATGGCTAATCAACTTGTGGAAGAATAATTTCTTAATTTTGATTGTGATGAAACCTAGTTTGTGGAATACTAATTTGCAAACATGGTTTTGGCACCTCCCAAATGAGGCTGTCATGTCTTTTCTTATATAAATTTCAGAATGTATTCTAGATAATATCACACATGTATTGACTATATTTGTGCTCTGTGTGTAGTGTCTCTCAAGTCCTGAAGGGATTCTCAAAGATGAATTCTAGTTTCTTGTGGCACAGTTGAACCTTAAGTAGAACTGAATTTAATTCTAAGTCTGTAAACTGTCGTGTTTTGTCTGCTAAATGAAAAAGCAGATCCTGTTATTTCTTTTTTCAGTCACTAAAAAACTTGATTGTGCTTTCAAGAAAATACTGTTGAATTTGCCTTGAATGGCAACTGTTGTTAACATACATTGTGTTATTTGGCTTAGTTTTTTAAGTGAAAAATATTTAAAGATTTATTGGTGTCTGTATTCTGAGTATCTTTGCTATAATTGTTCCATTTTAGCCCCCTGACAACCAAAAACTTGGTTTGTTGGAAGCCTTGTTAAAGATTGGTGATTGGCAGCATGCACAGAGCATTATGGATCAGATGCCTCCATACTATGCAGCTTCACATAAACTAATAGCCCTTGCTATTTGCAAGCTGATTCATATAACTATTGAGCCTCTCTATCGAAGGTATGTTACCATATGATTTACTAATTGAGGTAGAAAGAGTTTAGGACTACAAAATAAAATCTGCATATTTACCTTGTCTCCTTCAATCAAGCATATATTTTCATTCAATCAAGCATATATTTTAAATTGTTTTATCAGAAGATAAGAGATGTTCACAGAGCATATCCTTCTGGCAGGTATTAATCAGTGACTTGTCTCCTATCATGTACACCAGGCATTGCAGAATTGGTGCTGCAGTGTTGTCTAAAAACTACATGTTAGATTTCTAGGTAGGATTTGCTCCACTGAGAGTGAAAACTCCATTCTTCTGTTTTTGACTTTTCCTTCTCTCTTGGGGAGGAGAGAATTCCTGAAGTTTTTACCTAGTGTAATTTTCTTCTATCTTGGGTTGAGTGGCTCTGAGTGAGGTCTGTGCCACTCTGCTCGCCTTGTCTCTTCTGGCATATAGGCTGCTCTTCTGGAAATTGCTAGTGCAGCCTCTCTCATCATCCCTGGTTACTGTGTCAACCAGTCCTCTAGCCCTCAACCTACTTGTAGGATACTTATGAGCAGTACTGGCAGCAGTGCTGGCTTCAGCCCCACAGATCAGAGCCTGCCTCAAAAGCCCCAGCTTTGTGACTCGTGCATAGCTGCTGGCTGCTGCCTTCAGTGCCATGTGGGCTGTGGACCATGAAGGCTCTTCTTCAGAGAGTGACCCCTGTGACTCCACAGCGGGACACCTGCTCAGCAGGTGAGAACTCTGGGCATGCTGTCCTTTTTAGTGTGACGTACCCTCTTTCATTATGCTGCTCACCTACCTCACACTGAGTCTAGGTAGTGGAAGTCAGGTTGAGAAATGTTTAATATTATCTCCATATTTTTCTCTTTCATCTTTGTGTCTCTGAGGTCCATCCCTTGTTCCCCATCCCCATATCCAAATTCCTGATATTGACCAAATTTAATTAAAAACCAAGTTCATGTGATGTATGAATATGTTACCTGTTGCATGGAACCTATACTACTCTGATTTCCTTTTCTTATGCAGTTAATTTGAAACGGTCTCCTAAGCTCTGAGTTTTTTCAAATGAGTATTGTTTTTGTCTTTTTTTACCAGTTAAATTATGTGGTATAATGAAGTTAAGCACAAATGAAATAGAAGAAGCAAATATGAGTAAGAAAAGTTGTACAATATGACTGTGTTGACTTAAAATGGAGCATTGCATAGTATATATACATTTTTTTCTTCTTTTTGTAGAGTTGGCGTTCCTAAAGGTGCTAAAGGCTCACCTGTTAGTGCTTTGCAAAATAAGAGAGCACCAAAACAAGCAGAGAGCTTTGAAGATTTGAGGAGAGACGTCTTCAATATGTTCTGTTACCTTGGCCCCCACCTTTCTCACGATCCCATTTTATTTGCAAAAGTGGTGCGGATAGGCAAGTCATTTATGAAGGAGTTTCAGTCTGATGGAAGCAAACAAGAAGGTAAAGAGAAAACGGAAGTTATCCTTAGCTGTTTGCTTAGCCTTACTGACCAGGTATTACTGCCATCTCTTTCTTTGATGGACTGCAATGCTTGTTTGTCTGAGGAACTATGGGGAATGTTTAAAATATTTCCATATCAGCATAGATATCGTCTGTATGGCCAGTGGAAGAATGAAACTTACAACAGTCATGCACTTTTAGTAAAAGTTAAAGCTCAAACAATAGACAGAGCCAAATATATCATGAAACGTCTAACCAAGGAAAATGTGAAGCCTTCTGGAAGACAAATTGGTAAGTTGAGCCACAGCAATCCAACCATTTTGTTTGATTATATCTTGTCACAAATACAGAAGTATGATAACTTGATAACACCTGTAGTAGATTCATTGAAATACCTCACTTCGTTGAATTATGACGTCTTGGCCTATTGTATCATTGAAGCTTTAGCTAATCCAGAAAAGGAGAAAATGAAACATGACGACACAACAATCTCAAGTTGGCTTCAGAGTCTGGCTAGTTTCTGTGGTGCCGTTTTTCGTAAATATCCAATTGATCTTGCTGGTCTTCTTCAGTATGTGGCTAATCAGCTAAAGGCAGGCAAAAGTTTTGACCTGCTTATACTGAAAGAAGTGGTACAAAAAATGGCAGGAATAGAAATTACAGAAGAAATGACAATGGAGCAACTAGAAGCCATGACTGGTGGAGAGCAACTAAAAGCTGAGGGTGGTTATTTTGGCCAGATAAGAAACACTAAAAAATCCTCCCAGAGATTAAAGGATGCACTATTAGACCATGATCTTGCTCTTCCTCTCTGCTTGCTTATGGCTCAGCAGAGGAATGGGATAATCTTTCAGGAAGGTGGAGAGAAACATTTAAAACTTGTGGGAAAACTCTATGATCAGTGTCATGATACCCTGGTACAGTTTGGTGGGTTTTTAGCATCTAATCTAAGCACAGAAGATTATATAAAGCAAGTGCCTTCAATTGATGTGCTTTGTAATGAATTTCACACACCTCATGATGCAGCATTTTTCCTGTTTAGGCCAATGTATGCACACCATATTTCATCAAAGTATGACGAACTTAAAAAATCAGAGAAGGGAAGTAAACAACAGCATAAAGTTCATAAGTACATCACATCATGTGAAATGGTGATGGCTCCTGTTCATGAAGCAGTGGTTTCCTTACAGGTTTCCAAAGTCTGGGATGACATCAGTCCTCAATTCTGTGCCACATTCTGGTCATTGACAATGTATGACCTTGCAGTTCCACATACCAGCTATGAACGGGAAGTCAATAAACTTAAAATCCAGATGAAAGCAATTGATGACAATCAGGAAATGACTCCAAATAAAAAGAAAAAAGAGAAGGAGCGATGTACTGCCCTACAGGACAAGCTTCTCGAAGAAGAAAAGAAACAGATAGAACATGTACAGCGAGTTCTGCAGAGACTGAAACTGGAAAAGGACAACTGGCTTTTAGCAAAATCTACCAAAAATGAGACCATCACAAAATTTCTACAGTTGTGTATATTTCCTCGATGTATTTTTTCAGCAATTGATGCTGTTTACTGTGCTCGTTTTGTTGAATTGGTACATCAACAGAAAACTCCAAATTTTTCCACACTTCTTTGCTATGATCGAGTTTTCTCTGATATAATTTACATAGTCGCAAGCTGTACTGAAAATGAAGCTAGTCGATATGGGAGATTCCTTTGCTGCATGTTAGAGACTGTGACCAGGTGGCACAGTGATAGAGCCACATATGAAAAGGAATGCGGAAATTATCCAGGATTCCTTACTATATTACGAGCAACTGGATTTGATGGTGGAAATAAAGCTGATCAATTAGACTATGAAAATTTTCGACATGTTGTACACAAATGGCATTACAAACTAACCAAGGCATCAGTACATTGCCTTGAAACAGGCGAATATACTCACATCAGGAATATCTTGATTGTGCTAACAAAAGTACTTCCTTGGTACCCAAAAGTTTTGAATCTGGGTCAGGCTTTGGAAAGAAGAGTGCATAAAATCTGCCAAGAGGAAAAAGAGAAGAGGCCAGATCTATATGCACTGGCTATGGGCTACTCTGGGCAGTTGAAAAGTAGAAAGTCATACATGATACCTGAAAATGAGTTTCATCACAAAGACCCCCCTCTGAGGAATGCAGTTGCCAGTGTACAAAATGGGCCTGGTGGTGGGCCTTCTTCATCGTTGATCAGAAGTGTATCTAAGTTGGACGAAGGCAGTACCAAGGACACTGATAAATCGAGGGAGAGATCTCAGTGTCGTGTGAAAGCTGTTAATAAAGCTTCTAGTGCCACACCCAAAGGGAATTCAAGTAATGGAAATAGTGGCTCTAACAGCAGCAAAACTGGTAAAGAAAATGACAAAGAGAAAGGAAAAGAGAAAGAAAAAGAGAAAAAAGAAAAGACTCCAGCTACTACTCCAGAGGCCCGAGTACTTGGTAAAGATAGTAAAGAAAAACCAAAGGAAGAACGGCCAAATAAAGATGAAAAAGCAAGAGAGATGAAGGAAAGAANAAAGTTAAAAAGACTTTGAACCAAAACACTGAAAGGCTATTGAGTTATTGCTTCTCCAGGCTTGATAAACTCAGGTTCCCATTACTTTTAATTTATAGGTTATATTTTCCTATTTTAAGTTACTGTGATGAGTCTTATATAGACTCTATCAAAAAGGTTTTCTCATAGTTTTAAGACAAATCTGAAGTTCTTAGCCCATTCCATGGAACATAGTACTCAGTGAATGATAGCTAATAAGAACAAGAAAAATAAGGATGTTGAAAGTAATGCCATGATTTATTTAAATGTAGCTTTGAATTCTAATCTAGGCTTAAATTTAAGTATTTTTCATTTTTTTCCCTCTTCTGAGATAAAGTATACTCTAGTATGCTACTACTTTAGTATTTGAAACATTCATGAGTTAAGAGGTACTAAAAATAGTACATTAGTAATTAAAAAAGGTAATTGATCTAGTTATATCTACGACTTTCCCCAACCTTTATTTTTGAACTCTCTGAAAGCTGCTTCTTGATGAACCTATTTTTTTTTTGTATGTGGGGGGTTGTGCTCGGTACTGTTATGCAGCCCTGACAGAGCTACTCGGTCATTGTAGGGCAAGAATGAAACCTGCTTGGATTCATTTATAGCTGATGGTCTGTGTAGACATAATTGTGTGTGCTCAATTTTATTCAGACTTAAAAATTCAGTTCCTAATATTATATTGGTAAGTGTAGTTTTTGATCTTAAAGAGATCTTCAAAGATAAGAACTATCTTTGTCAGTTCCTCAAAGATAGAAACTTTTCTCCTATTCATCTTTGAATTCCTAGTGCCTGGAACATAGTAAACAAATGCAAGAATGAATATCTTTTGTCCACCCCCATCCTTTCTCCCACTTCTGCCTGACCATTCAATAAAGCTTTTAGTATTCTTTTGTGGGAATGGAGAGTTTTGTATGTGCTCTGAATTAAAAAGCATATTAAGTTAAGCTAAAGGAAACAATCAAGGAAGTGGAATGTGTAAAGGAAATCACTTTTATCTGTGTGTATATCTTGATATTTTTTGTTCATCTTTATTATAACTAGCCTTTGATAGAAACATTTTCTTACTGTTCTTCTAGATGGTTTCATTGTGCTTTCCATGTTTCTTTCTCTCTTTCAAATTTTCCTGTTTGTGAAATCCAGAGAATTGATACACAGACATTAAAAACTAATGAAAGTATCTAGTAAGGGAATTAGGACAGCTTAATAACTAGGAAAATGTCTTATTTGTATGGAGAAAACTGCATGTAGCTTTTTTAGGTTCATCTGAATTGTAGTATACTGAACTGAACTGATAATAACTTAAGTGCCTTTATCCCCAACACAATACACTGTAAACCTAATTCTTCCAATTATGACATACCCTTATTTCTGCCTCCCAGGGTACACCCAGTATGCCATGAGGATTACCCCCCTCCTCCGAACAAAATAAAAGCAACTGTCTAGTTTGTTTTCTGCCAAGCTACTGACCAGGATATATGTTGATGACTAAATTGTTTCTGTGAAAGGGAGCCATATTTTTTACCCTGCCAATTAAAAATAATGTGATTGATTGTTTTCCCATCAAAGTAATATGACTGTCCCTGAATTAGTCTTATGTGAAAATGTTGCATGGAAGTTAGATTTCCCTGTAGTAACACCCATTAAATTACTCAATCATGAAAACACACATGCACAAAATATCCTTATCTACCAGGAAAGTATGTGAGCTGCTTATTTGCTTTCCTCCTTCTCACACTGGATATTGAGCTAAATCTTTTCCAAAATCTAGATTGTCCTTGAGTATCAGTTCCTCAACTCTCCTTTTGGCCTTTGCACACTCCCCACAACACTCCATCTCAATATTCACACAGGAATGTTATGATTACATTTTGAATGAATAGACAGCATTGTCAGACATGGCACTTCAGCAGCCCACCTGCAAATCACTGATAAAATAATGACCCAGGCCATTTTGTTCAAGTCTGTTTAAGTTAGGAAGTGGTTTGGTCTTTGTCAGTAATGTTAATAATATTTTTGGGCTTATTTCTTGGTGAGACATTAAGTAGTGATGAATTAAAATGTAGCTTTATATTTTCTTTGAGTTTAGTTTTTGTTGTTATTGCTTTGGTGTTAGATTTTACCAATTCTGAGGGAGAAAACTAGAATGTCTAGAAGGAGAATTGTAAATGCATTATAACCAAGTTGAGCTTGCTACAATTTTATAATAAATATTCAGATCAGTTTTAGGATGTGGTAGGTTTGTGATAGTGAGGTTGGGGAAAGAATTGGCTTATAAATCTGGCCTTTAAAATTCATGAATGTTACAAATTATTTGAAGGTTAGAAATATAGATAAGAATTTAAAATGTTAATTTGTAATAATGGCTATATGTAAAATCTACATGTGTTTAACAAGTTAGGAAAGAATTCAAAGCCACATGCAAGTTGATTGTTTTTCGAATTATAAATGAAGTTGTGACAGCATAATCTTAATCTTTTTGCATTTTATTTATAGTTTTTTTTTTAAATTTTAGTTTCAGTCTGATGGAAGCAAACAAGAAGATAAAGAGAAAACGGTAAGAGACTAGAAAAGTCCAGTGTCTAATGTTTGTCTAGGTACAGCATACTGTGAATTTTACTGTGCACAAGCTTTAATCACCTATGTGAATAACTATTTTATACCTCTACATGTTGAATATAGCTTTTGGCTTATCATACAAAGTATCTTTTAAGATTGACAGCTTCCTGTTTTTGAGGATTACCTTGTTCAAAAAAGGAAAAGGGATAAAAAGTCCCTCATTCTTGCTACACCTTTCCTTCCCTCACCTCATTTGCTTTCTTAGATAGAGAAACACAAATACATTGTGAAAAGTACAGTGATAATGTGGGGAATTAGATATGGTGTGTTATGAAATCAAAGAATGGCAATTTTTCCAAGGCTCACATAAATTTGTTTTGCGGGGAGGGATTAATATGCACCTCTTACTGAAATAATTTTTCTTCCCTTCTTCTTAGGAAGTTATCCTTAGCTGTTTGCTTAGCATTACTGACCAGGTATTACTTCCATCTCTTTCTTTGATGGACTGCAATGCTTGTATGTCTGAGGAACTATGGGGAATGTTTAAAACATTTCCATATCAGCATAGGTAAATATATAATATTTTATATTTTTAGTTAAACAGTTCTAGTGCACTAATCACGAAATGTTTAACTTTTCATAATTCTTCATCTCATCATTTTTAAAGATACCGTCTGTATGGCCAGTGGAAGAATGAAACTTACAACAGTCATCCACTTTTAGTAAAAGTTAAAGCTCAAACAATAGACAGAGCCAAATATATCATGAAGTAAGTTTTAATTTATTTTTCTTCTTAATATCTGGATCTGATTTACTTTCTTTCAGCCAGCTTGTCTGAGTTTCAGTTTTGAGGATGCCCAGGAGTATTTACTAATGGTATAGCTGATTATATACTTCCCATACAGTGACTACCAGTTTTTGTGGGTTTTAGCTTGTTTTGGCTATAATGTTAGCTTGTGTAGTTGTCATTTTGCATAGGTACAAACTCTATAAAAATCCTTCATAGGATGCATTATATTATAGGATTTTTTTTTTTAAAGGAGAGCATACTGTGGCCTTTGCTCAGTTTGGGTACTACATCCAATGGCTTATACAAGATAGTCAAACTTATAGGAATTTCTGCTGAAAGTTATAGCAGTTTTTTTCCCCCTTTTTGGAAGACCTAGTAGAATCATTTAGTAGAACTATCTCCTTAGGGACTCGGCTTTTGAAAAATTTCCATTTTTTAAAATTTGTGTGCTTTATTTTGTCACTAAAAACATAAGAGTGATGTTATTCCTAATTCCTAGTAAACTGAAGTTTAATTATGAACATTGTATACTTCAAATCAGTACTGGTTTAGATACTAATTACACGGCTGTTATTGCAAGGATTTTCAGTAAGGTTGTTTTTTGTCATTTCTTTTACATTCAAGCAGTGGTATGGTTGTTCTAATTAGAAGTAGTGCATTCTCTAGTTTAACTAGATTAAACAGTATGCAGTGAGACTCTCTTTGCCTAGTGATACTATCCTAGGTTGCAGTCTAATAGGGAAACAAGTGTGCACAACCACAATCTGGTTTACTAGATGGCTGTTACACAGCATGTATAAAGTTCTCTGGGACAATTGAGAAGAGAATGAATTATTCCACCTCATGGAAGTTAGGAAAGTAAGGCATGTTAAGAGGTGATAAAAGAACTGGTCCTTCCGAAAGAGTTCCAGTTTTAAGAATTTCCCAAGTAGGGTTTCTAGCTTAATAATAGCTAACATTTATGAAGCCATTACTATATGTGATGGACACTGAACTAAGTGCTTTATATGGATTATTTAATGATGTATTAAATATTGAATCTGTCTCTTCCACTCTCTATCCTTGCTTACTTAGTTCTTTCAGCTGGAGTATTATAGTGCCTTGTATTATTCTCTTTCTTCAAAATCCTTTGGTGACTAACTGTTGCCTGCAGGTTATATGTCAAACTTCATGGTATGGTGATATAAGAGCACCTCCATGATCTGTCTGTCACTATTTCCATCCTTACTTCCTGTCAGTTTTACCTCTAGCTGTACTGAGCCCCACGTATGTTTCCCTGAACGTGCTGTGGTCTCCTTTTTCTTTGCATATATTTTTTCTTTTGTTCATACAGATTTTCCCTTACCTCTTTTCCTCTCTCCACCTGGTGACCTCACCCTTGGATTGTGGGCTCCAGTGTCACCTCTGTGAAGCCTTCCATTGCATATACCACCAAGCAAAATTGATTTTTTAAAAATTTAATTAATTAATTTTGGGGTCGCTGGGTCTTTATTGCTGCGTGTGGGCTTTCTCTAGTTGCGGTGCGCGGGCTTCTCATTGCAGTGGCTTCTCTTGTTGCAGAGCACGGGCTCTAGGGTGTGCAGGCTCAGTAGTTGTGGTGCATGGGCTTAGTTGCCCCTCGGCATGTGGAATCTTCCCGGAGCAGGGATCGAACCGTGTCCCCTGCATTGGCAGGCAGATTCTTAACAACTGGACCACCAGGGAAGTCCGATGATTGTTCTTTATTTGTGCCGCCACTATTAAATATGCATATAAATACTATCATACTGCTTATGTATATTGCTATGATTATTTTTCTTTTTAAAATTATCTAATTTTTTTACTAGTTTATACATTCACATGTTTTAAATATTAGTAAATATAAAAAAGTAGACAGTAAAAAGTCTCTCACCCTGTCCACTCAGTTCTTCCAAGGGAAAAAATGTGGCCACTGTTTAGTTTCTTATTTGTCATTTGATATTTTTATGTATATGCAAATAGATACAAATATATTATTCCCTCTCTTTTTATACTATTGATAGTGTATAATAAGTAATGTTCTATAAGTTGCTCTAATTGTTTATGAATAAAAAAATTTTTTAATGGTTTTAAATCTGCCTCCCCAGCTGAACTGAGCTTGAGAGCAGGAACTGTTACTCATCCTTGTATTTCTAGTGATTAGCACTCTGCCCATCATAGAAGACATTAATATGAATTAATGAATAAGTAAATTAATATAAATGTTTATCACAGAACAATATATGCAGAATTTTTCATGTATTTGGATTTTTTTTGTTAGCTGTAACTGTTACACTACCCTTGAACAATATGATTTTAGTATTCATTGAATTTTTAAGTTGAGAATAGAATTATTAATTTATTACTTGAGAATTTCACCAGTTTTGATTACTGTTTAAAACATGAATTTTCTATAGGGCATCCAGTAATTCATTCCACAGATGCTCATTGATTGTGTTCCATATGCCAAGCACCATAGTTGCTTGAGGGGAAGACATAATCAAGAGAATATTCCTTTTATTATAAATTTTTTTTTTTGGTGGAGGGAGGAAGCAGAAAGGAATGAAATTAAAAAAATGGGAAAGAAGGGCTGTTTTTGTCAAGTAGGAGGGCTACCTGAAATAGTAGGATTAGAAGTAAGGGCAGGTGGTAGTAAGCTTGAAAGTAGAACAGAGTATAACCAAAGTTTAAAACTGATGAGTCATTCTTTTCTATGGGAAAAAAAGAAACTGGGCATAGAGAATGGGAAAGGGAAGCAGTTGTTGATGAAATAATTTTGATTAATGGATCAGTTTTGTCTTAAGATTTTTAAGATAATTATAGTTTGTCACTTCCAGAATGGTCACATTCCTTGAACTGTCAACTCAATTCATTATTTTCATTATATTTTCATTCTAGAAAGCTGTCACTTGTTGTTTTTTCAAGTTTCTAGATTTTTTATGTAATAATCTCATCAGAAGAGTTTAAGATCCTGTGTAATAATTGTTTTGAATTAGTAAGCATTTCATAGATACAAATTTCCAAAATGTTAGTAAAAGAATACTTAGTAGAGGGGGTGAATCAAAGAGGAAGGAAAGAGTAGAATAGATTTTTCAGGACTTGATTACTTTGAATATGAAAATCAGAGAACTTCCTGTATCAAGTGCAGTCTTGGCTATCACTCTTCTAGGGTCGCTAAGACAGATGACATGAGGTATTTCAATGTATTACACCAAATTTGTTACCTTAATCCCTAAACTGATAGTGAGCCCTTCTAAATCTGAAATAATTATTCTCTGTAAGAAGAGTTTTATGTACTTGTAGAGTACGGAGAAGGCAATGGCACCCCAATCCAGTACTCTTGCCTGGAAAATCCCATGGGTGGAGGAGCCTGGTAGGCTGCAGTCCATGGGGTCCCTAAGAGTTGGACACAACTGAGCTGCTTCACTTTCACTTTTCATTTTCCTTCATTGGAGAAGGAAATGGCAACCCACTCCAGTGTTCTTGCCTGGAGAATCCCAGGGACGAGGGAGCCTGGTGGGCTGCCGTCTATGGGGCCGCACAGAGTCGGACACGACTGAAGCGACTAAGCAGCAGCAGCAGCAGAGTATGTTAAGAGTTTTAATGCTTATTAGACTATTACTATAAAATGAAAATGTGTATATTATAAATGTTAAGCATTAATGCAAAAGGTTAATACCCTCTTGGAGAATGCATAATCAAAATAGCTCAAGTCGTGCAGTAGAGCATATGATGAGGGTGGTTGTTTACATGGATCCATTTTGGATATATGGGAAATAAATTTTTTTTTCATGATGTAACAAAGCTACCAACATTACAAGGGAAATTACTTAAGATGATCCCTGCCACCTTTTTCTCCCCTTGTAGGCGTCTAACCAAGGAAAATGTGAAGCCTTCTGGAAGACAAATTGGGAAGTTGAGCCACAGCAATCCAACCATTTTGTTTGATTATGTATGTTTTGAGGTTAATATTATTTTCAGGGATTTTTCTTTTTGTTGTCTTTAAATCAGTACAAGTAGAAATAGAATGATGTAGCTTAAAAAATGATAGTTTTAGGGGAAAACTCTTTAGCAAATGAACCATTGTATGGTTATTCTAAAAATAAAATTTAGTATGCTATATACTTAACACATTGATCTACTTTTCTAGTAATATGTGACAATGCTGCTTCTATAAACAGATTCTCTGACATTGTCTCATGTATCATATTTCGAGTTACAAAAACAATAAAGAGATACATTATTTGTTGATTTAGTTTTTAGAAACACTTGAACAGCATTTCATTGCAATTCAGATGTAACACTTTCATATTTAGAATGTGATTTCTAAAACACATTTCATGTCAGTCTAGCCTCTATAATTCTAAAATTCAAGTTTGGATGTCCTGGAATTATTTCCTAATTGGAAAATGTAGCCTAAGAAAATATTTTCTTAGGAAATGATAGAATCGTAGGTTTTATATAAATAAACAATGGAGGGAAACTAGTTTTAAGTATTTCTTTTGAAAAATAAAAAAGACTAGCCATTATTTAGTTAGCACAGTAAAAGCTCTCTTTTGATTAGTTAATGCCTTTTATTCTTTGTTGCCATCTTTTAGATCTTGTCACAAATACAGAAGTATGATAACTTGATAACACCTGTAGTAGATTCATTGAAATACCTCACTTCGTTGAATTATGACGTCTTGGCCTGTATCCTTTGAAATGAAGTAATTCATAGGTTTTACATTTCATAGCTTGTAGTGGTGAATTTTTTTTTTCATTCTAAGTTCCTTTCTTAACCATCTGAGGTTGATTCAGATGGCTGATTAGAAGGTTGACCAGTCAGGAGTTTGTGTCTGGGTTGTATATTGGGAGAGATAATGTTAAGATTACCAAAAATCTTTGATATAGTTAGATTCTATCTTGCATGCGAAAAGATGGAAAAGAGGCTGCTAAAAAGAAAAGTTGGTACTACAGTGAGTGTATTTTTCAATTATTTGTAATAAATTGAAGCTAACAATTACCTTTTTTCCAAAGGGTGGCATTTTATTGTTCTGTTTTAGCTAAAAGTCATTGTTAGGGAGGTAATGACTTAAAATTTTTTCTTAATATATGAAAGATTGTATCATTGAAGCTTTAGCTAATCCAGAAAAGGAGAAGATGAAACATGATGACACAACCATCTCAAGTTGGCTTCAGAGTAAGTATTTTTATTTTTCTAAGGATGAAATTTCCATCTGTTGTTAACTGCCATGCTATGTATTCTGTTACCTATGCTAAGAATCTCTTTTTCAAGAGCTTTTGAGACGAACTACTCAGCTTGTTCTACAGAGGGTTCAAGTCCTCGGTTGTATAAGGAGGTTCATATGCTATTTATTCCTTTTCTAACTCAAGAGATCAGTATTGGCTGTGATAGAATTTGAAGAAACATTATGAGGGAGATGAAAGTTCCCAACCATTTTATTATTTTAGAAGAATTGTTATTAAGGGAACTATTCTTTCGTCTCTCCTTTCCATCCTGAAGTTCCAGTTACCTTAAAAGAACAAAAACTTGGTTGTTTCATAAAAAGCCCTAGCATTTTTTTCCCTTGTACCTTTGATTTCTAGCAGCCATTTACATTTTCTTTCAACCAGTTGTGTCTCTAATAGCTGAATCTTCAGTAACTCTCCATTCTTTCCATTGCCCTTTGAAGTCTGCAATCTGTAATTTATCATACAAGTAAGTTCTTTTGGAATCAGGTCCTCTTTCTATACAAGCTTCATCTTTTGCCCCTCCCTAATATTCTAGTTCACATGGAAAGTGAACTTCTTGCACTTTCCATGGCCCTTTTTTGCACATATTATTCCCTCTTCTTGGGGGTACACATCCATACCCACTCATCTCTTCCAGCACACTTCTACTTACTCATTAGATTTCAGGTCACTTTCTTTGGGAAGCTTTCCCTGTTAACACCTCCCACCCAAAAAGTCAGAATAAAGTGTCCCTCTTCAGTACTGTTGTGTAGCTTTTAATTCATCATAGTTATTTTAGTTTACTTTTTTGTATCTCTCTGTAATGTAAGCTCCTTGAGACCAGGACCTGTGTTTTGTGCATTATCCTTTAGGTGCTCAGCAAATAATTGTTGAAAAGGATGCAGATCACTTGACTTCACTAGGGTCTCCTCCTCTTTTCTTGACTGGGATTTTCTCCCTACTAATGTGATAAAGACTATTGGCTAAAATTGGTCTTTTGTTTGCTTCTTGGTCTGATGATGTTTCCTTGCACCTCCACAACTGGTGGCACATTCCTAGATAAAGTGAGATTTTTTTTCTTTTTTTTGGTGACTCAAACATTTGAGGGGCAAGTGTTTTGTTGATCATTCAAGTTTGAGTTATATGAAAGATTCTGTTGTGGCCTCATTCATGTCACATGTTGTGGAATCAGGCCTAAATATTTGAATCACTGTTCTACCTCATACCCAACTCTATGACCCTTAGCTAGTTTCATGACATAACTGTTCCAGAATTCTGAGCCACCAACTGTAACACCTTATTGATAGGTTTATACTAACTTGAGATGATTATTGCAAAGATTAAATGAGATAATTACATAAAGAGCTTAGCAGACTACTTGGCATATGTATGATCAATAAATATTAGCTATTAGGTTGGTGCAAAAGTAACTGCAGTTGTGCATTGTTGAACTTTGCCATTTGATATTGAAATACATTCTTAAATGTGGTTATACACTTTTGTATAAAATGATGTTATATAACATTTTAATGTGCATTTCTCACTTTATTTTTTTTCTTTTTTTCTTATGACTTACTACTTGCTGTTTATTTTATATTTATTTTAGACTAGGGAAATGATGTTAGACAAAAAACAAATTCGAGTGATTTTATTTGGGTTCAAAATGGATTGGAAAGCAGCAGAGACGACTTGCAACATCAACAATGCATTTGGCTCAGGAACTGCTAATGAACGTACATTGCAGTGGTAGTTCAAGAAGTTTTGAAAAGGAGACAAGAGCCTTGAAGATAAGGAGCACACTGCCCGGCCATCGGGAGTTGAGAGTGACTAACTGAGACGATTATCAAAGTTGGTCCTCTTACAGCTACACAAGAAGTTTCCCAAGAACTCTGTCAACCATTCTATGGTTATTTGGCATTTGAAGCAAATTGGAAAGATGAAAAAGCTTGATAAGTGGGTGCCTCATGAGCTCACCGCAAATCAAAAAAATCATTATTTTGAAGTGTCGTCTTTTCTCTACATAACAACAAAAAACCATTTCTTGATTGGATTGTGACATGTGACAAAAAGTAGATTGTGTAAGACAACTGGGGATGCCCAGCTCAGTGGATGAACCAAGAAGCTCCAAAGCACTTCCCAAAGCCAAACTTGCACCAAAAAAGGTCATGGTCACTGTTTGGTGGTCTGCTGTTGGTCTGATCCACGACAGCTTTCTGAATCCTGATGAAACTGTTGCATCTGGGAATTATGCTCAGCAAATTGATGATGTGCACCAAAAACTGCAGTGCTTGCATCAGCATTGATCAACAGAAAGGGCCCAGTTTTTCTCTCTGAGAGTGCCTGACCACATGGCACACAACCAACACTTCAAAAGTTGAATGAATTGGGTTACAAAGTTTCACCTCATCTGCTATGTTCATCTGACCTGTCACCAGCTGACTACCACTTCTTTAAGTATCTTGACAACTTTTTGCAGGGTAAATGCTTCCATAATCAGCAGGATGCAGAAAATGGTTTCCAGGAGTTCGCCAAATCCTGAAGCATGGATATTTTATGCTTCAGGAATAAACAAACTTATTTCTCATTGGCAAAAATGTGTTGATTGTAGTGGTTCCTATTTTGATTAATGAAGATGTGTTTAAGCCTAGTTACAATGATTTAAAACTTCACTGTCTGAAACCTCAGTTGCTTTTGTACCAACCTTAATATTATTAATTTTAAAATTCTATTCAGTGGCATCAGCAACAGTTTTTCCCAGCTCATTTTGTTTTGGAAATTGAGTTAGTTGAAATGACACTTAATATTGTGCTTTTTGTTTTACAAACTGTTTTTTTTAAAAAAGCCCTGTTTTTTTGTTTTTATTTCATATAGGTCTGGCTAGTTTCTGTGGTGCAGTTTTTCGTAAATATCCAATTGATCTTGCTGGTCTTCTTCAGTATGTGGCTAATCAGCTAAAGGCAGGCAAAAGGTATTCATAGCAAATTATATGTAAATGAAATTCAATAATTAGAGTGCTTCTGCTGGTATTGGGATACTGAGGTTGCTAGTATCTTGAAAAACTATTTGTTGGTTGTAGACTTAAGAATAATAGTTGTTCACTTATTTACATGGAATTCTTTAAAAGAAATTAAAGAAATTATAACTTACATATATAATAGAATTTTATAATATTTGGCTATATATGTAACTCNGGGATACTGAGGTTGCTAGTATCTTGAAAAACTATTTGTTGGTTGTAGACTTAAGAATAATAGTTGTTCACTTATTTACATGGAATTCTTTAAAAGAAATTAAAGAAATTATAACTTACATATATAATAGAATTTTATAATATTTGGCTATATATGTAACTCATTAAAAAATCATAGTGACTATGCATTAGACTTTTGAATACATAATTGATATATATTTTAAATCCTCTTACGGCAAAACATATTGCACTACTGATTATGCTACTGGGCAGGAATTGGCCTTTACATTGAGCATTTGGTAGGAATGTGTTTATTTTGAAGGTATATGTACTATCTTTAAAACAACTATTTTTTGAATTTAAACTTTAGAGATAGGTAACATTAATGTATCTTTGGACGCTGTCCTCTTTTCTGTATAAATAGTTTTATTATTTTATTCTGGACTAATATCAGTGCTTAGAGTTTGAATTAGAATGTAGATTAAAACCCATCAGCAATAGACTGACTAGACTAAGAACTGAAAATTGTTTTCAAAAGCTTTCTGGTAGAAAGCAAACAGAAATCTGTAAAGCTCTCTGGTGCTTCAAACAAGTGTTATCTAAGTAATTCTTGACAGATTGTTTTGGTTTAGGGAAAATTTTACAAAAGAAAAACAGAACTATGTTAAGAATCTGTTGGCCAGTCCCATACATTTTACTCTTCTGTGACTATTTAGGCCAGGAAAATAATCATGTTACTTTAAAATCTCTAGTTCAGTTTTCTGTACTGTGATATAGTTTTTGTGACCATATAATGAAAAGATTTTATTGGTACTTGTTGCATACTAATTTGCATGAAGGCCCTCTTGTTTTCAAAAACTATGTTTAGAGAAGCAAGGCAAGTTGAGAGAGTAAGCACTTACTCTCTTAGAAAAACCACCATTCTTTTCTCTAAGAAAAAAAGAGTCTTAGAAAAACCACTGCTCCTTTGTTAACTTGTATCTTGGGTATGCTTAGCTTTACCTTTCTTTGGAAACACATCTGCATCCATTTTGTAGAAAAGTATGCTTTTACTTCATTACTTAACAAATTAAGGAAGATCTTAGAAGTCATAAGGTATTATTTTCATCAGTAGTCATAAACTTAGAGAATTCAAATGAATAACTGTTGGCACAGTAATAAATATGCTTAAGGCAGACCTCCAAACTGTCATCTTAGGCTCAAATATTGCAACTTTGAACTTGCATTTCCTTCTTTTTTTCCCTTTCTCCTCTCCCTGCCTCCATTCCTCTTTCTTAGTGTATTAATTGCAACTCATTTACATTTGAAGTTTCAACTGTAGACTGTTTCTTATTTTTCCTAAATAGTTTTGACCTGCTTATACTGAAAGAAGTGGTACAAAAAATGGCAGGAATAGAAATTACAGAAGAAATGACAATGGAGCAACTAGAAGCCATGACTGGTGGAGAGCAACTAAAAGCTGAGGGTGGTTATTTTGGCCAGATAAGAAACACTAAAAAATCCTCCCAGAGATTAAAGGATGCACTATTAGACCATGATCTTGCTCTTCCTCTCTGCTTGCTTATGGCTCAGCAGAGGAATGGGATAATCTTTCAGGAAGGTGGAGAGNGCTGAGGTGAGAGTTGCTATTTTGGTTAGTGACTTAAAATTCAAACTGGGTGCATGCTACCTTTAAAAATCACATTTAAAAAAGTACTTGGAAATATACTTCACCAAGGGAATGAAAGACTTATTATGCTGAGAACTATAAAACATTAATAAAGGAAATTGAAGATTCAAAGAAATGGAGGAGAAGGCAATGGCACCCCACTCCAGTACTCTTGCCTGGAAAATCCCATGGGCAGAGGAGCCTGNATTGGAAACGTGAAGTCCCAACCACTGGACTGCCAGATAAGTCCCTTAAAGAACCTTTGATGAAAGAGTATGAGTATTAGAGGGCAGTGTTCTTGCCTGGAGAATCCCAGGGACAGGAGAGCCTGGTGGGCTGCTGTCTATGGGGTCGCACAGAGTCGGACACGATTGACGCAACTTAGCAGCAGCAGCAGGTCCCTTCCATAAAGTGATTACTGGCAGACTCCTGGGAATAATTAAGCCAACCAAATACTGCTCAGATTGTTAGACTGAGAGTGTTTTGAACAATAATTAGAAGTACAGCAGAGACTTCCTGGCAGTCCAGTGGTTAGGACTCTGCTTGCACTGCAGGAGTCATGGATTCAGTTGCTGGTTGGGGAACTAAGATCCCATATGCCATGAGGCACAGCCAGAAAAAACAGCAATAACAGTTAGTATCAGTTCTATTCCGTAGGTCTAGTTCCCAAGGTGACTTTGTAGAACTGTTAAACTTATCAATTTGACAAGGAAGTATTTGTCCTCAACAAATATGAAGTATAGCCATCTTTTCTGATTGAGCCTGTTTTATTTTCAGCTAGGTAGGAACCAGGAGGGTGCCTGGCAATAGAAGTCACAGATTCAGAATGAAAGGATTAGGGAGACTAGGGCTATCATATAATACTCTCATGTTGTTGTTGTTTATTCACTAAGTCTTGTCTGACTCTGCCACCCCTTGGACTGCAGCATGCCAGGCTCCTCTGTCCATGGGATTTCCCAGGCAAGAATACTGGTTTTAATCGTTGAGACCCACCTTGCAACACTGGTCTCAAAGAAAGGCTTTTCCTCCAGTTCATATTCTATATATGACCAAATCAGGTAGATAAGCTATCTTATGCAGGTAATTTCAGCACTGTTTTATTCTGTTTTGTTAGAACCTCAGCAGATATCACTCTGCACACATAGGTTCATATTAGTTGACTTCAATAGGACTTCAGTAGGACCAAAAATTTTAAAGTCTTTCTTATTGCAGCTGCTATTCTCTCAGATTTCTGGTGTAATTAGGACCTCTCTCCTAAGTAATGTTCTTTTTATTTATAGCTTTGTCATCTGTAGCCTCAGTAGTTATCAGCATGCTCTCTAAAATGGAGATAACAGGAGATAATTTTTCCCACTTCTAAAATAATTGTATGATTCTCTATTCTGCTTGAGATATCCTGTGAAACAAAGAGCACTTGGTGTGCCTTCAAGCCAGTGAGCCTAGAGTATAACAGCACTCAGTGGGAACAGCAGCCGGATTGTAAGGAGCCAAGACTCTGCTTGTCATGATGCAGAACTGGAAGTAGGACCTTTGACTTCTGACCTTCTAGTTCTGGGTTCCATGTTTAGCAAAAACTGTGAATGATTTTAGTGCTTTTCTAGCATAAAGAAGCAGCTAGTTTTAGATGTCCTCTTAGGTTCATCTTCAGGGATGATGCCAAACCCAGACAGTTTTCTGAATGAGAGCTCTTTCATGTTAAAGAAACTGAAGGACATGAGACAGTAGCAACAACTCTACTCTGTATTGTTTTCTTTTTTATGTTTGGCATATATTTTATGAACTATTGATAATATGTGGTCCCTTCCATTATACTAACAGATTCTTTTTTTCATACAATTAATCCCAACTCTCTCCCAAACCAATCAAGCCAAAAAATAAGCTATAGGAAGTCAGTTCCCATATGCTTTAAACTTCAGTATACCATAGTCATTCAGAGAAAATCTTATTTGGCTTAGCAATAGGATTATCCGTAGGTCCTTCTTTGCCCAAGACTTTCCCAGTTTCAGCACTACAGTCTTGCATCCTTGGAAACCTCTCAATCATGGGGAGATCTGGACAGTTGGTTCTCCTACTTAGCAGTCTTATGGTAATGTTCTCATAACCTTTCTTTGTGTTGACCCAGCTTCTTAATTGACAGATCATAACAGATGACAGGGGCTACATGTAGTGATAAAACATTCTGTCTTGGTTTGCTGTCCTGCTTCTTTCCTAGTGTTTAGACCATCTTCTTGGTTCCCTTGAATATTTCAAAAGCAGAAGTGGAAACCCCACCTGTTCAGTCCTTGATGCAGCTGCAAGAGAGTATAGTGGAGGAAATGGACAAGGGGCTCACATAACCTATTCACTTACTCAGCAGAAACTTGTGCAATAGGAATCTTCTGGAAAGCTCCTAGTAAGCACACAGGACTAAATATTGAAACAGCTTCTAGGGATGATTTATCTTTAATGTTGTTGGTAAGAAATTAGATTTCCTGCAACATTTTTGATTGGTCATTTTCTGATTCTTGAAAAGGAGAATCTAGGTTTTTTGGGTAACTTTTTTACTAGAGTATGGCCAATTAACAATGTTGTGATAGTTTCAGGTGGACAGCAGAAGGACTCAGCCATAGATATATATGTGTATCCATTCAAGGGAACCTAGGTTTTTATACTATGAAAATCATTGCTATAAATCTTGTATGTGTGTGTTTTTACTTTTTTATCTCCAGTCAAAGTATGACGAACTTAAAAAATCAGAGAAGGGAAGCAAACAGCAGCATAAAGTTCATAAGTATATCACATCATGTGAAATGGTGATGGCTCCTGTTCATGAAGCAGTGGTTTCCTTACATGTTTCCAAAGTCTGGGATGACATCAGTCCTCAATTCTATGCCACATTCTGGTCATTGACAATGTATGACCTTGCGGTTCCACATACCAGCTATGAACGGGAAGTCAATAAACTTAAAATCCAGATGAAAGCAATTGATGACAATCAGGAAATGGTAGGTTTTTGTTCTAGTAGCTCAAGAAAAATAACTTCATGGTATTAATTCAACATTTTCCTTATCTTGGAGTTATATTAGCTCAAGTTTTTGTCTTGTTGTTTTATAATGTTTTTCTAAGTGGGTTTAGAAATGATCNGGTAGGTTTTTGTTCTAGTAGCTCAAGAAAAATAACTTCATGGTATTAATTCAACATTTTCCTTATCTTGGAGTTATATTAGCTCAAGTTTTTGTCTTGTTGTTTTATAATGTTTTTCTAAGTGGGTTTAGAAATGATCTCTCCATGAGTGGGGGCAGGGGCTTGGTGAGTGCGTGGAGGTTATGATCAATCAGAAGGTATTCAAGTTTGCTCTTCTACTGAATGCTGTGCTAGCAACTTAAAATAGTCTGTGTTACTAATTGCATGAAGAATAGGAATTCCCCAGAGGAGATTTCTTTAGGAGAAAACTTTATTGAAGAGTTGAGTCTTAAACTGGATAGGCCTTGAAGATAGGTTAGCTTTAGAAATATGGAGGCAAATTGGCAACTCTAGAGCTTCAACAAAGGTATGAAGTAATCTAAAGTTTAAAGAGACCGTTTGTACTATAGTGAATGGGCTTAGTGATAAATTTGAATGGTTGGGATGGTGCTCAATGCTGTAGAGCAATGGAAGTTAGAAAGGAAGACTTGATAAAATTCAGAGCTATTTTAGATTCCTGAGCAGGGAAGCAATAATGGTAAAAATGGCACTTTAGAAAGCTTGCTCATAACAGTGGTATGAAGGATTTGTTTGGTAGGCCAAGGGACTGGCATGAGGCAGGAGACTACGTAGGTGGCTTTTGGGTAATTCATTATGAGGTACTGAGAGCAAAGACTATGGTGGAGGTAGTGAGAATACAAGGGACTTGTAAGCAGTTAGAATGCTGAAACAGAGAAGGAGGGATCCAAGATGACTCTATGCCTCAGACTAAAAGTACCACTGTTGAGAAGGTAGCCTATTTTGGTAGGGTACAAAGACTGACTTGATTGATTGGAGGTGAAAGTACATCCAAGTGGACTCCTAAACATCCCTGTTGAAGTAATTAGTATAAAATACTGGCATTTATCTCCTTACATTTTTTAATTAAAAGAAGGAGAAGTAATGTGCCTATAGTTAGAAAAGTATCTAACTTATATTTTGCAGCCTCCAAATAAAAAGAAAAAAGAGAAGGAGCGATGTACTGCCCTTCAAGACAAGCTTCTCGAAGAAGAAAAGAAACAGATGGAACATGTACAGCGAGTTCTGCAGAGATTGAAATTGGAAAAGGACAACTGGCTTTTAGCAAGTAAGTTGTTGGAATTGTTACATTTCTGTCACTTTACATCAAAAAAGCAGACGTTTATAACTTTGGAGGTACTGAAGTGTATTATGTTTGTATTTCAACTCAGTGTTCACTATCCCATTCTTTGGTTTAGTTGCTAAGTCGTGTCTGACTCTGCAAGCCCATGGACTGTAGCCGCCAGGCTCTTCTGTCCATGGGAATCTCCAGGCAAGAACACTGAGTGGGTTGCCATTTTCTTCTCCAGGGAATCTTCCTGACCCAGGGATCAAATCCGAGTCTCCTGCATTGCAGGCAGATTCCTTACCAACTGAGCTATAAGGGAAGCCCATCCCATTCTTTGGTTATTCATTAATGCAGAGTTGACTTCACATGTTCACTGAAAGAACAGATTTAGTTTATGATGAAATTAATTGACCATATTGGCAGCTTATCATTCAACTCTTATGTATAAAATCTTATTTCTGGAGAAATTATAGGTAGAAAAATGTCCACAGAGTGAAAATGAAAGTCTTATCTCAGGCATGACCTTTTGGTTACAAACTATAAATAGTTTGTGGTTTTATAGCATTTTCTACACTAAAGTTAATGTTGTCATGTTTAGTGACCTTGAGGCACTTGAGGAAGAAGTTTACCACTTAATATATTCTTCCCTTATTTTTAGAATCTACCAAAAATGAGACCATCAC
>SJYV01022841.1:4777-15666 GCA_006410875.1 Neotragus pygmaeus | reverse complement strand
CATGAGGTGGCCAAAGTACTGGAGTTTCAGCTTTAGCATCATTCCTTCCAAAGAAATCCCAGGGTTGATCTCCTTCAGAATGGACTGGTTGGATCTCCTTGCAGTCCAAGGGACTCTCAAGAGTCTTCTCCAACACCACAGTTCAAAAGCATCAATTCTTCGGCACTCAGCCTTCTTCACAGTCCAACTTTCACATCCATACATGACCACAGGAAAAACCAGAGCCTTGACTAGTTGGACCTTTGTTGGCAAAGTAATGTCTCTGCTTTTCAATTTGCTATCTACATTGGTCATAACTTTTCTTCCAAAGAGTAAGCGTCTTTTAATTTCATGGCTGCAGTCACCATCTGCAGTGATTTTGGAGCCCAAAAAAGTAGTCTGACACTGTTTCTCCATCTATTTCCCATGAAGTGATGGGACTAGATGCCTTGATCTTTGTTTTCTGAATGTTGAGCTTTAAGCCAACTTTTTCACTTTCCTCTTTCACATTCATCAAGAGCCTTTTTAGTTCCTCTTCACTTTCTGCCATAAGGGTGGTGTCATATGCATATCTGAGGTTATTGATATTTCTCCCGGCAATCTTGTTTCCAGCTTGTGTTTCTTCCAGTCCAGCGTTTCTCATGATGTACTCTGCATAGAAGTTCAATAAGCAGGGTGACAATATGCAGCCTTGACGGACTCCTTTTCCTATTTGGAACCAGTCTGTTGTTGCATGTCCAGTTCTAACTCTTGCTTCCTGACCTGCATACAGATTTCTCAAGAGGCAGGTGAGGTGGTCTGGTATTCCCATCTCTTTCAGAATTTTCCACAGTTTATTGTGAGGCACACAGTGAAAGGCTTTGGCATAGTCAATGAAGCAGAAATAGATGTTTTTCTGGAACTCTCTTGCTTTTCGATGCTCCAGCAGATGTTGGCAATTTGATCTCAAGGAGGCTGAATGAAGCCTATATCCTACAGATAAGAAATAGGGAACACAGAACAGATCTCTACTCCAGAGTCCTGCTCAGTTTTAATTTAGGGAACTGGGCAAGTATGACTGTGATAACTTCCTGTCAAAATGGGGCATAGGACTTCCTCAGCTTGGAGAATAGACACTGAATTGGAAGTATTGCTGAGTTCCAAGTCCTAGATCTGAGCCTTGTATGATTAAAATCTCAATCCCTTGGAGTCTGCTGCTTTGTTGTAACAGACCCAATTAGAAGTAGCCGGAGGAGGGATAACTGGAATTTTAATAGACAAAATAAATCTCTTTCTTTTTAGAAGAATAGGCCTGAAACCCAGTCTGTACATGGCACTTCAGGGAGTCTTATAGCCAGATAGCCAGTTGCCTAGTTTTATAAAAAGTAAGGCTGCAGTTATTAGCTTCCAGCAGACATTGTTTTGAGCGTGGTGGCATCTAAGCCTGACATGACTCAGAAAACTCAAGTGTTTAGCAATACAATGTCTAATCTGAAATTACACCCATAATATCATTTCTCAGGATGTCTGGGAAATAGTTATTTCCCAGGATGTCTAAACCATAGCTACTCTATTTTGACTTTTAATTGTAAAATTTGTCTTAATAGCCAAAGCAGATGTCACCATTAGTGATGTCAGTGTTTCTCTAGATATGAAAAGATGCAAGAATTGGAACTCATAAAATCTTCCCCTGAAAAGATCTAACTATCTGAAGACCTGTTCTGCCAGTTTTTCCCAGAGCACAATGTGCCTCATTCCTGATTTTCACCCTGAACTCCTTTCAGGGGCGTTGAAAGTCAGCAGTTGCAGTGGCCATGATTTAATCTTTGTAGATGTAGATGGCCAGTGTCAGTCTTCAGTTGGCAAAGCCCCTTTTTGCTCCTAAACTTGACCATGATTTTGAGGGGGGCATCTCATGACCATTTTATCCCATGGTGCCAAGAATGTCTATTCTCAGGTTTGACAAAGATTTTGTTGACAGGCCGCTCAATGTGTTGTTACTGGACTAGGCCATAAAACAGTATCCAAAATTCTCTGGACCACCTGTCTTACTAGCCTCTTGGTCCAGGAAAGTATTCCCTCTTGTTGCTTCTTGCCATATCTAGAGTTACACTGTTACTATCATCGATCTCATATGGAACTATATATTATTCTACCAAAGGTCTCAGACACACATTTGGCAGTGCAAGAAACAGCAATTTTGTAAAATAGGTGAAATACAAATAACATAGCCAGCAGTATTAGTAAAGTCACAAGTAAGACTTAAGAGCTTCCATTAGATGTAGCTCAGTATATCTCAGGTCATCTGACTTAGTCTACTCTGTAGAATCTTTATCTTCCAGGGAAATTATATATTGGCACCATCTATAAGGCACATAGTCCAGTTTTCTAGTGTTACTAGACTGATTGTCCTTAGTATGATTTAATTGTTTCCAACACAGAGGAGACTTTAAACCTAAATTACCATAGCCTGATGTTATCTATATAAATCCATCCCATAATTGTGGAAAATTTTTTCCTCCTTTGCTGAAACTTTGCTTGTTGCTCTGATTGAACTTGAGTAATAGAAGAAAGCTCAAATTTATGGCCAGAGTCAGATTAGGCATTATTAATTGGCCCAGTGAGGGGATCGCATCTAGTAATATCACAGTGACCTAAATATGACTATAATTCTTTTTAAAGTAAATTTTCTCAGGACCAACAGGTTAGAGTCTTGTACTAGAGAAATTTACCAAGGTAACCCAGAACTAGACACAGGTAATTAGCCACAAACCCAACAATTGGATTGATTTCTAAAACTAGCAAAGGATCAGGCCTATGAAGAAAAGCATTTGATTTATATGTAAAGGTCTAAGAAGTCAAGAAAACATTATAAATGATCATACAAATCAGGTCCAGCATCTTGGGCAAGCTGTCTACCTCTGATGTCATCGTCTTCTCATCCTGGTGTAGTGTAGTTTCTCCTCTGAGCATCATTTTAAGGTGAGATCAGGTCAGCTGTCTTCTCTATAGACCAATCCAGTGTAGGGGCCTTTGGAAGTGGGATTTAATCTAAGAGTTAATTTCCCTTCAGTTTCATTGTGCATGAGCTAGTTAAGAGTACCTGATAAAAAAGTCCTTCCATCCAGGTTGGAGACAGTCCCTTAAATTATGTCTTCTTCCAGTCTTGGTTGCAGGTCATGAGGCATCTGATCTTCATCCAAAGATAGATTACTGAGATAAGCTTCAGAAACAAACTTAGAGTGTTCTTTAAGAATTCAATTAAATTTTACATTAATATCACATAAGAGCAAAGAACTATCCAAGAAATGAGTCTTACTATCTCCATTGGTAGACCTCCATTAACAAACTGGGATTTAACATTTATTAAAACATCTTTTTCTCCCTAAAATTACCCTCATTTTAATCAAATATAACCAAATTAAGCCTAGCTTGTTTGAAAATAGGTCTGTTCTCACTAATTTTGGTCTGATGATTTATATATCCATAGTTGATCACAGACTTTTTATTTTGCTGAAACATTTATAAAATCTCAGACTGAACTTTTAAAATAAAACAGGGCTGGGAAACTCACACCAAAGGCTTATCACAGATTTTACCTAACAAATCTAGGTGAAATCTTCCCTTTTTAAGGTCTCAAAAATTCCTTGAGATTTTTGTACCTGTTAGTGAGATAACCTTCCTAGCTCATTTGATTAACTTATTGGAAACCTAAGAGTTTCAAATTTCTGGAGAAGTCAGAGTAGAGAGAAAATATAATTGTTTTGTTTATAGTGTATAATTTACCGAATTGTTTTCATAATTAGTTTGAGAGGAAAGTTTTCCGTACTCCCGGAAAACACAAGATTCAAACCTGTAATTTTTCAGATAGAAACCATAAAAGTTATAAGCATATTCGCTGGTTCATTCATTCCTTTGTTAACTTTTGTGAAGTCATCAGGTTTTCCATTAGAATACCAGGACATATCAAAATGTTAAGAACTCCATATAATTTTTAGGATATCCATATTAGTAATTTTTCCATACATTATAACATGAGTGATTTTTTACTCATTTGATAATCTTTTTCATTTAATTTAACCAACCAAATAAACACAGTTTAATATCTCTCTTTGGGATGTTTCAGGGGCCCTCTGAAGCACCCCAAAGTTAGCTAGAGGTCAAAGGAACTTCAAAAGAATTCAATTTGGAAAGCTTTATCAAAAAGATCAGTTAAAAGCATTTAGAACATTTGGTCAGATTTAGTCAGTGTTGATGGCTGTATCATTTAGCTTGCTGATATGTCACAAAGGGCGTAAATACCAAGGCTCAAGGTGAAAGTCAGCTCCGCCATCTTGGACCTAATTGGCTTTAACCAGTTTTCTTATGGCTGTGTCATTCCTAACAAAATTCATTTATCTAACTAATTGTAATCCAATTTTAGAAAAGCCTGATCATGCATAACTCTTTTTAGTATTTTTTCATACTTTTTTTTTTTAACTGAAAGCATACTTCCTACTTTCCTTTAGCAACCAAGAACTAACTTTTATATTAGCATTTTATAGATTGGTGAGCATAAATACTAGTGGTAATTTCTAAAACCCTTGCTTTCTTAGAACATTTTAGGATGGCACCAAACATTATTCATTTATAGTCCCAAATCTCTTTAGTTTCTCTGTAAAAGGAAATTAGTGTTTAGTAGTAAATGTTTCAAAATATTATTTTATTTGAAAATGACCTAACTATTCAATAGATTTCCAACACTTAGCACACTTAACACAACCCTTAGACATTCAAATTATACCAATCTGGAGAGACTATTTTAGACAGATATTCCTAAAGAATAATTATTCTTAATAGAGTTTATATAAAAGCTCATACCTCATTTACATTTTTTTAGAAGTTTCTTCACTTGAGGTAATTTCCTTGTTGACAACTTGTAACAGATATAATATTTAACTTATATTAAACCTAGGTACAATGAAAATATTCTACTTAATTTCTCTAAGACATGTCTATATTAGATAGGTCACTAAACAAACATTAATATCAGGTATTTAATACTGAATATTTCCCAGTTCACATGAACCTGGAATTTATTGTTTAATTCAGCATTATTTGATTTGTAAGTGCTTACCTTTCTTTAAGCCAATTAAATAGAGCTCATTTACAAATTAACCTCAACAAGATTACCCAGAGACAAAGACATATCAAGATATATTTAGACACAGTGCAAAATCTAGCTTCATTTTCTAAATTTAGTCATGAATTAGATTTACAATATAAAATTTACTAGTTTATTAAAAAAAAAACAGTTGAAATAAAATTTTAAAGGCTTTTTCCCCTTTTCCCTCAGGACTTAGAGATGGTCTAGATAAATGTTCCTGAGAGCCCTGGTCTCAAGGCACAGGAAAAGAAAATCAAGTTCTAACAAAATGATGCCAGGTCTAAACCAAATGGTGGCCAGACAAAGCAAAATGGGCGTCAAAAATCGCAACACAGAACACAGAGTTAAAACACACACACAAGCCTGGCAGTCCTCATCAGACACTCCCTTAAATACAAGAATCAGCTCAGGTCTTCAAAGATTTCAAAGAGAGGAAAGGAAGCCAGGTTGAAAGAAGAAGGGGGAGGAGGTGGGAGATGGGGAAAAAGGGGTGGCCTTACAGATGTCTCCTGCCACCTGCAGATACCCAGGTGTTATGGGACTTTACCCTGGGCCTCCAGAGAAGGGAGGACTGGAACTCGGCCCTATCAGAATTTGAGTTCTCTGCCAAGAGGAGATGATCAGTCTCCAATCCTCAGCTCAGGCTGAGGCCCTTCGACCAGATTCCTGCATTCAGGACTGGGAGACTAGAAAAACGGGAAGGATAGGAAGGATTAAGAAGAGGAAAGAGAAAGGGAAGGGGAGAGAGGTCAATGAAGTCTCTTGTTCCTTACCGGTTGGGACACTCTGTCCAGTTGTCCACGTCAGGAGGAGACCAGGGACAAAAGAGTCCCAGTTGCTGCCGCTGGGTCTGGTCCATTGGCAGGCAAGCTGGTTGGTATATGCTTATTAGTTCTCTGTTCCTTACCAGGACCACCTCTCATAAAATAACTCATGCAAATGGTTATGGTGGCTGGCCAGGGTGGGGAGTTTCAATCAGTGTGCTTCCCCTAACAGTATGGGCAAAGTGAACCTTTCTGTAGATCNTCTGTTCCTTACCAGGACCACCTCTCATAAAATAACTCATGCAAATGGTTATGGTGGCTGGCCAGGGTGGGGAGTTTCAATCAGTGTGCTTCCCCTAACAGTATGGGCAAAGTGAACCTTTCTGTAGATCACAGATGGTGGCCACTCCTTGTAAGCAAGGGGGCCAGCTGGCAGCTATGGTGTCCAGCTGTTTTGAAGATAAGCTACTGGTCAGGGAATGTCTCCCACCTGTTGTATAAATATGCCCAGGGCCATCCCCTGCTTCTTATGCACATATAGTTTGAATTCTTTCTGGAGATCAGGCAGGCCTAGGACCAGGGAAGTCATGAGTTTCAATTTCAGAGTCTTGTAAGCCTTTTGACGGTGTGTGTGTGTTAGCCACTCAGTCATGTCCAATTCTTTGCAACCTCTGGACTGTAGCCTGCCAAACTCCTTTGTCCATGGAATTCCCCTAGCAAGAATACTGGATTGGATTGCCATTCCCTTCTCCAGGGGATCTTTCCAACCCAGGGATTGAACCCAGGTCATTGCAGGCAGATTCTTTACCTTCTGAGCCACCAGGGAAGCCCTTTGGCAGTATCCCATCCAAACCAAAAGTTCAGAATCTGCGCCTTTCAAAGCATGGTCTAGTGGCTTTGTAGTTAGCCTCCAATTTGGTATCCTTATGTGACAAAATCCCACAATTCCTAGGGACCCCGGAGTTGTCAGTGGCTTTTTGGTTTATGCTCTAGAAAAGTTTCTCTAATTTTGAAAGGGCCCATCATTTGGTCACCAATAAATTGTATCCCAACAGAGATTCAAGCCATTTTTATTGTTGTTCAGGCACTCAGTCGTGTCCGACTCTTTTGGACTCCATGGATTGGCTCCTCACTTCATGAATTCTCCAGGCAAGAATACTGGAGAGGGTTGCCTTTTCCTTCTCCAGGGGATCTTCCCGACCCAGGGATTAAATCCGTGTCCCTTAAATCTCCTGAATCAGCAGGTGGGTTCTTCATCACTAGTGCTTGTATAACATGAGAATTCAAAGTCAGGGGTCAGAGATGAGGAACAAAGTGTTACGAACTTGTTCAAAGACAGTCAGAGGCTGGCATCAGTAACCCAGTAATTGAAGTCTGGTAGTTCAGTGGCTCTGTGGCCTTCTTTCTGATATGTTTTATAAAAAAAGAGGAACCATAAGGTTAAGAGGATGTTGTAAGGGTAAGCAAAGGATAACAGGTGCAAAATGTAGCTCCTGTGAAGTTAGGGGGCAGAAAAGCAAACTTAGTTACAAACATACAGAGTTAGGAGCAGTTAAAGTAAATGTTCAGGCCTGCTCACTGTTCTTTTTATCTCCTTTGTTCTCAGGAAAACTCATTCTTCTTTTTCCTTTCCCCTGCAACAGACACAATTTGCCAAAACTCACACCGTAGAAACAGACAATTTGAGTAGGCCTACATTAATTAAAGAAATTGAATTGATAATTAGTAACCTTCTAAAACAGAAAGCACCAGGCCTGCATTCACCAGTCAATTCACCAGGTGAAATTCTCACAGACATTTAAGGAGGAAATTGTAACAACTCTCTGTAATCTCTTTCAGAAGGTAGAAACAGAGGCAATACTTCCTAACTCACTCTGGGAGGCTGTTATTACCCTATTACCAAAACCAGACAGAGACATTACAAAAAAACTGTAGACCAATACTTCTCATACACATGTAAAATTTTTCAGCAAAATATTAGCAAATAAAATCCAGCAACATATAAAATGAATGACACACCACAACCAAGCAGGCTTTATCTTAGCTATGCAGGGCTGAATCAATTTTCAAAAATCCATCACATGACCAGGCTAAAAAAGACAAATCACATGATCATATTAATAGATGCATTTGACAAAAAATCCCAACGTACTCACAGCACAGAGTTCCTAGTTAAAACTCTCAGGAAACTAGAAGTAGAGAGGAACTGCCTCAACTTGATAAAGAATGTCTACCAAAAAACCGACAGCTAGCATCATACTTCATGGTGAGAATCTCAGGGTTTTCTCACTGATGTCAGATACAATCAAGGATGTCCTCTCTCATGACTCTGGTACTGAACATTCTATCTATTCAATAAGACTAATAAGAAAAAGAAATAACAGACATACAGATTGGGGAGGAAGGAGTAAAACTGTCTTTGTTCACAGACGACATGATCATCTCTACAGGAAAATCTAAACAATCAACAGAAAAACTCCTGGAACTAAGTGATTAGAGCAAGGTTGCAGGATACAAAGTTTATGAACTTGACATTAAAGTCTATCACTTTTTTATACACCAGCAATTAACAAGTAGAATTTGAAATTAAGAACACGATACCATTTAATTAGCACCCCCCAAAATTAAATGCATATAGATCTAACAAAATGTCTGCAAAATCTATATGAGGAAACTACAGAACTTTGTTGAATAAAATCAAAGAAAAGTGAAATAAATGGAGAGATGTTCTATGCTTATAGACAGACTCAGTATTGTCAAGATGTCAGTTCTTCCCAACTTGATCTGTAGATTCTGTGCCATCTCAATCAAAACTCTTATATTATGGACTTTGGCAAACTGATTCTAAAGTTTATTCATAGAAGCAAAAGACCTAGGATAGCCAACACAATTTTCAAGGAGAAGAACAAATTCAGAAGACTGTCACTGCTGCTGCTGCTGCTAAGTCGCTTCAGTCGTGTCCAACTCTGTGCAACTCGGAAGATGGCAGCCCACCAGGCTCCCCCATCCCTGGGATTCTCCAGGCAAGAATACTGGAGTGGGTTGCCATTTCCTCCTCCAATGCATGAAAGTGAAAAGTGAAGGTGAAGTTGCTCAATTGTATCTGACTCGTAGCCATCCTATGGACTGTAGCCTACCAGGCTCCTCCTCCATGGGATTTTCCAGGCAAGAGTACTGGAGTGGGGTGCCATTGCCTTCTCCAAAGACTGTCACTACCCAACTTCAATACTTGCTGTAAAGCTACAGCAACCACAGCAGTGTGATATTGGTGAAAGAAAAAGCAAATACATCAATGGAACAGAATACAGAGCTCAGAAATAGACCTATCTAAGTATAGTTATGCTTTCGAACCGTGGTCTTGGAGAAGACTCTTGACAGTCCCTTGGACTGCAAGGAGATCCAACCAGTCCATCATAAAGGAGATTAGTCCTGGGTGTCCATTGGAAGGACTGATGCTGAAGCTGAAACTCCAATACTTTGGCCACCTCATGTGAAGAGCTGACTCATTGGAAAAGACCCTGATGCTGGGAGGGATTGGGGGCAGGAGGAGAACGGGATGACAGAGGATGAGATGGCTGGATGGCATCACCAATTCGATGGACATGAGTTTGGGTGGACTCCGGGAGTTGGTGATGGACAGGGAAGCCTGGAATGCTGCGATTCATGGGGTCGCATAGAGTTGGACGTGACTGAGCGACTGAACTGAACTGAACTGTAGTTAGCTGATCTTTGACAAAGGAGCAAAGGTAATACAATGGGACAAAGATGGTCTCTTCAACAAACAGTGCTGGAACAACTGGACATACACAGTAAAACAGACCTTACACCCTTTACAAAAATTAATTAAAATTTATAAAACTCATAGAAGATAACATAGCAGAAACCCTACATGGACATGGGTATGGTGATGCCTTTTTTGATGTAATGCCAAGGCACTTTCCATGAATGAAATCACTGATGACCTCAGTTCAGTTCAGTCGCTCAGTCGTGTCCAACTCTTTGTGACCCCATGAATCGTAACACTCCAGGCCTCCCTGTCCATCACCAACTCCTGGAGTTTACCCAGACTCATGGCCATCAAGTCGGTGATGCCATCCAGCCATCTTATGTTCCGTCGTCCCCTTCTCCTCTCACCCTCAATCCCTCCCAGCATCAGAGTCTTTTCCAATGAATCAACTCTTCACATGAGGTGGACAAAGTACTGGAGTTCCAGCTTTAACATCAGTGCTTCCAATGAACAGCCAGGACTGATCTCCTTTAGAATGGACTGGTTGGATCTCCTTGCAGTTCATGGGACTCTCAATGAGTCTTCTCCAACACCACAGTTCAAAAGCATCAATTCTTCGGCGCTCAGCTTTCTTCACAGTCCAACTCTCACATCCATACATGACCACTGGAAAAACCATAGCCTTGACTAGACGGACCTTTGTTGGCAAAGTAATGTCTCTACTTTTCAATATGCTACTATGTTGGTCATAACTTTTCTTCCAAGGAGTAAGCGTCTTTTAATTCCATAGCTGCAGTCACCATCTGCAGTGATTTTGGAGCCCCAAAAAAGTGTCTGACACTGTTTCCACTGTTTCCCCATCTATTTCCCATGAAGTGATGGGACCGAATGCCATGAGCTTCGTTTTCTGAATGTTGAGCTTTAAGCCAAATTTTTCACTCGCCTCTTTCACTTTCATCAAGAGCTCTTTAGTTCCTCTTCACTCTGCCGTAAAGGTGGTGTCATCTGCATATCTGAGGTTATTGATACTTCTCCTGGCAATCTTGATTCCAGCTTGTGCTTCTTCCAGTGCAGTGTTTCTCATGATGTACTCTGCATATAAGTTAAATAAGCAGGGTGACAATATACAGTCTTGACATACTCCTTTTCCTATTTGGAACCAGGCTATTGTTCCATGTCCAGTTCTAACTGTTGCTTCCTGACCTGCATATAGGTTTCTCAAGAGGCAGGTTAGGTGGTCTGGTATTCCCATCTCTTTCAGAATTTTCCACAGTTTCTTGTGATTCACACAGTC
>SJYV01022832.1:0-26125 GCA_006410875.1 Neotragus pygmaeus | reverse complement strand
CACCTTCAGGGCTGTCCTTGGCGACTTTGCTTCCATCCCAAGCTCACCTCGTCCCTGTCTCCACTGTCTCCCTCCACTCAGAGGGAGGAGGGTCCCAGCTTTCTCCCCCACGGCTCAGCCCGCTTCACCTCCACAGTCTGGACCTTGGGCCCACCTGCTTCTGCATTCCTCCTCTTTCTTGTCTCTCCACTTTTCTGTGGAAGCCTGGAAGGAGAGGCGGCTGCAGCTACTCCCAGGGACGGTGCCTCTGGCAGCGTTTTAACCTGGATCGTCAATGCTGCCTCTGCTTTGCTTTGCCGGCTTCTTAAAGGTGGAAGCAGAGTGGGCTGAGCACAGTGACCACCCCACCAGGGCAGCTCCTGAAGCCCTTCACACAGAAGGCAAGCTGGCCATGCATGCTGGGGGCCCACCCACTGCTCCATCCCTTCTGTATGTCCTGTTACTCTAAGCGACCCCACGTGTCCTCCACATGGGATGGTCCATCCTCCCTGCCTAACCCCCGCTGGCTCCCGGGGACCCTGAGATGGAGCTCACAGTGTCCGGTCCCAGGTCCAGGTCTGGGTCCCCGGCTCTGCAGTATTGTCCTGCCTCCCCTCACCCTCTGCCCTCCACTAAGGCCGGTGATTTCAGCTCCTACTGCTGCCAGAGAGACTTTTATTCACTCTTGTCCTTAATATAAAAGTCCTGTGTTTATGCTGAAGTTTCTTTGAAAATTCCAAGGAAAAAGAAAGCTTTAAAACTCTTGTAATCTCACCATCCAGAGAAAATCATCTGTAACAGATTGGTGCTCTTTCAGTGTTTTTTTGTAGGTAAGTGCTGTGCTTAGTCATTCAGTTGTATCCCACTCTTTGTGACCCTGTGGACTATAGACTGCCAGGCTCCTCTCATGGGATTCTCCAGGCAAGAATACTGGAGTGGGTTGCCATTCCCTCCTCCAGGGGAATCTTCCCAACCCAGGGATCGAAGCTGGGTCTCCTGCACTCCAGGTGGATTCTTTACCGATTGAGCCACCAGGGAAGGCCAGGTCAGTGCTAGACCTTAGTTGTGTGTTCCCTCAAAGTGCAAATCCTGAGCTCCTAAGGCCCAATGTGATGTCGGGGGTGGAGAGTGGGGTCTTTGCGAGGCAATGAGGACCCTGGGGTGGAGCCCACATAAATGGGGTCAGTGCCCTTGTCAAAGAGACTCTAGAGAGCATTGTGTCCCCTCCCCAGGTGAGGATGCAGGGAGAAGGACGAAGCCTGGAAGAGGACCCTCACTGACCCCCCTATACCCCCAGAGCTGGGAGAAATGAATGTCTGTTGTCTGTTTTTTTAAAAACAACTTTATTTGGTTATGTAAACTTGGGTCTTCTTGCTGTGCAGGTGTTCCATAGTGGCAGGGGCTGGTCTCCAGCTGCAGCATGAGGGCTTCCCGCGGTCGTGGCGTCTCTCGTGGCTGAGGGGTCTGTGGCGCACGGGCTTCAGCAGCTGTGGAGCACGGGCTTAGTTGCTCCACGACACATGGGATCTTCCTGGACCGGAAACTGAACTGCATTAGCAGGTGGATCCTTAACCACTGGACCACCAGGGAAACCCTCTGTTGCTTATGAACTGTGACACCTGCTCCGGGAGCAGCCTGGATGAACCGAGGCTGTCAGTGTGCACTATCTCAGAACCTAAGATCTACCGTGAGATCTGGGTCCTGGATTGCTCACTTGGTGGCACACCCAAGCCCCACCACATCGTCTCCACAGTGACGCTCGCAGGCTCAGACCAAGGGGGCTGGGACACCAAGGTGGGCCACGGCGGAGGGCGGGGGCACTGGAAGGGCGGGCGCTCTCGCTCCCCCTGCAATACTGCAAGCGGAACTGCTTTAGGCTTTTGGTCTGGAGACCTTTGTACAATATTTAAAATTGTTCAATAAAGATTTCCAGTGCTGGAATATTAGAAGATGCGGTTTTATGTTCGCCTCTGAGCTGTGAATGTATCTTGAGTCACCTCGTGGTCCCGACGGGGCACGGCGTGGCCACCTCTGTCTGCCAACACACACAACCCCTGCGAGCTTGCTAAGTGGATTCCTGAGCAACTCATCATCAAGGAGGCTGCCATCTGCATCACTGATGCACCCATGCTGGATGCAGGCTTAAAGGAGGACGAATTCCAGCACCGGAAGATGAATAGTCAAGGGCACATGACCTTCAGGCTTTTGATACCAAGCCCCAGCCCCTGAGGTCATCTTAGGGTCAAAATTAGAACAACATAAAAAAGAGGGAGACACAGGTAAGGGGAGAAGGAAGTCAGGGAAAGGTTAAATAAGATGGAAGAGAAATTTACCTGAGCTTGAAGGTAGAGGTAAAGGTGATGAGAGGAGAGCGGGTTGGAAGGAAGAGGATCTTGAGATGAAAGGGGCTGAGACACTCATCACATGAAGCATTCCCACGTGCTGAGTGTCCTTCACCACAGCCCTGCCGACGGTATTGTCACCTCCACTTTCTGTGCTGGCAAAGGGAGGCACAGAGAGGCTGAGTGACTTGACTACGGTCACAAAGCTGGTCCTGAAGGAAATCAACCTTGAATCCTCATTGGAAGGACTGATGCTGAAGCTGAAGCTCCAATACTTTGGCCACCTGATGCGAAGAGCCGACTCATTGGAAGAGACCCTGATGCTGAGAAATATTGAGAGCAAGCAGGTAAGGGGTTGACAGAGGATGAGATGGTTGGATGGCATTACTGACTCAACGGACACAAATTTGAAGGTAGAGGAAGGATTTGAGCACACTCTAGGGGATAGTGGAGGACGGGGAAACCTGGCATGCTGCAGTTCTTGGGTCTCAAGGAGGCAAATATGATTTGGCGACTGAACAAAAAACAACAACACAGCCCATAGTGATGAAGCTGGGACTTGAACTCAGCGGGGAGTCATCAACCTGACATGGAGATGGAAGTGGGAAGTTTGGGAAGTCCTCGACCCTCCCCTCCTCTCTGTGAGCGGGGGATAGAGGGCTGGGACCACCTTGAGGCATAGTCCGGCTGGCCAGAGATGTACTCCAACATCAGGTGGTCAGACCAGACATCTGAGAGGGGCAATTTATGGGGCTGAGGTTTTATTTTTATTTTAAAGCAACCATGTAACAGAATGACAATATTTCATGACTCAAAGATAAAACAGAGGTCTCAGAAGACACTGTGAACTTGGAGGAGGCAACACAGGATCAAGGATGCCCCAGGAGGTGCTGAGGGGTGGGCGGAGCTCAGTGGAAGATTTTGAGACTCACTGAGATGGCTTAGCTCTCTTCATCTCAGAGCTGCAGGAACTCACCCCAGAAAGAGTGGGAATTTCCCAGGACACCTTAGTGAGTGACTAGTGGCTGAGCTGGGGTGGAAACCAGGGTGTTCTTTCTTTCACGTTCAGCTGCTTAGTACAGGCTTTGAGGGCTTGGCGGTCATCAGATCAGCTAACAGACAGATGCCAGGCCCATGGCTGGGCTGCCAGTGCCTGAGCAAGCTGGGTATAGCTCCTGGGGAGACCACACCCAGACCCCCTCGCCTGGCTGCCTGGCTGGACATGTCCCAGGGAGGGTCATCTTCTCTTATGTGCAGAAGCATTCACAGGACTCTGGGTAGAGCAAACGGAAGGTAGCTAGGCTTTTCACATCCCAGGCAAGCCCTTGTCCAGCACAGGGGTGACCTCTGTGAGACAGAGCATCTCAATTAACCAGGAGGAAGTTTGTAAAGACTCTCTGCTGTTGGTGGGGACAGAACAGGTCACCCCAGAAAGGCCCTGTTGACCTAAGTATCAAATGTAGCTGAAGGTGCAGGAAGCTGGTTTAAGAAAGGCCCTCTGAATTCCCTTTTCCTCCTGAAAGTGGGAGATAAAAAGTCCCCTTTGAGGGGACTTCCATGGCGATCCAGTGTCTTCTGAATCTAAATTTTGATTCCTTATTTTTTAAGGTCTCCCTCTCCCCATACAGGCTTCTCAAGTGGCTCAGTGGTAAAGAATCCACCTGCTAATGCAGGAGATGTAGGAGGTGTAGCTTCAGTCCCAGGGGCAGGAAGGTCTACTGGAGAAGGAGATGGCTGCCCACTCCAGTATTCTTGCCTGGAAAATTCCATGGACAGAGCAGCCTAGTGGGATACAGTCCATGGGGTCGCAGAAGAGTCAGACAACTGAATGACTGAACACGCGCTCCCATACAGCAGATTATTATAAATAGCAACATATTGTGTACGCAGCATCAAGGACCACAAACAGGAGGCTGAAGGCCACCATAGCGATTTGTTTTGCTAATAATAGATCTACGTCACAAACAAGACAGGAGAGAAAGAAGTAGGAAACAAAGTTCTACCAACAATATAACCACATCTTTATAAAAAGCAAACGGTTCCTGCTACACCCAGCAGCACACATACATGCAAAACACAGAAAAAGGGTTTCTTAAAAAACACGCCCAAATCTCAACCGTGGTTCCCACTCCAGGAAGCAAGAATATGGAGCAAGCTCTTTTCCCTCCTTTTAATAGGAGCTGTGACTTGCAAGGCTGAAGAAATGCTCGAGGCTTGTCCTAAGCACTGGGGGAGCACGGCTCTTGCCCTTCATTGCATCTGTCGACTGAAAAAGCACAACCTAAAAATTGAGAATTATATTTATCTGGGGACACACCGAGGGCTTACGTCAAGAGGTACCCACTCAGATCGCTTTGAGAGACTGTTCCAAAGAGTTGAGGAGGAGCCGGGATACATGGGGGCTCTTGCGCTGCACTCCTGCGTAGCTGGAGACGTCCCTGGCTGTCCAGTGGCTAAGAACTCGCCTTGCGGTGCACGGGGTGCAAGTTCGATGCTTAGCCAGGAAACTAAGACAGCTGGGGCCCAAAAAACCAGGGCATAAAATAGAAACAAGACTGTAACCAATTCAATAAAGACTTTTAAAAAATGGTCCACATCAAAGAAAAAAAATCTTTTTTTTTAAAAAAAGAGCTATATAGTTGGAATATCAAAAGATTAATTAAAGAAAACCAGACATCTCAGCTTCACGATCTCAGTGCTTTTCTCTGTATGGGAAGAAGTGAGAGTCTGGGCTCGCTGAAACCACTCCTTTGATGTCCCCCTTAACAATCATCGGGCTTCCCAGGTGGCTCAGTGGTAAGGAATCCGCCTGCCGCTGCAGGAGCCAAAGGAGCCCCAGATTTGATCCCTGGGTCAGGACAATCCCCTGGAGGAGGAAATGGCAATCCACCCTAGTGTTCTTGCCAGCCTGCCGGGCTACAGTCCATGGGGTCGCAGAGTCGGACACACTCAGCGACTCAGCACGCACAAGCACTTACTTAACAACCTGTGGCTAGCATCCTGCCTTTCTCCATCCCGAATCCCCTCAGGAGGCACAGGCAGGATGGGTGCAGCGGCTGCTGGCTTGGTGGCCACAGCATCCTCCGTTTATCAGAAGAGTAGGGGACATTCTTCATCCACAAGCCTAAAAACTTGCAAAAGTGACTGATATCTTCTCTGTGTGAGCATGTAGGTGGATTTTTTTTTTTTTTTTTTTTGGGCCAGTTTGCTATGGTAGGACCTCAGCCAAATGGACTTTCCCAAAGGCATACCTTCAAGTTTCCAAGATACCCGAGTCTTGGGGTAAGCAAAGCTTATCTAGGGTTATTTACCTGGTGATAGAAATGACTCTTTGAAAAGTCTCTCTACCACTGTGTCAACAGTGACTCCGAGTTAAAATGTAAATTATTAACACATTCTTACAGAGAAAGACACAGAAAGCCCATTAATGGTATATCACCGTTACCTCACTATATTATTTTCCAGTTGCTCAATTTATTTACAAAATGTAAAGGCTATGAGTGTCAAGAGAGGCGGGCAAGCAAAGATCAAATTTGCCTCACAGCTTTGCAGATTAGAAAGCAAATGGAAGGGCTCATATTTCAAAGAGTTTTCTTAGGGTCTATTGTCTTCTTGCCCAGGGAATCTTGCAGGTTTAGGAAGAAAGATTCTGAGAACTGAGAAATCTCATACAGGCCAGACATCTTCCCAAAGTCAGGCTGGAAGTGCCCTTTCCGCCCTCTGGTGACTTGACAGAATTTGTTTTTCTTTAAAGCTGGTTGCCACCTTCCAGCTGCAGGTGCTAATAATCAACCAGAGTTAAGTGTTAGAGAAGTGGAATGGAATAGTCCAAGGACGTCATTGCACCTCTCTGGTTGCTAGGCAATGCCTCTTTTGCAGAGGTGGATAAAACAGGTTGGGAGAGATACCAGAAAATAAGCCTTCTGATTCTAGGTTGGCCCCATTGCCCCCTGGAAGGGGACAAGACAGGGGAGCCTCTCTCGGGGCCACCCACTCAAGAGGCATCATTGTCCTTTTTCATCCAAAGTCCTCAATTCAATGGAAGAGACCTTGACGCTCCTGGGTGAGGCAGGTGTGTGTTACCAAGTGTAAGCCCTAGAGGAATCCCACCACATCCTCAGTCTCATCCTCTGCCATCCCCTGGTTACTGCCAGGATGACCCGAGTGGGCAGCCATGGGCTCCTTTGGTTTACTGGATTCTCTCTGAGAAATGTCACTCAACCCTGGGGGGTTGGGGGGGTGGCTCTTGATCCCCAGTTTCACTGATTGCAAGTTTTAGCCATTTGCAGTGACTGTCAGCCTGGTGGGCTGCCACTGAAACCCTCTCTTGAGGCTTTTACAGTCAGTTCACCACACCATCTGAAAAAGCCGGAGGCAGGGCAGGAGGCAGAAGATGTGATCAGCTTTTGGACAGACAGACCAGGCTTTGGATTCCATCCAGCTCTGCTATGTATGTAGTGACTGCAGCCTGGGGCTGGGGTCATTCCTGGCCATTTCACCTTTCTTTAAAAAGTGGATATTTTTGCTAGGAAACAGCCCAACACAGACATGCTTGCACAGAGATATACATGAGGGTGTTTGTGACCACACTGTAACAATAACAACAGCAGAAAAGGAGGCCATATGAAAATGGTTAATAAAAGTGAAAGTGAAAGTGTTTGTTGCTCAGCTCAGTTCAGTTCAGTTCAGTTGCTCAGTCGTGTCCAACTCTTTGCGACCCCATGCATCACAGCACGCCAGGCCTCCCTGTCCATCACCAACTCCTGGAGTTCACTCAGACTCATGTCCATCGAGTCGGTGATGACATCCAGCCATCTCATCCTCTGTCGTCCCCTTCTCCTCCTGCCCCCTATCCCTCTCAGCATCAGGGTCTTTTCCAATGAGTCAACTCTTCGCATGAGGTGGCCAAAGTATTGGAGTTTCAGCTTTAGCATCAGTCTTTCCAATGAACACCCAGGACTGATCTCCTTTAGAATGGACTGGCTGGATCTCCTTGCAGTCCAAGGGACTCTCAAGAGTCTTCTCCAACACCACAGTTCAGTCATGTCCAGTTCTTTTTGACCCCATAGACTGTAGCCTTCCTGGCTCCTCTGTCCATGGGATGCTCCAGGTAAGAACACTGGGTTGGCTTGCCATTTCCTTCTCCACGGAATCTTCTCAAACCAGGGATCAAATCTGGGTCTCCTGCATTGCAGGCGGATTCTTTACCATCTGAGTCACCAGGGAGAGGAATGTTATTTTTCTGCGTGTCTTACGTAATGAAATACGACTCAAGCATTAAGAACAAGATATATCTACGTGTGTCAACATGGGAAGGAGCCCTTAGTATTTTACCAAGGGGAGCAGATTAATTTTAAGTACATTAAAAAACCCTCTGTGTCTACCCAACAGTCCCACTACTGAGCATATATCCTGAGAAGACCAAAATCGAAAAGGACACATGTACCCCGATATTCACTGCAGCATTTTTTACAATGGTTAGGACAGGGAAGCAACATAGATGTCCATTGACAAATGAATGGATATAGAAACTGTGGTACATATACCAAATGGATGTTACTCAGTCATAAAAATGAACACATCTGAGTCAGTGCCAATGAGGTGGATGAACTTAGATCCTATTACATACTGTGAAACAAATCAGAAAGAGAAAAGCAAATATCGTGTATTAACACATATATATGGAATCTAGAAAGCTGGTACTGATGAGCCTATTTGCAAGGCAGCAATGGAGATGTCTAGGACTTCCCAGGTGGTACTAGTGGTAAAGAACACGCCTACCCAGGCAGGAGATGTAAGAGACACGGGTTCAATCCCTGCGTTGGGAAGATCCCCTGGAGGAGGAAATGGTAACCTACTCTCATATTCTTGGCTAGAGAATCCCATGGATAGAGGAGCTTGGCAGGCTGCGCTGTCCATAGGGTCGCGAAGAGTGAGACATGACTGAAGTGACTTGGCACAGTGAAGACACAGACGGAGAGAACAGACTTACGGACACAGGATCAGGGGTAGGGAGGACAGGCCGGGGCTAGTGGAGAGGATAGCATGGAAACGTACACACTAACACAGACCGCCAGTAAAAGAGAGAGCCGGCGGGAATTTGCGGTACGACTCAGGAACTCAACCCAGGGCTCTGTGACAACCTGGAGGGGTGGGATGGTGTGGGAGGTGAGAGGGAGGCTCCCGAGGGAGGGGACGTATGTATACCTATGGCTGATTCATGTGGATGCATGGCAGAAATCAACACAGCATTGTAATTATCCTTCAATTAAAAATATATAAATTAAGAGAAAGATCTGTGTGTGTTTGGATAGACATGTGTCTGCTGTGAACGAAAAATGTTGCCTGCCATATCAGTAAACAAAGGAGTTTACAGCCATCAAATCATCTCATTACAGCTGCCCCGACAGTGAGCCCTGCGGGGACTCAGGATGGAGACAAATGGTCTGCCCACTGCCAAGCCCTCAGCCACTGCAGCACCCCCTCTCCCAACTGCAGATGCTGAGGGGATTCAGGATGGAGAAAAGCAGGATACTGGCCTCAGATAGCTGAAGTTTCCCATCAAAGGAATGATTTCAAGGAGCCCAGACTCCTGTATCCTCCCATACATAGAAAAGTGCTAAATTGCTTAACCTGAGACATCTAATTTTCTTTAATCAGCAGCCATCTTTTGATGTTCCAACCACCCAGTCTTTGTTGCAAAGCTCCTACATATCCTGACCCCCTGCCTGGCCTCTTTGGAGCAGTCAGAGTGATCTGAGATGCTGGGTCCTGGGCTTGAAGTTTGCAGAATGTCCATTGAATAAAGCATAATTCTCAACTTTCAGGTTGTGCATTTTTTCCAGTTGACACTATTATACTAACCAGTCAATATTAAAGGGAATCAACCCTGAATAGTCATTGGAAGGACTGATGCTAAAGTTGAAGCTCCAATTCTTTGGCCACTTGATGCAAAGAGCCAACTCATTGGAAAAGACTGTGATGCTGGGAAGTATTGAGGGCAGAAGAAAAAGAGGGGGGCAGAGGATGGACAGCATCAGCGACTCAATGGACGTGAATTTGAACAAACTCCAGGAAAGGGGAAGGACAGGGAAGCTCAGAGCGCTGCAGTCCACTGCGTTGCAGAGTCGGGCACAACTTAGCGACTGAACAACAGCAACGATGTATATACTATGAGCAGTTATACAAACGTGAAATACTGAGCTATAAAAGGTGGTAGTTAACTAATACCTAGTCTGCTCAGTTTACTCTGATTATCTAAAACAAGACATTTAAAGTACTTGTTTATCAGATCAGAATCCAAACAAGGCTTGCGTAAGGCACATGGGTGATGCTGCTCATAAGTCCCATTTGGGACTTCCCTGGTGGTCCAATGGCAAAGAATCCACATTCCTAAGCAGAGGACACGTGTTCGATCCCTGATCCAGGAAGATTCCACATGACACGGGGCAACAACTACTGAGCCCAGAGTCTGGAGCCCAAGAGTTGCAACTGCTGAAGCCCTAACAGCTCTGCAACAAGAGAAGCCACGAGAAGCCTGCGCGCTGCAGTCAGAGAGTGGCCTCTGCCACCCAGAGTCAGAGAACGCCTGTGTGCAGCAGGAAAGACCAGCACAAGCAAAAATAAAACAGTGTTTTAACAGTCCCTTCTGGCTTATAGCAGTGCTTATAGCATGCAATCACTAAAGAAACTCAGTTATTGTCCTGGAGAGTTTTCTACATTGTTCTTTAAAATAATCCCCCATCCCTTATATTTCTTGTAAAATGGGAGACCTGTGGACAGGCTAAAATGCAGGTTCAACTCTTGTGGTGAGAACACTTCACAGGAGTTGTGTGCTCCTAAGTGCATCATGGAGGGGAGATGTTGGGGCTCATTCCTGGGGACTGCCTGNCTTGTAAAATGGGAGACCTGTGGACAGGCTAAAATGCAGGTTCAACTCTTGTGGTGAGAACACTTCACAGGAGTTGTGTGCTCCTAAGTGCATCATGGAGGGGAGATGTTGGGGCTCATTCCTGGGGACTGCCTGTTCCCATCAGCCTTTCAGCTCAGTTTCAGTAACCACTGAAAGTCTGGTCTTAGATCTGTTACATCACCAGGCATTGGAAGGTGATGACTGGCTAAGCTTATCAACTCATCCACATTTTTAACCTGGAATTATTCTATAAAGGACTTTCCTTCGATGCCTGTTTCATTACCCCAAAATGCTCTATTTACAGAGAAGCCCAGATATATGATTTATTCTGTCCTTTTAATCAATTTGCAGAATTATTTTTTGGTTTCCTAGTAACTTTTACAGATCTCTAACTGTACACATACATGCTTATAAATGTATATATATATATATATGCTCTTGTGTATATTTATGTGTGTATATATCTATACTTTGGCCACCTGGTATGGAGAACTGACTCACTGGAAAAGATCCTGATGCCAGGAAAGATTGAAGGCAGGAGGAGAAGGGGACAACAGAGGATGAGATGCTAGGATGGCATCACTGACTTGATGGACATGAGTTTGAGCAAGCTCCCAGAGTTGGTGATGGACAGGGACAATGGGGTCGCAAAGAGTTGGACATGACTGAGAGACTGAACTGAACTGAAGTGATATCTATATGGGCTTCCCTGATGGCTCAGCAGGTAAAGGATCCACCTGCAATGCAGGAGACAAGTTCAATCCCTTGTTTAGGAAGAGCCCCTGGAGGAAGCAATGGCAACACACTCTAGTATTCTTGCCTGAAAAATCCCACGGACAGAGGAGCCTGGTGGGCTACAGTCCAAAGGGTCACAAAGAGTTGGACACGACTGAGTGATTAAGCATACAGCATACACATATATCTATACACATAAAATTCTGTGTATCTTGTGCATTTTTCCAGATTTTTATATAATTGGTGTGTTTCACTCTATACAGGAGCTATTCTTTAGCAGAATGAAGCTACTCTTTCTTCAGCAGGCATCAGTGTGAGCCCCTTCAGGTTGGCTCCTGTGTCCCTTTCACATAGTCTCAGGAGTCTTTGATAGCTTCCTTGCTTTGGGGCTCAAGGTGTCCCAGACTCACTGAGCTTTTCCCTAACCCCTGCAGCCAACCACTGATCCAGGCAGCACCTGTTTTTTTTTCAGTGGGAAACGAGACTTAGCAATCACATCCCAGACGTTCAAGCTGGATTCAGAAAAGGCAGAGGAACCAGAGATCAAATTGCTGACATCTGCTGGATCATAGAAAAAGCAAGAGAGTTCCAGAAAAACATCTGCTTCTGCTTAATTGGCTAATCTAGAGTCTTTGACTGTGTGGATCACAACAAACTGTGGAAAATTCTTCAAGAGATGGGAATACCAGAGCACCTGACTGCCTCCTGAGGAATCTGTATGCAGGTCAGGAAGCAACAGTTAGAACTGGACACGGAACAACAGACTGGTTTCAAATAGGGAAAAGAGTACGTCAAAGCTATATATTGTCACGCTGCTTATTTAACTTACATGCAGAGTCCATCATGAGAAATCTTGGGCTGGATGAAGCACAAGTTAGAATCAAGATTGCCAGGAGAAATATTAATAACCTCAGATATGCAGATGACACCACCCTTATGGCAGAAAGTGAAGAAGAACTAAAGAGGCTCTTGATGCAAATGAAAAAGGAGAGTGAAAAAGTTGGTTTAAAACTCAACATTCAAAAAATGAAGATCATGGCATCTGGTCCCATCACTTCATGGCAAATAGATGAGAAAAAATGGAAACAATGACAGGCTTTATTTTCTTGGGCTCCCAAAACACAGCAGATAGTGACTGCACCCATGAAATTAAAAGACATCTGCTCCTTGGAAGAAAAGCTATGACAAATCTCCACAGCATATTAAAAAGCAGAGATATTACTTTGCCAACAAAGGTCTGTCTAGTCAAAGCTATGGGTTTTCCAGTAGTCATGTACAGATGCGAGAGCTGGACCATAAAGAAGGCTGAGCACTGAAGAACTGATGCTTTTGAACTGTGGTGCTGGAGAAGACTCTTAAGAGTCCCTTGGACTGCAAAAAGATCTAACCAGTCCATCCTAAAGGAGATCAGTCCTGAATATTCATTGGAAGGACTGATGCTGATGCTGAAGCTCCAATACTTTCACTACCTGAGTCAACTCATTCAAAAAGACCCTGATACTGGGAAAGATTGAAAGCAGGAGTAGAAGGGGACAACAGAGGGTGAGATGGTTGGATGTCATCACTGACTCAATGGACATGAGTTTGAGCAACTTCCGGGAGCTGATGAAAGAAAGGGAAGCCTGGTGTGCTGCAGTCCATGGGGTCACAAAGAGTCAGACATGACTGAGCCACTGAACAACAGCAACGACAAGGCTACAAGGATGCCATTGCTTCCAGGCCCTTTGCTGCAGATGGAGGTGCCCAGATCCTAGGTTTCTTAGGGAGCTCTCTTGGGACCAACAGTTGTTGAGAGAGAGGGAGAGGATTGGACTCAGGAAAAGTTAGCCTATGATGCAGCCCAGAGGCAGCTCTCCAGCTGGGAGGGTCTTTCAGCGCCGTCCTGTGTTGCAGACCCAGAACAGGCCTTTGTTGCCCTGGATCAGGAATTAGATGTGAGCTTCGGGACTTCCCTGGTGGTTCAGTGGCTAAAACTTCATTCTCCCAATGCAGGGGGCCCAGATTCAATCCCTGGCCAGGGAATTAGATCCCACATGCCTCAACTAAAGATTCTTCATGTTGCCGCTAAGACGTGGTGAAGCCAAATAAATAAGTAATAAAAATAAAAGCTTTAGATGTGAGTTTTCCTGAGAAGGGGGTCTGACCTTGGTCAAGAAAATCGTCTTCAACTGAGGCAACTCCCAGAAAGGGATGACAGGTGACTTCAACTGTCTTCTAATTTTTCTAATTCTCTCTTCAACGGTGTCTAATATTCTGTTTGAATGAGTTTTTAATGTCCACTACTTGATCTTTTGTTTCTAGAAGTGCTATTTGTTTTCCCAAAGCCTGTTCCTTTCTCTATTTTAAAAGACATTCACTCTGTTTGTTACTGAACCTAACTCAGGTCTGCTCACCCTGTGTACAGCAAGACCAGTCTCCCAACACCAGGTGGTGGTGAAGGAAAGTCCAGCATTTATGGCAGGGGCCAAGCAAGCAGTCCAGGTAGCTAGTGCTTACAAGACCCCAATTCCCCCAAAGGCTTCGAGGAAAATATTTTTAAAAACAGGGTGAGGGAGATGGGTTGTTGGGGGTGTGATCAGCCCGTGGATAACCTTCTGAGAAATGTTGGTGCTGAGGTAATCAGGAGTCAACATCATCAGCCTTCTGGATCTAACTGATCTGGGGTCTCCATGCTTGTAGGAAGCATACAGTTAACTTTTCCCACCTACTGGGGGTTTCAGAATCAGCAAAACAGCTCAAAGGACATGGCTCAGAGTATTATCTATAGCCCTTAGGAGGAACTAAAGGTCCTTGACTTTGTTTATTGGCTAAACTATTATTTTGTCTTACTTGACTGCTTTCCTTTGTTTCTGCATTTTCTCACTTCTTTATACTTTGACAAAGTTATGCTCTGATTAAATTTATATTTTGAGGTTTTTCTACAAACAAAAGGCATGTGCAGACACGGTGGGTGTGTGTCCTGTTCTGGGAATGCCCCATAGGTCCCTGGCTGGTTACATATTTTCATAATTCTGTTTTTTTCTCTAAATACAAGTAAATAGTTAAAAATAAATGTTTTTTTTTCTCTTATAACATGCTGTACATCGCATCCTGAGGACTTATTGTTGTATAAGTAGAACTTTATACCTTTTGATCCCCTTAACCCATTTTGCCTACACCTCTTCCCACCTCTGGAAACCACCAATCTCTTTGCATCTATGAGATTTTTTTACTCTTAGATTCCACATATAAATGATTATACAGAATTTCTTTCTCTGATTTATTTCACTGTTCATAGTTATTTTAAGCTTTCAGTCTGATGGCTCCAGTATCTGGGTCACTTTGAGTCTAGCTGTGTTGATTGCTTTGTCTGTTGACAATGAATTCATATTTTTCCCCTGCTTTTTTGAATGTCTTCCAAGTTTTGTTGAATATCAGATGCATGCATGCTCAGTTGCTCAGACAAGTCTGATTCTCTGGGATACCATGGACTGTAGCCCACCAGATTCCTCTGTCCATGGGATTTCCCAGGCAAGAATACTGGGATGGGCGGCTATTTTCTTCTTCAGGGGATCTTTCTGACCCAGTGATCAAACTGAAGTCTCCTGCACGGTGGGCAGGTTCTCTATGGCTGAACCGGCAGGGAAGCCCTTGACTATCAGATAGCATGTGTTAATTTGTTGTTGCTGATATTCAGCTCTTAAGTCATGTCTGACTCTTTGTGACCCTATGGACTGCAGCACCCCAGACTTTCCCGTCCTTCACTGTCTTCTGGAGTTTGCTCAAGTTCATGTCCATTGAGTTGATGATGACATCCAACCATCTCATCCTCTGTAGCTCCCTTCTGTTCCTGCCCTCAATCTTTCCCAGCATCACAGTCTCTTTCAATGAGTCAGCTTTTCCTATCAGGTGGCTAAAGTATTGGAGCTTCAGCTTCAGCATCAGTCCTTCCAATGAATATTCAGGGTTGACTTCTTTTAGGTTGACTGATTTGATCTCCTTGCTATCCAAAGGACTCTCAAGAGTCTTTTCCAACACCACAGTTCAAAAGCATCGATTCTTTGGTGCTCAGCCTTTTTATGGTCCAACTCTCACATCTGTACATGACTACTGGAAAAACAATAGCTTTGACTAGACAGACCTTTGTTGGCAAAGTGATGTCTCTGATTTTTAATATGCTGTCTAGGTTTTAAATGGACATAAGCAGTGTTTCCTTCTGCCGATGGGTATGCCTTGACTCTGCTTCTCTCAGGTCATCAGCGTTTGGGCAGTGGTTTGCATCACACTGCCTTGACCTTGGTCTGGGCTTTGTTACTCCTTGAGGACCTCAGGGTACCAGTGACTTCAGATTCCTNTAGATATATGTACCTGTATAACTAAACATGGATGTGAGAGCCGGACCATAAAGAAGGCTGAGCACCAAAGAACTGACACTTTCAAACTGTGGTGCTAGAGAATTCTTGAGACTTGGATCTGCAAGGAGATCCAACCAGTCAATCCTAAAGGAAATCAACCCTGAATATTCATTGGAAGGACTGGTGCTGAAGCTGAAGTTTCAATACTTTGGTCACCTGATGCAAAGAGCTGACTCACTGGAAAAGACCCTGATGCTGGGAAAAACTGAGGGCGAGAGGAAAAGGGGGCAACAGAGGATGAAATGGTTGGATGGCATCACCGACTCAGTGCACACTGAGTTTGAGGAAACTCAGGGAGACAGTGATGGACAGAGAAGCCCGCATACTGCAGTTCATGGGGTCGCAAAGAGCCAGACACAACTTAGCGACTGAACAACAACAATAAATAAATAGCTCTGCTATATACCTGAAACTAACACAACACTGTAAAGCAGCTATACTCAAATATAAAATTAAAAATTTTTTAATAAATCAGAGTTTAAAAAAAAAAGAAAAAAGGTTTATTTGATATGGATACCAAGATTACAACTGTATTAATACTATTTTAAATGTTGTTATAAATGGTATTATAAGGTGCTGAACATTAAAAGTACTTAGCATTTCTACTGGGTGCCAGTTTTTACTAAGTGCTATGAATTAAACTGTGTTTCCCCGCACCCAAATTGATATGCTGCAGCCCTAACTATCAATGCATTTGGTGATAGGTTCTTTGGGAGGTAATTATGTTTAGACGAGGTCACAAGGGTAGGGGCCTCACAACGGGATTGGTACCCTTTTAAGAAGAAGCCCNAAACTGTGTTTCCCCGCACCCAAATTGATATGCTGCAGCCCTAACTATCAATGCATTTGGTGATAGGTTCTTTGGGAGGTAATTATGTTTAGACGAGGTCACAAGGGTAGGGGCCTCACAACGGGATTGGTACCCTTTTAAGAAGAGGCCCAGAGAACTGGCTTTCCTTGCCCTCCCCGCCCCCACCATGCATGAAGGCCGAGGTCTGCAAGCCAGGAAGGGGGCCCTCACCATAGAGAAGGGTTGGCTCAACCTCGATCTCGGACTTTTTAGCCTTCAGAACTGTAAGAAATAATCTCCTGTTGTTTACATCACTCCTGTGGTATTTCATTATACCAACCTGAGCAGACTAATACAGAGTGCAAGTAAAAACTCAACAGCAGAAGAAACAACATGAGTCAAACCCAAAATCCATAATGCGTTGCGGTTACTGTCTCCTAAGATACATAAGCAGAAATTACAAATGATAATTTCTCAGCATTTTTAAACAGAAAGCTAATGGGAAAATGGGCTATGAATAAGAGTTTTAAAAACAAATCAAACCCACTTCTCACAACTACACACAAATACTATTCACTGATCTCATTTTTTAACTCAACAACTGCTCTTGATGCTTTACATCTTACCATCTGTATGGGCAGTTGAAATCTAAAGATCCACCTGGACTAAGACAATGATAGTTCTTTACTACATATTTTTCTTAATTTGGTTTAATAACAGACCAATGTCTTTCATCTGAAAGTCACTGAAACAGATGAGAGGCATAAGGGGAAGGTTGTTGGGTCTCAGAAAGCTTACTACTGCGTTTTGTAGGAAGCACAGTACAGAATTCCAACCTGTTTTCTCAAACACTTGAGAATTTAAATTTCTGATTATTAATCTCCAAAAAACTCTAATGCCACTTTTCCCCACCTAGTACACTCACTCTCCTATTTTCTTCAATCTCCAATACTTCCTGGGGAAATGGCAACCCACTACAACGTTCTTCCTAGGAAAATCCTATGGACAGAGGAGCCTGGTGGCCTACAGTCCATGGGGTTGAAAAAGAAATCAGACATCACTGACCAACTAAACAACAACAACCAACATTTTCATGCCCACCTTCTTACTCAGCAGATTACCTCTATTCCTTTTTCACTGAGAAAAGCAAGGAATGAGAAGAGAACTTGCACATTACCCCAAGCAGTATCTGTGCATGTATCCTACACCTTTGTTGCAATTAACAGAGAAACGCCATCACTGCTCCTGGCCAATCTATTTATGTACTAGAACTCACTCCTCAGAGTCCTTTCCACAGAGCAAAGATAAATGAATGCAACAAATCTGTGCCCTTTAATTCAACACCTCTTCCGCCATTAAGTCTTAATTTGTTTTGTTTTAAAGGCTCCCTTGACTTCTTTATTGCTGCTGCTGCTAAGTCACTTCAGTTGTGTCTGACTTTGTGCGACCCCATAGATGGCAGCCCACAAGGCTCCTCTGTCTCTGGGATTCTCCAGCAAGAATCCTGGAGTGGGTTGCCATTTCCTTCTCCAATGCATGCATGCATGCTAGTCGCTTCAATCGTGTCCGACTCTGTGTGACCCCACGGACAGCAGCCCTTCAGGCTCGCACGTCCATGGGATTCTCCAGGTAAGAATCCTGGAGTGGGTTGCCATGTCCTTTATTGCTACATCCCTTAATTACCATGCTCCTCTAGTTTTGAGATTTGTCTGTTTCTATTTGGTTCTGATAAGGTTACTCACATTTCAAAATATAGGAAAGGTTGAAACACTGTTCCAGGGAGACTTCTTGAGTAATAGCAATTAAAGAACAATTTTCATCATGTCAGAATTATTAATTTGGTGATTTGGAGCCTATGAGTCCTATGAGCAGACAGTACTTACTAAGACACAAAAAGATTTTCACTGAAACATACCATTTCCTAAATTCTCAAGTTCATTTGTGTTTTTTATGCTGGAAGCTCTACTTTAAACAGTAAATTTAGTGAGGATGTGGAAGAGGTTTAAGTAAAAAGGAAGATTAAAACAATATTTTTAATAAGAATAGGATCCATGGATCCTAGAGATCGTCACACTGAGTGAAGTCAGACAGATAAGGAGAATTAGACACCCCTCATACGTGAAATCTAAAAAGAAATTATACGAATGAACTTATTTACAAAACAGAAACAGAATCACAGACTTAGAGAACAATATATGGTTGCTGGGGGAAAGGGCAGGGTGAAGGAAGAGTTAGGGAGCTGGGATGGTCATATACACACTGCTATGTTTAAAATGTCTAGTCAACAAGGTCCTACTGTACAGCGTAGGGAACTCTGCTCAATGTTATGTGGCTGCCAGGATGGGAGGGGCGTTTGGGGGAGAATGGATACATGTATATATATGGCTGAGTCCCTTTACTGTCCATCTGAATCTATGGCAACATTGTTAACTGGCTATACTCCAATATACAACAAGTTAAAAGAAAAAGAACAGCATCCGTTTAACTTCAGAGACAGTTTAAACGTAATAAACTCTAGAAGCCTTGGCTCATAATCAATTTATGAAGACTGATCCTTCCAACTATTCCTCTCTCAGTAAATGGCAGCTACATCCTTCCTTTGGCTCAGGCCAAAACCTGCAGAGTCATCCTTGCCCGGCCCTTCAATTCTGGTGCTTTACGCTGTTGTCCCCTCTGCCTGGATTGCTCTTTCCCTAGCTCATCACAGTGTCACCTTCACCATTTCAGACTTTTTCTAAAGTAGTATCTCATCAGTGAGGCCTTCCCTGAGCCTGTTTAAAAGAGTAAACTAACCGCCTCCCAGCACCACCACCGCTGGCTCCTTGCTGCACTATTCTGGAAGTGCTGGCACACTTCACACCTCCACTGCAGACCTGGCTCATTTCAGTCTTCAGTTTACTGTCTCTCCGCACCAGACGCCATGGACACGGATTCTGTCAGTTTTATTTCACATTTCCCCCCATTTTTCTGTCGGTTTTGTTCACTGCCAAATCTCCAGTTGGCGGAACACCTGACATAAACCAGGCTCTCAAATATTTGTTTAATGAATGGGGATGACTAAGTAAAACGGTGATGTCTGTCTCCAGAAAAGCAACTATTTAATCTGCAAGCTACTCTCTTATTCCTCCTAACAAGCTCTAAAAGGACAAAAACACCTTTCCTGATCGAATACTGGTAGTAGCATTCAGGCATACATTTAAGAAGAAATGATATTTAGCAGTTCATAGCATATAACATACAATTCATTCTTTACCTCCATTAACAGAAAAGCAGAAATTATGACTGCATGTTACATCACATGACAGAGTCCCTTTAAATTCACCCATGTATAGTTCAGTTTTACCACTAAAGCCACTGAGTTGCCTTTTACTTTAAGCTGCCAAACATGAAATTAACTAGGCCCCACACTTGTCCACATATATGGGAAACATGGTCTCCCAATCACTCTTAGCATTCTGAATTTCAAAAAAGAAGCCCAAGTACCTCATCTGAACAATTATGGCATGTAGGCATTCAAAAAAGTCAAGGGCTTCAAAAGAAAGATCTCTGCCTGAAATACCAAGTTATCACCAACAACGACACCAAATAAGTTCTCAGATTCAAACAGAATTCAAGTTTAAAAATATGAAAAAGTAAATCAAAAGAATAATATTAATAGCAACCAACAATGAGAAGGCAGGTCACTGACATCTAAAGAAAGAAAATTCCTGTCGAGTATTGATAGAATCGTTCTGGAAGAGTCAATCGGAACTCTTTCTCAACAATAAAGTACACCAAAGTCTGTACAAAGGTCGCAATTTATTTTCTGTAGCTTTAAAATTTAAACCAATTCTTGAAAAAGTTATCATAAAACAGCATGACTTGAAATTTCTCCGTATGTGTTGCATAGTCAGCTAATTTAAAGGCTCTAAAATCAGTCTGTTTCACTCCATCCTCATGAAGCGTATGTTACTAAGTTCTTAGGCAATCGTCATCATGCAATTGCTAAAAAAAAAAACAAAAAAACGTAATTCAGATGCAATGAAACAGAATGGAGAGTACTCTCAGGCGACCTCTCACATTCTAAAAGCAATGGTGTGAACTTATCAGCAGGTTGCTCAGTCACAGGAACGGCAAGATCCTAGCGGTGCTTACGTTTTTCCAATCCAGGGCCAGAAAGACGCCGACAAGGTTCGCCGGGCATCTCACACCCCCACGACCCTAGTCCCCCCAACAGCCCCGCACGCATGGGCCCCGCAGGGCCGGGGGCCCCCTCACCGTCACTGCACTTATACCGGCAGAGCCCGTCCTCGCCCCCCAGGAGGTCCAGGGCGGCGTTCAGGTACATGTCAATCTTGTGAACGCCGTTCCGGATGGTCTTCAGGGTGGCCCTCCAGTCGGTGGCCTGGGCTTCCTCCTGGCACCTCCCAGCGGCGGTCAAGAAGAGGACCAGGAGGACGGCGCGCAGGGCCATCCGCGCAGCGCCAGGCCGCGCCCGGCCCACCCCACGGAGACGTCGGGGCGTCCCAGGCAGCGGCGCGGGTCCGGGGCTAGGCAGCGGCGGCCGGCTCCATGCCCACGCCCCCCGCCCGGCTGGGAGGCGGGGCTCGGCGCGCGCAATGAGCTCGCCCGCCGGGAGACTGTGCCGCGCAGAGACGCCGGGCGGTGCGCACGCGCGGGCCCGGGCCGGCCGCTGCGCTGTGCGCCTGCGCGGAGCGTGGTGCGTCACAGGCGCGGGGCAAGTGGGAAGGCGAGTGACCCTGCCTGCCTCCCGCCTCGCGAGGTTCTCCCGAGTGGCCAGGGAGGCAGCACCGCCTGGTGCTCGTTAGTACTACCTTCGGGGTTGGTTGTACTAACTAAACACCATGCCGGGCCCCATATCCCAGACAGGCTGACTAAGTCCATCCCGGCGTCAGTGGGCATTGTTGTATTTTGAAAGCTCTTCGGGTTATTGAAGGGTGTAGCGAGGTGGTGAGCCCCCGTGACCTCCTCTGACTTGGGGGCGTGCGGCCCCGCCATCCTGAGCCGAGCGACAAGCTATTCAGGGTGTAGACAGCGTCGGAGAAACAACCCTCCGTAGTCCTTGCAGAGAGCGTTGCGAGGGAACCATCTGAATCTGGGGTTTGAAACCGTGGTTCTGCGTGATACCGGGGACGAGAGTTCAGATTCTTCTTGGACTGAGGTGGCCGCGGTTGGGGGATGGGGGCTGGAACATGTTAACCCAGGCCCTCTGGTGCCTAGCTGACAAATGTAGATGCTGGCTGACAAATTTTAGAAGAAAATGGTTTGACAGTAAAAACCACGAGTTTTCTTCCGTAATAGGGAAGAAGCCATTCTATAAACTTGAAAGCATTAAAAAAAAAAAAGCACAATTTTCCTACTGAAGATATGTTGTAGCTTCATGGCTCCAGTGACGTTTCCCTGTATTTTCAATCCCAGCGCAGTGCAGAATCCTGAAATAACAGTTGCAGTAGTTTTTACCAGAGCTATAAATACCTAGTTATTTTAGTATCCTGGCAGTTTCCAAGAATTTTACAATAAGATCCAGGGTAATACTGCAAGTGTTGAGAATGGATGTGACCTTTAAGAGAATTACACCAATAATTCTAGCTTGGCATTTTGTGTTTGTTAAGCTTCATGAGTTTATAATAAATGTGCAATGCAGAGTTCATAAGAATTGTATGTGTCTTTATTTAGAGCTTACTCTGTGCCAGGCACTTCACGGACTCGCTCTCTTACACTCAAAACAACACTTTTCAGGAATACAGCCTTTGGATAAATTAGAACCAGAAAAGGGCCTCCCTCCCCGGCTGACCTATGAGCCTACCCCCAGGCTAGGTTACTGGGGAGCAGCCAGGCTTAAGTCTGCCTTCAGATGCTCAGCCAGGAACTTCAGGGCTGTGATCAATCCGAACCACAGTGGAGGAAGAGGAGATAGGGGCTTGAGGGATATTAACCTTTTTACAGTAGGGGAGTTGAAGTGCCTACAGAGAAGTCATGTGATGATCAGTCAAATCAAGGCCTCTTTCACACCAGTTGCTGAATGAGAGCAAAGAGGGCTAACCACTGGTCCACCAGCAAATTCCCAAGACTTCTTTCTGCCATCACAAGATGCCAAAGATTTTTTTTTCCCTTAATTTTTGGACAGCACGTTTCAACAGCTGGGAAAAGGAAACACAGAGTTCTTTTTTTGGTCTGCTTTCTGGAGCTTTGGGTTTCTCATCTCTAAAGTGTGGATACTGTCCTACAGTACCTCTGAGGTCCCACCTAGCTCCCTTGACCAGGCTTGGTTCTTTCAGAGAAACTTGGTGGTATAGGAATAAGTCTTCTAAAGAAAAGACAAAATATAGCGATGTTACCTGGTTCCAGCCCTGTTACCGATGCCCCAAGTCTCTCCTTTATACCTTTTCAGTATGTGTATTCCTGGTAATCTCACCTAGTTTCTTATACTCTAAATGCAACCTCAGGTTTCCCAGGGGGTTCAGCGGTAAAGAATTCACCTACGAATGCAGAAGATGTGGGTTCACTCCCTGGGTTGGGAAGAACCCTTGGAGAAGGAAATGGCAAGGTATTCTTGCCTGGGAAATCCCATGGACAGAGAAGCCTGGTGGGCTACAGTGCATGAGGTTGCAAAAGACACGACTTGGCAGCTAAACAACAAATACAGCCGCAGCTCTGCAAATTCATATTTTGTCCTCTTTGTCTCAGCTTTCCTTAGGGGTTAAATTCTCAAACTCCATTTCCTCTGGCTGATAGAGATCTCTTTTTTTTCTCAAACAAATCTTTTCTACTATGTTCTTCATGGAAATCACTGCCATCTTCTCAGAAAATAAGATTTTAAGTTTTATTTTCACTTTCTCTTCATAGTCAATCATTAGATACTTGTTCTGCTGTAGTAATTCCAAGATTTACTTTTTCCTCTCAATTCCTGCTGTCATATACCACGGTATGGCATTGATCACCTGATCAGCTACATAATCAGGGCTGATCATGCAGGGCTCAGCACAAAGTAAAAATCTAGGTCTCCTTGTTCAAAAATTACTAAGAATTTCAGAGTGTTAATGAGAGGTATAGTCGAACCCTTCTGAGTCCAAGGCCTTGTGCAAATACACAGGATGCTTGCTCATGAAGCCAGGCCTGATTGATAATATCATATAACTCCTAGATGACCCACTTCCATCTTTTCTTCTAACTAGTTAGCTTCAGTTCACTTCAGTTGTTCTTTCGTGTCCGACTGTTTGGGACCCCATAGTTAGCTTAGAATGTTTGAAAAGAGCCTCCTTTACAGGACACTTTCACCTAATCAGGAAAGCCTGTATTTATTGTGACAGATACTATTGGTTGGAAACCCATGGCTTCCAGATCTTTCCTGCTAGCAGGTAGCTAGTTTTATCTATATACACTTTGCCTGTGGATTGGGCAGGAGCTGAAGCCAGGAAGCCAGTTAAGACATAATAAACTAGGTAAGATATTTTTATGGCTTGGCCCAAGGAGGAAGAAGTGGAAGTATGAAAAATGGTCACATTCTAGATATAACTTGATGGTAGAGCCAACAGGATTTATTGATGGAGTGACTATAGTAAAAAGGGAAAGAGAAAACTCAAGGATAACAATAAAGTTTTGACTTTGGAAGGATAGAGAGTTCTTACTAACTAAAATGGGGAGAATCCCAGAAGTAAAAGATTTCAGGGAAAAATCAGAAAATTATTTTCAGGCATACCATGTTTGAGAAGAGTATTCTGAATTCACAGTTCAGAATGGGGTAAGAGCTGGAACTAAATTTGAAAAATGTCAGCATAGAAATGGCTTTTAAAGCTGTGGAACTAGATGAGATCCTCTAAAAAGTGAATACATGAAGAGAAGCAGAACAGGGCCTAAGATGTTGGAGATCAAGTAACTAAGAATCAGTAGAAGAGACCAGAAAGAAACAGCCAAGTGCAGCAGGAGAGTGCTACAATCCAGTGTTCCTAAAAGAGACAGAAGCATCTGTTCAACTGGTGTGGAGGAAGATGAAGACAGAATACTGATCATGGGATTTAATAACATGGAAGTTATTGATGAGTTTTAACAGCACCTCTGGCGTACTAGGGTCAAAACACAGTTGTAGTCCAAGGAAGAAAAAATAGGAAGAGGAACTAGGGAAACATTATGGTTAAACTATCAAAGCTAATTCTGAAAATATAAAATATTCTATTTTTGTGCTGATTCTTGTCTGAATGATTAAATGCCTTGGAATGGGAACTTCTGGGCAGCTGCAACTACATCATTTTTTATGGAGAACTTCCCAGTACAAGTATAAGTAAGATCAATCAAATACCCTTCTAAAAACCCTTTATGGTCTCTTCACTGGACATGGACATCATGGTATGTGATGGTATTAATGAAGTAAGAATGCAAAATGTATTGGGTTTAATGTAACATATTAACTCAGAATGCTTGGAAACTAGAATAGTATGTAATCCTTTGTCTTGTGTGAAATAAAATGAACAAAATGCTAATAATCATGGGAAGTTTCTGTTTTCAGTCTTTCCCAGTGTCTCATTAAATGGCCTCAGCAGTGTTATCATGATAAAAATAAATGCCATGCAGTGAAACAATTCCAGCTATAAAGATCAATTTTGACCCAATACAAAGGCTGGAAGGTTAGTGTCTAAAAGAGGCTCAGATTAAGGGGGAATAAGTGCTAGGTGGGGCTTCCCTGATGGCTTAGATGGTAAAGAATCTGCCCGCAATGCAAAAGACATGGGTTTGATCCCTGGGTCAGGAGGATCCCCTGGAGAAGGGAATAGCAACCCACTGCAGTACTCTTGCCTGGAGAATTCCATGGACAGAGGAGCCTGGAGGGCTACAGTCAATGGGGTTGCAAAAAATTGGACACGACAGCGACTAACACTTTCTCTTTCAAGTGCTAGGTTCTAGCCTCTGNGGAGAAGGGAATAGCAACCCACTGCAATACTCTTGCCTGGAGAATTCCATGGACAGAGGAGCCTGGAGGGCTACAGTCAATGGGGTTGCAAAAAATTGGACACGACAGCGACTAACACTTTCTCTTTCAAGTGCTAGGTTCTAGCCTCTGCCTCAAAAAAAATTAATGGTTTGATAGCTTTCAAGCTGGCAATGAAGTGAAGGACAAGAAATGGTTGCATCAGGATCTGAACAAGGTCTGCTTCCATAATCTTAATATGTTGAAGGTAATGGCACTTTGCTTGGAGAGGTCTACCATCAGACCTTTGGGCTTCTGTACCAAAATACCATAGACTGGGTGACTTACAAACAACAATAGTTTATTTCTCATAGTTGTGGAGCCTGGAAGTTCAAGATCAGGGTGCCAGAATGGTGGGGTTCTGGAGAAAGCCCTTTTCAGGGTTGTGGACTGCTGACTTTCCACCGTGTCCTCAAATGGTGGAAGCGGTATGGGACCTCTGGGGTCTCTTTTATAATGATACTAATCTCATTTGAGACGGTTCCAACTTCATGACCTAGACACCTCTGAAAGATCCCACTTCCTGATGCCACTATTTACTTATATGCAGAGTACATAATGAGAAACGCTGGGCTGGAGGAAGCACAAGCCAGAATCAAGATTGCCGGGAGAAATGTCAATAAACTCAGAGATGCAGATGACACCACCCTTATGGCAAAAAGTGAAGAAGAACTAAAGAGCTCTTGATGAAAGTGAAAGAGGAGAGTGAAAAACTTGGCTTAAAGCTCAACATTCAGAAAACTAAGATCATGGCATTCGGTCCCATCACTTCATGGCAAATAAATGGGAAAACAGTGGAAACAGTGTCAGACTTTATTTTTCTGGGCTCCAAAATCACTACAGATAGTAATTGCAGCCATGAAATTAAAAGGCGCTTACTCCTTGGAAGAAAAGTTATGACCAACCTAGACAGCATATTGAAAAGGAGAGACAGTACTTTGCCAACAAAGGTCAGTCTAGTCAAAGCTATGGTTTTTCAGTAGTCATGTATAGATGTGAGAGTTGGACTAT
>SJYV01022831.1:0-10230 GCA_006410875.1 Neotragus pygmaeus | reverse complement strand
GTAAACTAGTTTGGGCCAGAAAGAGGTGAGTAGCCCATATCAGAGTAGGAACCCTACTTCCTGTCTCCCCTCCTGAATCATCATGTAATAAGCTTCTGACATGCAAAAAGTCCTGAAGAAAGGCAGCGGAGGAGGAAGTGAATGAGCCAACTGCATTGGCTCCAAGCCTGAGGAACACCCTGCTTTGAGGATAAAATTGCTACTCTCGTGCCAACAGTTCAGGCAAGGACACCTACATGAATAATGTTTGGAGTTCAATGGAGGAACAGCTCAAAGGGATCTTGTGGTCATTATTTTTGTATTGACCTCTAAGAATGCTCTTTTACTTGCTTTGTTTGCTTGCCTGCTTTTGCTCAGGTGATGAAAAGCGGAAGTAAATAACCCACATGCTATTGGTTCTGAGTAGCATCTGTTTAGACGACACAGAAAGATGTCAGGGAGGTAAAAAGGGGTGTGGAACCCTGTCACCTCACACCTCCTTCCTGAATACATGAAAAGCTGAGGGCTATTATAAAAAGTAATCTGTGTCCAGCTCTTGGGGGAGGGAAGTATATTTTCACACCCAGAATGTCACACTCCAAATTTTAACCTAGTGCTGTTTCCTGCTGTTACTCATAAAGTGACTCACAAGACTTCTGGTAACTTTAGCGTCTTCAGAATGGAGGAACAAGCAGGCCAATGACCACCTGATGGATTACACAACACAGCTTAATTTGGAGGAAAGGGAAGTCAGGGTGAGGATGGTTTATTTCATTGGTCTCATGATCACAAAAGTTATCCAGGCTAAACACANCTGGTAACTTTAGCGTCTTCAGAATGGAGGAACAAGCAGGCCAATGACCACCTGATGGATTACACAACACAGCTTAATTTGGAGGAAAGGGAAGTCAGGGTGAGGATGGTTTATTTCATTGGTCTCATGATCACAAAAGTTATCCAGGCTAAACACACTGCCATTTACATCAATACTTCTCCCCCGAGCTTCCAAATGCTCATACTTCAATTCTCTTTTTAGGAAAGCTACTTTTGACTTTAAAATTCTTCCTTCTGTCCATACTTTTCTACCACTTTTTCTCCACATTGAATCATTTCCATTATCCAATAATAGAAATAGGATAGCATAAGGAGTTGAGGAGGTTTCTTAACTCAACCCAAAACCAAAGAGTAAGAAGAAAAATGGAAGACTCTCATACACCAGTTTCTGGGCTATAACTAGGAAACCAGGCTGTCACCAAGTCCAATCAGTTAAATAAAAGAAAGCTGTAGGTTGGCCATGGACGTTACCATCAAACTGAAGTCATGATGATGCTAGCATGGAGGTTTGACAAAGGATACCCAAAGATGAAGAATTTCAGGATCTCATTGTGAATCCAAGGAAGAGAGTTTATTGGGTGATGGGCACTTTACACATATTAATTAAGCTACCAGGTATTTGGACTTCCCTCAAAGCTCAGTCGGTAAAGAATCTACCTGCAATGCAGGAGACCTGGGTTCGATTACTCAGTTGGAAAGATACCCTGGAGCAGGAAATGGCACCCCACTCCAGTATTCTTGCCTGGAGAATCCCATGGACAGAGGAGCCTGGGAGACTATAGTCCATGGGTCGCAGGGTCGGGCACGACTTGGCGACTAAACCACCACTACCACCACCACCACATATTTACCATTATGATCCCCATTTTGCAGATGAAGGAAACAGAGGAACAAAATGGTCCCTGTGATGGGCATAGAGAGGCCCAGTCCTTCAAAGGATTTTCTCCTCAGCTGCCTTCACCTGTGAGTGCCTTCAGACTCTGCCTCTGCTATTTGGCCCGAGGTCATGAACTTCTCCGGAGAAGGCAATGGCACCCCACTCCAGTACTCTTGNTTCTCTATTAATGGAATACAGGCAACTTCTTTGGCAAATAGATACAGAATGTCAATGCCTGGAATGAGTCTTAGGAAAATGAAACAATTAGGGGATTTTTCAGCAGTCCCACTGCCAGTTTTCCCTGGACACTTCTATCAGTGTTTCTGTTAATGACTTTAATCAGGGCATTTTACTCACCCTAAGCAGATGCTCAAGATTTAAGAGATCAACAGAGGATTCAATGTATTATAGTCTTGCTTTGTAGAATTTATCGGGTGGAGTTTTTCTGTGAGTAGATGCAGCAGTAAAAATCCTTTCTCACCACTACTTTCCATCCGGTTTTGCCACTTGGCATCTGTCCATCCAAAGTCATTATAACAATTCCAGCTTACGGTTTGTAAAAGATCATATAGCAATATTATGCCCACAGATTGGGCCCTGCAAGTAGCACCCCCAAATCTTTCTGCTAGAAAATATTAAAAATGCTTCAGAATTCTATATTTACAAAATTCCCATTGCTTTTTTGGTCTGTGTTTTTATTTGGAAGGAAATAAGTTTGCTCCTGTACAGTGAATTCCTATAACCATTTCCAAATTTATCAAAGAATTAAAGAAAGGAAAGACTGGTAAATGTGAGCTGGGACATCCAGCCGTGTGCAGAGGGAAAGATTTCACAAGCTGCCAAAGTGGTCCAGGGACTTCCCTGGCAGTCTAGAGATTAAGAGCTAAACTTCCAGCGCAGAGGTTGTGGGTTCAATCTTTGGTCAGGGACCTAAGATAAAAAATCAAGACCAAAAAATCAAAACATAAAAAACAGAAGCAATATTGTAACAAATTCAACAAAGACTTTAAAAATGGTCCACATTAAAAAGTAGCCCAAAAGGATTTAAAGGAAAGTGACACTCCAAGGAAGGCATAAGCCTTCTGGTTGAATTCAATCTAAAGTTGCCCTCCAATGAGATCTGACTGTTGAAAAATTATCTTAAGATACTTACTTAAGTAAGCTATATGAGAAGAGCTAGTAGGAGATATAGGGAGAAATGTGACTTCAGGTCTATGTGGGGCAGGACTTCCCTGGTGGTCCAGTGGCTAAGACTCCATGTTCCCAAAGCAGGAGGCCTGGGTTCAATCCTTGGTCAGGGGACTAAATCCCACATGTTGCAACTAGGACTCAGTGCAACAACAACAACAAAAAATGTATGTGGGGATGGTTTCATTCCCAGAGAGACGTGATTCTCTCATCAATGCCTGTTTCTATCACTGTTATCGCTGTAATGCGATACTTACCCTCTCTTACATTTTCTGACAACCAATTTTTCCAGACATCCATAAGATATGTATAAATACTCCTTTAAATGATTTAACCACGCATGAGTCAAGCATCATGTTTTAATGTATCTGAAATACACTGTCAGGGGCTTTGCTGGTGGTCCAGTGGTTACGACTTCTTGCTTCCAATGCAGGGGATGCAGTTTCGATCACTGATTGGGGAACTGAGATTCTACATGGCTCATGGCAAGGTAAAAAAAATTTTTTAATATACTTGAAATATATTATCAGTTTATTTTAGCAGTGGTTGTATTGAAAGTGTAGAGTAAAAAGAGATAGTGAGGGAATAAGATACTGAATATATCCAATATTTTAAATAGGGTATAAAACATCTCATGGTACATGTTTGGTTAACCTGAAACCTTAAAGTGCATTAACCATAAAACTTGAGTTCTGAGATAGATATCATTTTTGCTTAGCCTATAAAATAAACTTTGAGTCTGGGGCACAAGAAGCACTTTTCTAAGATATTATGTTTTCTTTTTATTTTTCTTATTTTTTATCAGAAAAGCATAAGAATAATATACAACATTTATGGAAAGATGAACATTTGCTTGCGTCTTTCTGATGACAAAAAGGTGAATGAGTCATTTGCGCAAACACCAGCCCAGAGATTTTATCTCATGCATCATTGAATAAGAAGACTCAGCTGGGCGCCCCTCCAGTAAGTAAGAGGATCTCTGGGTCGCATGATGAAAGAGGGAGGGGCTGAACCTGCTGTCCTCCCTTGCTCCTCCCCCTGGTTTCTGGCAACTTTTCTGCACACAGATCATCCTCTACCGTGATTCTCAGGCAAGTTTCCAGTGCCATTCCCCTCAGCCCACTTTCATTTGTATCAGGACCCTGAGTCTCTGTGGAGATGCAAAAGCCGACAGGTCTAACTCAGCCTCATTATGACCCTAAGGGTTATGACTTTTAGTTTCCCTGGGAATGATTTATACCATTGGCTGAGCCCCAAGATCTAGGTCATCAGTGTGATTCTTGGAAAGAGATACAGAGTGTGTATCTCTGGTCTGAGCCAGGTGTCTCAAATCCTAAAATTTTATTTTATTCCTTTAGAAGATTTTTTGATGTGGACCATTTTTAAAGTCTTTATAGAACTTGTTACAATATTGCTTCTGTTTTTTATGATTTGGTTATTTTGGTCTCAAGGCATGTAGGATTTTAGTTCTCTGACCAGGGATCAAATCCACATCTCTTGCACTGGAAAATGAACCACTGGACTGTCAGGGAAGTCCCTCAAATCCTAAACTGTTAGCATAGTCAATTTATGCTGTGGGTCTTGAGAGGAGCAGGCAGTGAGGAAGGCTGCAGGGAGGCATGTGAAGAGGTCACTTAGCCCAGACAAGTCACCTACACAAAAGCAGCTCAGAAGCACAGACTACGCCCAGGGCAGGCTAGGCTACCCTCCTCTCCAGGAGAGCCAGTTCCAGTCACTTTCCCTTGCAGAGGGGGCAGGGAAGTCCTTCATTCTACCTTGAATTTCCGTCGTGATAACTATGCGATTGGAAAGGAACTCAGATGAAGGAAACTCTGTGGCTTTCTTGTAAACTAGTTTGGGCCAGAAAGAGGTGAGTAGCCCATATCAGAGTAGGAACCCTACTTCCTGTCTCCCCTCCTGAATCATCATGTAATAAGCTTCTGACATGCAAAAAGTCCTGAAGAAAGGCAGCGGAGGAGGAAGTGAATGAGCCAACTGCATTGGCTCCAAGCCTGAGGAACACCCTGCTTTGAGGATAAAATTGCTACTCTCGTGCCAACAGTTCAGGCAAGGACACCTACATGAATAATGTTTGGAGTTCAATGGAGGAACAGCTCAAAGGGATCTTGTGGTCATTATTTTTGTATTGACCTCTAAGAATGCTCTTTTACTTGCTTTGTTTGCTTGCCTGCTTTTGCTCAGGTGATGAAAAGCGGAAGTAAATAACCCACATGCTATTGGTTCTGAGTAGCATCTGTTTAGACGACACAGAAAGATGTCAGGGAGGTAAAAAGGGGTGTGGAACCCTGTCACCTCACACCTCCTTCCTGAATACATGAAAAGCTGAGGGCTATTATAAAAAGTAATCTGTGTCCAGCTCTTGGGGGAGGGAAGTATATTTTCACACCCAGAATGTCACACTCCAAATTTTAACCTAGTGCTGTTTCCTGCTGTTACTCATAAAGTGACTCACAAGACTTCTGGTAACTTTAGCGTCTTCAGAATGGAGGAACAAGCAGGCCAATGACCACCTGATGGATTACACAACACAGCTTAATTTGGAGGAAAGGGAAGTCAGGGTGAGGATGGTTTATTTCATTGGTCTCATGATCACAAAAGTTATCCAGGCTAAACACACTGCCATTTACATCAATACTTCTCCCCCGAGCTTCCAAATGCTCATACTTCAATTCTCTTTTTAGGAAAGCTACTTTTGACTTTAAAATTCTTCCTTCTGTCCATACTTTTCTACCACTTTTTCTCCACATTGAATCATTTCCATTATCCAATAATAGAAATAGGATAGCATAAGGAGTTGAGGAGGTTTCTTAACTCAACCCAAAACCAAAGAGTAAGAAGAAAAATGGAAGACTCTCATACACCAGTTTCTGGGCTATAACTAGGAAACCAGGCTGTCACCAAGTCCAATCAGTTAAATAAAAGAAAGCTGTAGGTTGGCCATGGACGTTACCATCAAACTGAAGTCATGATGATGCTAGCATGGAGGTTTGACAAAGGATACCCAAAGATGAAGAATTTCAGGATCTCATTGTGAATCCAAGGAAGAGAGTTTATTGGGTGATGGGCACTTTACACATATTAATTAAGCTACCAGGTATTTGGACTTCCCTCAAAGCTCAGTCGGTAAAGAATCTACCTGCAATGCAGGAGACCTGGGTTCGATTACTCAGTTGGAAAGATACCCTGGAGCAGGAAATGGCACCCCACTCCAGTATTCTTGCCTGGAGAATCCCATGGACAGAGGAGCCTGGGAGACTATAGTCCATGGGTCGCAGGGTCGGGCACGACTTGGCGACTAAACCACCACTACCACCACCACCACATATTTACCATTATGATCCCCATTTTGCAGATGAAGGAAACAGAGGAACAAAATGGTCCCTGTGATGGGCATAGAGAGGCCCAGTCCTTCAAAGGATTTTCTCCTCAGCTGCCTTCACCTGTGAGTGCCTTCAGACTCTGCCTCTGCTATTTGGCCCGAGGTCATGAACTTCTCCGGAGAAGGCAATGGCACCCCACTCCAGTACTCTTGACTGAAAAGTCCCATGGATGGAGGAGCCTGGTGGGCTGCAGTCTATGGGGTCGCGAAGAGTTGGACACGACTGAGTGACTTCACTTTCACTTTTCACTTGCATGCATTGGAGAAGGAAATGGCAACCCACTCCAGTGTTCTTGCCTGGAGAATCCCAGGGACGGTGGAGTCTGTGGGGTCACACAGAGTCGAACATGACGACTGAAGCGACTTAGCAGCAGCAGCATGAACTTCTCAGGGCAGCGTGCATTGGACAGAGAGACAAAGTATAAAGACCCAATTATTGTCCTAAGAATCATCCCAATATGGGACTATTCTCATGATAATAGTCACAGCAGAGCTCCCTGCCTGGTTGGTAGAAGCTTTGATGAGTTGGTATCACATTTCAAGTTGTGCTCCAGTGAGGATGACTAACCATCCCAGTTTGCCTGAGAATGTCCTGGTTTTAGCACTGCAGGTTCTGTGTGACCAGAAGCTCTCATCCCAGACAAACCAGAATGGTTGGTTGCTTCAGACCAATCCTGCTTCCTTCCCCTTACTTTGAAATATATTGATCCCTAATAATGATTTTGGGCTTCCCAAATCCCAGGTAGCTCAGTGGTAAAGAATCTGCCTGCCAAGGTAGGAGACACAGGAGATGTGGGTTTGATCCCTGAGTCAGGAATATCCTCTGGAGTTGGAAATGGCAAGCCACCTTAGTATGCTTGCCTGGAAACCACCAGGAACGGAGGAGCCTGGCGAGCTACAGTCCATGGGTTTGCCAAGAGTTGGACACAACTGAGTGACTGAGCACGCATGTAGTAATAATTTTGCACCGCAAACTCCATCTCAGTGGAGTTTCCTGAGAACCCCACATGGACAGAGTGCTGATCACATCGCAAACAAAAGGGATTCTGGCATCAGACTGTGGGCTCCTAATCTCCAAGCATCACTCAGCCATTATAAAAGAGTTCTGGTCACTAAAAAAGGGTACTGAACAGAGAACAGAGGAAGAACCTGCTGTTCCGTTTGGCCCAGGGGAAGTATTTCTCAATAAGAATGAAAGTAGTTCATGTTACTCACTATGCTTAGCCTATGAAGGAGGTATCTATCAATACAAATGAGAAAGCCAAGGCTTAGAGAATTTGCTTGCCCTAGGACTTTAACCTGGGCACTCTGCTTGTATGTTAGTTTAGATAAACCTGAGTGGCTTAGCATGATAGAATGGAGACAATTTTTTTTGAGTAGAGGTCATGACAACCCACTCCAGTATTTGTGCCTGGAGAATCCCGTGGACAGAGGAGCCTCGAGGGCTATGGTCCATAGGGTCTCAAAGAGTCAGACATGACAGAAACAACTTAGCACACAGCACCCATAGAGTGGGTTCAGTGAAGGTTCTAGACTTCAAAAAAAGGCCCAGAAATATGGCAAGAGGCTACAATCCAATTTACTAATAACAGCTAAAAGAGTTTAAGAGCAGGGATTTAAATAATTAGATGTTAGTTGTTTATGTTGCAATGAAGAAAATCTCTGTTGCTCTCTCCATCCTCTTGAACTTCTCAAACTCAAATCTTCAGTAAAGTTTGGCACAGAAGAGCCTCATATTCTGGATGTGTGTAACCACCAGGGGCTGTCTGAGCAAAGAACAGGAACTAGTAACGGCAAAAAGTCAGAGTTAACGGGGACATGAGGCAGCCGGCTCCAGATTTACCTCATCCCTACCTGCCACCAGGCCTGGAGGAATTTGCAGAAATGTTCAGGAGGTTATTAGATTTTCCACAGGCCTGGAAGGAGATTGGAGCCTAATTTGTTTATATCTCTGGGACTAGGGAGATTCCAGATGGCAGCTGAGATGCATGTGCAGGACAAGAGCTTTATTAAGATAAATCAAAATAATAAAGGCAGCTCTCTGGGAGAAGGAAGTAGGAAAATGGGTCATTTGTATTTTCTTTTTGTGTGTGTGTTTTTTTCTGGGTTTTTAAGATTCCTACAATAAAATCGTGTTACCTCTGTAATCCGAGAGAAGAGCAATAAATGATCAACATCTATTTCTTCTGTGTTCCTGATTATATAGTCTCTTCTGTCTCTTGGGTGTGCCTTGTTACTGAAAAGAAACAGATGAAACAAACACACACAAAACCATGTCACTCAGCCTAGATGGGTGGGATGAGGAAGGAGGTAGGAGGGAGTTGTTTCATCTTGCTGTATGGCAGAAACCATCACAATATTGTAAAGTAATTATCCCTCAATTAAAATTAGACATGACTGTCTAGTTCTCTTGATGATAGGGCTTAGCTGGTCCCTGGTAACTGAGGAGCCCAAATGATGTCAAATCTCCACTGTAAATGGTGGCCTCCTTCACCCTCAAGCAGTGAGGACTGTCGTCACGTCCTGCCTGCGGCACATGATGGACTGTGGCTCCGGGACCTTCCTCAGCTGGGTTAAGATCCCCCGTCCAACACACGCTGATGCCTCTGCACTGTCTCCAGGGTTCTTTCTTCGGTCTCGGGGTTGGGCAACTCCAAGACTCGCAGGCCTGTGGGGTGCAGCCCAACAATCACTAAAAAAAAGAGTTATCGTGACATATTTCTATGTTATTGATCAAGTGAGTGACCAACATTCAGACCACAACCAGAAACAATGGTAGACAAGTTTCTTTACTTCTTTCGAGTAACACAGGCGGTAGTCATGAAAGAAATGGCGAATCTAAAACATAAATGTTTTCCCTCTCTTCATCAGAAGTGTTTAACAGGAAAAACAAAGGCATGGTTTATTACTCTGAAATAGTTTAAATACTCTGGGGTACAGAGGGCTGAAATTTCCCTGATGTTGTGTCTTGGAAATATCTTTTGCTTGTTAATTTCTACACTTGGGCAGAGAGTGGTTGAAAAATGAATACTCTTTGTTTTTTTAGAAAATGAGGAGGTCCTGAGTGAAGGCATGAAAAACTTAAAGTGTCGTTATAAAGAGAAGAGATTCTGCAAGCGTTTAGATCCATGTCTTGTTTCTTTCTTTTTCTTTTTTTTTGGCCGTGCTCCATGCTTTAACAGGATCTTAGTTTCCTAACCAGGGATTGAACCTGGGCCCTGAGCAGTGAGAGTGCAGAGTCCTAACCTTGGACCACCAAGGAATTCTCGAGATACATGTCCTCCTGACTGACAGGTCGAAATGTATTGTTTCTCTCATACCTGAGGTTTTAACCTAACCCTGACCATCAGGCTTTGTTTTTTCTTCTGCTGAAATGGTATTTACTGCCTAGGAGCTGCTTCTGCTTCTGTTCCTGAGTCATTGAGCAAGATTTGCTTCTGGGGCCTAATTTATAAACAAACATATTTAAATCTTATAGTGATTTTGAGGTTTCTTTATTACTAATAAGGTCTCGAGAATCGTGAGAATATAAATGTTATCAGTTAAGGTCAACTACTCTAGAACTGAAAGAACTTGCAAATATCTTAACCAGATGCATGTGACATTCATTTATGGTAATGACAACAATAAAATTAGTGGGTAAGGTAAGAAATTAAAAGGAAAAGTTTGTAACTAGGTGATATACTGTAAAGTTTTTGTATGCTTGTTTTAAAACCTGTTTCCCTGGTTTAGATCCTGGTTTAGAAACTAGCTGTAGAAGACATTTGGGGATAATTAGGGGAAAATTTGAACATAGACTGCATGTTAGATTATATTAAGGAATTAATCTTAATTTTGTTCAGTGAGATAATCTTATATTCACCATGATGGGAAATGTTCTAACTTTTTAGTGATGTGTTCTGAAGTATTTGTAGGTTGGATGTCCCTATGTTTCTAATTTGCTTTAAAAACT
>SJYV01022827.1:0-10155 GCA_006410875.1 Neotragus pygmaeus | reverse complement strand
GTCTTTGCTAAAGGAAATCAATCTTGAATATTCATTGGAAGGATTGATGTTGATACTGAAACTCCAAAATTTTGGCCGCCTGATGGGTAGATCTGACTCACTAGAAAAGATTCTGATGCTGGGAAGATTGAAGGCAGGAGGAAAAGGGGACAACAGATGATAAGATGGTTGGATGGCATCATCGACTCGACAGACATGAGATTGAGTAAACTCTGGGAGTTGGTGATGGACAGGGAAGCCTGGTGTGCTGCAGTCCATGGGGTTGCAAAGATTCAGACACAATTGAGTGCCTGAACTGAATTTACATTCTTAATAGCTACTTCTGCAAAGCCCCTATGGGTCAGACCCTATATGAAGTTCTTTGCATGTTTTTATTTCATTTGATTCTTACAACGATTCTATGAGAAAAGTACAGTTATCATCATTTTACACACAAGGAATTGGAGATACAGAGAGGTCAAATACCCAAGATTACCAAGCTAATATATGGACTTCTTACAAATCTACAGTGTTTGTCAAAAAAGTGTTGGATAACAGAGTGGGGTTGTATTAAGATAAACTCTAAAATGGTCAGAAAAACTTTAAATGATTGCCTTGCTGTTGTTAAGTCAGTAGCATCTTTAAAAAGGAACAGTTTAGAGACTTCCTCAGTAGTCCAGTGGTTAAGACTCCTTACTTCTACTGCAGTGGGCCTGGGTTTGATCCTTGGTTGTGGTACTAAGATCCTGCGTGCTGTGTGCATGACCAAAAATAAATAGTAAAATAAAAATGTATCATGAACAAAAAAATCAAAATTAAAAAAAGGAACAGTATGCAACAGCTTATGTGTCAATGCCTGTGCTTTGAACAGCTACATCTTAAAGGGATGGCCACTCTCCTCCCTGACCTCACATGTGTCTCTGAATCAGAATAACGTTACATCCTTTGGAAACTTAAGATTTAGGGAAAAGTTAAATGACTGTGGATTCAAGGAAGTAAAATGTTTTTCAAGCAGGCTGCAATGAATGTTTTTGATCAGAGAGTCTTTGCAAAGAGACACAAAGGGGGAAAATGTTTTGCCATCTAACTATTATCCCTCTGTTTGCATTTTGATATATTTTCCTGTAATTTTTTTCTCTACTCTATGTAGCAATTATCTTTTTTTCCTAAGAGATTATCCTCAATTTAATGGCTTATAAAAGCAAACATTATTATTTTACAGGGTTTCTAGAGTTTCTCTGGGTCAAGCCCCTCAGAGCAGTTTAGCTGGGTGGTTTTGACAGTCTATATTTGATGTTGCCATCTAGCTGTTGGCCGGGTGAAGGTCATCTCAAGGTTTGCTGGAAAAGGATGCTCTTCTGAGTGCCCTCGCATGATTCCTGCCTGGCCTCCATTGATTTCTCACCACCTGGACCCCAGGACAGGCTGCCTCAGTGTACCTTCAGGGCAGGTGTCTTCCCTTTTTGCAGGGCTGCCTTTTGGCATGACTTCCTCCAAATCAAGTGATGAGAGAGAGAAAGAGAGGGAGGGAGAGACTAAAACCCTGACATGGAAACTGCAGTTGGTCTTAAGGATTAATGTTCTATCATATCTACCATATTCTGTTCACTGGAATCAAGTCATTAAATTGCATTCACAACAAAAGAGGGAAAATTAAGCTCTCTTTCTCAAAAGGAAGGTGCAGCAAAGAGTCTGTTGGGCGTACCTTGAAAACTATCACACTGTATTTTTTAATGGCTCAGACGGTAAAGAATCTGTCTGTAATACAGGAGACCGGGGTTCTATCTCTGGGTTGGGAAGATCCTCTGGAGAAGAGAATGGCAACCCACTCCAGTAGTCTTACCTGGAGAATCCCATGGACATAGGAGCCTGGTGGGCTATAGTCCATGGGGTCGCAAAGAGTCGGAAATGACTGAGAGACTAATACCACACAATATATCTTTAAAAGTGTTTTGATTATAGTACACATGCAGTTGCTCTTTATCTTTTTTTGATGTAATAAAAATGATCATAGTCGCATAATACACCTTAAAGAGGATTTCCAAAATTTTCCCAAATACACATCTAGGCTTATACACGTACCTAGGTGGTTTTCTTAAGTCTGTGCACCAGAAGTGATGCTGGATGGACATTTCTCACCACAGTTCTTTGCTTTATTTCATTAGGATAGGTTTCTACATGTGTGACAACAATCTACAGGATATGAGTATATTTAGAATTTTTATACCTATTTTCCTTTTATGTATGTATCTTTATTTTTTCAATTTTATATTTTATTGAAGTATGGTTGATTTGCAATGTTGTGTTTATTTCTGCTGTACACCAGAATGATTCAGTTTTATATGTACACACATACATATATATATTCTTTTTCGTTATGGTTTATCACAGGGTATTGAATGCAGCTCCTTGAGCTATGGAGGAGGACCAGGTTTATCCATCCTAGATACATTAGTTTGCATCCACTAATTCCAAACACCCAGTCTTCTCCATACCCTCCCCCTTGGCGACCACACGTTTGTTCTCTATGTGCGTGAGTCTGTTTCTGTTCCATAGATATGTTTATTTGTGTCCTATTTTAGGTTCCACATATAAGTGATATTATATGGTATTTGTCTTTCCCTTTCTGACTTATATCACTTGGTATGATAATCTCTAGATCCATCCATGTTGCTGCAAATGGCATTATTTCATTCTTTTTAATGGCTGAGTAGTATTCCATTATGCATACGTACCACATCTTCCTTCTCCATTTCTCTCTGTTGATGGACAATTAAGTTGCTTCCATGCCTTGGCTATTGTGAAAAATGCTGTAATGAACATTGGAGTGCACATATCTTTTCAAACTATAGTTTTTGTCTGGATATATGCCCAGTAGTGGGATCATATAGTAACTCTATTTTTAGTATTTTTTTTTAAGAAATCTCCATACTGTTTTCCATAGTGACTACACCAATTTACATTCCCACCAACAGTGTAGGAGGTTTCCTTCTTCTGTCTTATTTTCCTTTCTTAAAGTATTGGGCCAGTTTACTGCCCATCTGCCATATATGATGGATCCACTACAGAGTTAAGTCATGTTTCAAGTATCCCTGATGGTGGAGCTGGAACATAAATCACGTGCAATGACTCCTTTCACCCAAAACTACCAGTGGCTGAATCTTCATCTTTGGGTTTCACAGGCAGATACTGACCTTGTTAACACAAAAGGTCACTTTCCTACTTAGATTATAGTGAACATGTAGATGTGGCTAAATAAAATCACAATAATACTATAACAATCTAGTGTTTGTAATTACGCACCCACATACATTTTATTCTTTATTTTGATGAACATTTTTGAAAGATTATTACTGAGGTAGTCAAATTGCTGTTATTATCTTTCCCAATATTTTCTTCCCTCAAACTGCAGTGATATTATGAAAGTGGTTGTTTTTATTGTTTAACTCTTAAAAATAGTTGTATGACAAACTATCATGACTTAATTTTTTTGTTAATATAACAGTTTTGAAAGTGAAAGTGAAGTCACTCAGTCATGTCCGACTCTTTGCAATGCCATGGACTGTAGCCTACCAGGTTCCTCCATCCATGGGATTCTCCAGGCAAGAGTACTGGAATGGGTTGCCATTTCCTTCTCTAGGGGATCTTCCCGACCCAGGGACCGAACCCAGGTCTCCCACATTGTAGGTAGATGCTTTACCATCTGAGCCACCAGGGAAGACTAATTCACATATAGTCTGAGATATAATTCACATACCATATAATTCCTTCATTTAAAGTATGCAAATCCCATGGGTTCTTAGCACATTCACAGAATTGTGAACTCATGATTCTAGAACACTTTCATTGTCCTAAGAGAAATCTGGTACCTATCGACAGGCTTCTTAGTGGCTCAGATGGTAAAGAATCTGCCTATAATGCAGGGGACTGGGGTTCAGTCCCTGGGTTGGGAAAATCCCCTGGAGAAGGGAATGGCTACCTACTCCAGTATTCTTGCCTGGAGAATCTCATGGACAGAGGAGCCTGGTGGGCAATAGTCCATGGAGTCGAAAAGAGTTGGACACGACTGAGTGACTAACACTTTTACCTAGTCACAGTGTGATTTAATCTATTTATTCTTAAAAAAAAAAAAAATCACCAAAACTTCCAGTTTATGGGGGTCTGGGGAAGTTATTCTACATTTTTTGTCTTTTTTTTTTTTTTTTTTTGATTACCGATATGGAAAGAGAGAAGAGCTTGCTTAACACTTTCAAAATGTTGTCTTTTAGAGACAGGAATAAAAGTCAATCCTCTGAAGCCATTGTCAGTGTTCAAGGTCTAAACTTGAGATATATACATGGGATATTAAACCTCACTTCAAGGACAATCTCTTTAATTCCATTTCTCTCAGACTGGGGAGTTGAGGGATTAAAAAAAAAATCTCTCAAAATAAATATTTCAGATATGTGGAGCATATTCTGACAAATATCTTAATGAAATCCTTAATAGGAAGTCAGGCCACTTGCTGAAAAAGAGTTGCAGGCAATCACAATAGACCAGACCTCTCTTTACTGACCATAGTGTAGACATGTTTTCAAAAATCTTTTTGTTTGGAAAAAACAGTTCTGGTGACTTCACTTTCAGGTCAGTGCAATCACTGCCTCCGGGTGTTAATAGAAAAATGATGAAAAAAGGAACTATTTTGTCCACAAACAGAATGGAATGTCAGCTGTGACCCAGGGTCTCTGCTTCGTAAGTCACTTCCTCCAGGAGCAGAGGACAGCGTGCTTCGCTAGGGGGTCAGGGGCCTGAGGTGTAGGGTTACCGTGGAGTCGAGATTCCAAGAGGAGTTTGAAATGTAATTGTCCTGCTGGTTTTCTTTTGCTGCGAGGTTACCCTTAGACATAAGCAATTATGAAAGAAGAATAGCTGAAATGGTCTTGGGTTGACCCATGCAGAGAAAGAATTTTTTTTCCTTTAACAACGGGAAGGTGGTCATCATGACTGCCATTTCTTCCAGATACAAGTCGGCGTTGTCAGCTGAATGAGGCAAGTATTCTTAGGTCAGTCCATTTTCCTGAGTCATGAGACATAAATCAACACTGAGCATCCAAGCTTCAGACTGTCCGTGACTCTGCTCCTCTGGAAATGGGGAAGAGTGCTTCCCCTCTAGCCCTTGAGCAGAAGGCTGCTTATTTGTATTTGGTGATTGAATTGGGCTCCTGGTGACATAAGCTTTGCTGACTTTGCAGCAGTAAATAATTCTAACAAAAGGACTGCAATAAAGACCAAAGCCATAGCTATTTCTATAATGCGAGTCAAGCTGGAAAGACCCTTTGAGGTCGGTTCGGGACACCCACACACATCTCATTGAAGTCATAGATATTCTCTGCTTGTAATTCTTTCTAGTAAGAGAAAGTAAAACCTTCCTGATCTCTTATAGTTTCTTCACCTGATCTTGAACCCACATGGAAACACTTGAAAATTTTGATAAATCACCTTTGCCTTAGAAATAGAAATGCAGATTTTTGAAAGCCAGTTAATTTTGAATGGATTCTTCTGGAAAAACAGCTCTTGTCAAAGTAAAATGTCTTTGTTCAAAGCATCTATAGGTCTATACAGCACTGCAGAATTTGGCTACCTATCTAAAAAGATCAAAAGGCTCTCTTAAATGAGGCTACTGTTCACAGTTGTTGGTCCAATTTAAGATGAACATCTCAAATTTCTGGAAGGATCTTTTGAAATGTGAAAGTGTTATTGCTATAGTCAAGAACATGTGCATTTAAGTTCATGCAGATATTCCTTTGCTCGATCTCTCATTTAGATTTTTAAAATATATTTAAAAATTAATTTTTAACATTTACATAATAATGGGGACATTTCAATTTAATAAAATCTGTGCATCCTATTTTAGGATTAATTTTTGGTCAAGAAACAGCCTTTCTGGTTTATGAAGGCAGTTTGATAATAATAAGACCAGCCCAGCTCAACTAAAAATGCCATTCTGAAGAGAAAAACAAATATCGTATATTAACACATATGTGTGGCATTTAGAAAAGTGGAATAGACCATCTTGTTTACAAACAGAAATAGAGGCACAGTGGTATAGAACAAATGTTGTATATTAACAAACACCATATGTTAATCTATATGTGGCATCTAGAAAAATGGTGTAGATGAATTCATTTGCAAAGCAGAAATAGAGACACAGAGGCAGAGAACAAATGTAGAGGGGGCAGGAGGAATTGGGAAATTAAGACTGACAGGTAAGCACTACTGATTTTACGTATAAAGTGGGTAACTGATGCAGACATACTGTATCGCACAGGGAACTCTACTTGATGCCCTGTGGTGACCTGAACGGGAGGCAGATCCAACAGGGAGGGGACATACAGTATACATGGGGCTGATTCATTTTGCTGCACAATAGAAGCTAACACAGCACTGTAAAACAGCAAAGGGTAACGGATGTGGAAAATGTTAGATACAGTCAATGTTTTCTTCTGTCTTAGCCTTTACACCATTAAAGGCCATACTCTTAAATGCGTTCTCCTGCTACCCCCTCTCCCCCTTTTTTTAGGGAGTTTTAATATTTTAGAAGAAGCCATTTGCAATGTCTTCGAGTGTCTTCTGAGTGGTCCCTGAGGGTTCAGCAAGGATATTCAGACTAGTGGCTTCAGTCTTGCTTTTTGTCTTTCATCTGACATCACAATGGGTATGAAAGGCACGTCCTCCCCGCTGTGTGTGCTGATGTCTTGGCTGTCAGAAAGATTCAAGAGCACTGTTACTTTTTTCCTTGCACTTTCTCCACAGAGCTCTGAGACTTCTTACAAAACATGCACAGTTTTCTTGTGGGTGGCTTCTATATGGCCGAGTGCTGATGAAGCAGAAGGACTTCTGAGAAATGTTTGGTTCTTCCCCAGGAGAAGATATTCAAAGCCATCAGTATTTGAGGACAGCACCCAGTTGGCCCCAGGTCAGTGCTTCTGGTCCTTAAGCCCGTTAAGCTGAATGGTAATGAGATGGCCCAGCCAACATGAAAGAAATCGGCAGAGAGACCATCACTATAGATGCACTAAACCAGGTTCCAGCAGTCTGGCCAGCAGAGTCCAGCTTTATATCCGTTTGTCATTTTCATAGCTCTTGCTTCCCTATTAGTATACCCAACTAATCACCCTCCATCCAGTCTTCTAGCAGGAGGGACTGGCTCATTGGTCAGAATATGTGTGTTGAATCTTTTTGACATCGTAAGTTTCTCTTCTTGGATAGACTCCTCCAGTTTACATATAAAGATACTGAGGTGAACTTGCGCCCAGGATTATAGCTCAAACTGGGACTCTCAGACATTGCTGATGAGAGCGTCAGTAGGCACTATGGCTTTATAAAACTGGTAGTACCATGTACTACCCATAAAACTACACATGCCTGTATCCTTTGACAGGGTAATTCTACTCTTAGTAATCGATCTAAGAGGAATGAGTACATGTGAGACAGGCATAAGAATGTTCAAACTGACATTGTGCATAATATCTCCAATTGAAAACAACCCTAAATATCCTCCAAAAGTAGAAAGGACAGGTAAATTGTGGGGTATATATATACAGTGGAATACATCCTCAAAATCAAAACAAGCTATTGTTGTATGCAGAGAGGCATAGATGAATCTCACAGACATGAAAATAAGGAAAAGAAACCAGATACAAAAGACTGTTCTGTGTGATTTCATTTGCATGAAGTTCCAGGACAGGCAAAACTAATTCATGGTGATGGGAATAAGAATGGTAATACTTGAAAAGAGCAAGGGAATTCAGAATTTGGCAGAATTGAAGAGCGGGTATTCAGGACTCCCTCCAGAAAAACAAACCTCAAGCAGAATGCTGCTTCATTTTTGTAGTAGCAATGAAATAGCAATTTATGTGTTATAATTTGATTCAAGATGATGTTTTATAATAAACAAATCATACAACAACAGAAGAATGGTGCTTATTTCCAGCGAGTGGGTGGTCACTGAGACAGGCACGAGGGAGCCCTGTGGCTGCTGGGAATGTCCTGAGTCATGTTTCAGTCAGTGCTCACCCTGTTCCCTACTAGCTCAGCTATAAAGGACCTGCTTGTCATGCAGGAGATGCAGGTTCGACCCCTGGGTCAGGAAGATCCTCTGGAAAAGGAAATGGCAACTCACTCCAGTATCCTTGCCTGGGAAATCCCATGGACAGAGAAGCCTGGCGGGCTATAGTCCATAGGGCCACAGAGTTGGACATGACTGGAGTGACTTAGTATGCATGTAATTCAATGAAAAATGAAAGACTATGCTTCATTGACAGTTATGTGCGAGAGTCAACTACTTGGCATTCCAGGCTCTTTGAGAAAGGAAGAAATAGGGCAGTTTCTCAAGAAATGAAGAAAGCAGTTGCATATGACAAAATTATCAAGTTGGGGGCATAATGAGTTTCTGAATAGCTTTTGCCATTGTTCTGGGTCTTCCAGATGACTTCTCCCCATCCCCCTAGGTACTTAGGGGGTCCATCCCAATATACCTGGGCAGTCGAGGACATCTCAGGAGTCCTTGTCCCCTCTGTGTGTTACTACTATCTACTTCCTTGTACACCTGGCTCACTAGTCAGGGAGTTCCATGGACAGGATATTCGTTTCTCCAGGGCCTGGAGCCCAGTTATTGACTTCATGGAGAATTATTGGATTTGTGAAACTCTTATGATTCTGCTTCTCCTCACTTGTCACACGCTTTTGTGATTAACAGTTATAAAATGCAAGTGGGAAAACATATATGTCATCATGAACACGTCTCCCGGTGAACATGGTTCGTTTGCTCCTAACTCCTTCCTGTGCCTCATGCTTTCCTTGATTCCCCATTATGACCAATCTATTTACATAATTTTGAAAACTCTGCTCAGCCATAAAAAGGAACAAAACTGGGTCATTTGTAGAGACGTGCATGGACCTAATGTCTGTTATGGCTAGTGAGATAAGTCAGAGAGAGAAAAACAAATATATATTAATGCACATATATATGGAATCTAGAAAAATTGTACAGACGAACATATTTGCAAAGCAGAAATAGAGACACAGACATAGAGAATGGATGTGGACATGGTGGGTAGAGGTGGGGAGAAGAGGGTGGGATGAACTGAGAGTTGCATTGATATTTATACACTGCCATGGAAATAGCTAGCTTATGGAAAGCTGCTGTATAGCACAGGGAGTTCCGCCTGGTGCTCTGTGATGACCTAGAGGGGTGGGAGTGGAAAGAAGGTCCGAGAAAGAGGCAATGTATGTACACATATGGCTGACCCACTTTGTTGGACAGCAGAAACTAATGCAACATTGTAAAGCAATTATACACCAAAAACAAACAAACAAACAAATCTTGTGGAAGGAGAATAAGAGAAAACAAGGGATTTGTAACGTCTTTGGCACCTAGGAAAATGTTTTCTTTAGTTTTCTAAGTCTAAGAGGAAGACATTGGTTCCATTTTCCCAGGAATTCAGAGAAGCTTTTGTTTATCCTACTTAAGATAGAGCTAGATACTGCCATTAAGAGGACCGGGGGTACCCACTGAAAGACACATCTTATCGGCCTTTTACAGTAGCTTGAACTGGCTAGCAAGGTGGTGTTGGAATCTAATTTACTGATCTCGGGCAAGAAATTGCTTCTCTTTGGTTGGATTTATCTAGATTCAAGGCCACTGGTTTACTTTAAATTCATAGGCCTGACTCAGAGATATCAGGTCCAATAATGTAGAAGCGAGGAGAAAAGGTTATATCAGAATATATATATCAGAAGTGGGAAAGTTCAGCAGGTAAGATAGGGTTGCTTCAGAGGGTGGTTAGACATTTGGGGACATAGTCTTTATTTGTTTCTTTAGTCATTATTTTTATTTGGAAGTTGAAGTTAAAAGAGTTGGTGATCTCTATGAGTTAACATTCAGCTTTATGGGGGGAAAATGTTTCTTGATATTGTGCAGCTAACTCTCAGCACGGGTGTTTCAAATAATACAGAGAGACAGTTACAGGTTGAAATGTGTCTCCTCCCTACAAATATATTGGAATGATCACCCTTAGTACCTCTCAATAGGAGGTCATGTTGGAGATAAGGTCTTTAGGCCCTAAGGCAGAGAAGGCAATGGCACCCCGCTCCAGTACTCTTGCCTGGAAAATCCCATGGACAGAAGAGCCTGGT
>SJYV01022826.1:7130-26095 GCA_006410875.1 Neotragus pygmaeus | reverse complement strand
GACTTTTGGACTCTGAGGGAGAGGGAGAGGGTGGGATGATTTGGGAGAATGGCACTGAAACATGTATACTATCATGTAAGAAATGAAGTATATGTTCGATACAGGATACAGGATGCTTGGGGCTGGTGCACGGGGATGATCCAGAGAGATTATATGGGGTGGGAGTTGGGAGGGGGTTCAGGATTGGGAACTCATGTACACCCGTGGCTGATTCACATCAATGTATGGCAAAACCAATACAGTATTGTAAAGCAAAATAAAGTAAAAATAAAAAAATATTAAAAAAAGAATCAAAAAAAATTTTTTGAACTGGAACACACATCCACCTGGAAACAAAGTCCAAGATTTTCTAAGAATAATCAATGCCTGTTTTTATTTGTAGGTGAAATGGTGTACTTTGAGCCAATAGTGAAGTCACTCAGTCGTGTTGAACTCTTTGCAACCCCATGGACTGTAGCCTACCAGGATCCTCAGGCTGTGGGATTTTCCAGGCAAGAATGTTGGAGTGGGTTGCCATTTCCTTCTCCAGGGGATCTTCCTGACCCAGGGATCGAACCCAGGTCTCCTGCATTGTAAGCAGACACTTTACCGTCTGAGCCAATAGACAAATTAGATTTTCTTCTGCTGCTTCCTCTGTATTCCTTAGGAAATTTAAGATTTTCTGCTATGACCAGAATACAAACTATGTAGTAACGATCATTACTATCAGCAGGTGGAGGAAAACAAGCCTACGGGGGTCACAGGTGATTTTAGNATAGACAAATTAGATTTTCTTCTGCTGCTTCCTCTGTATTCCTTAGGAAATTTAAGATTTTCTGCTATGACCAGAATACAAACTATGTAGTAACGATCATTACTATCAGCAGGTGGAGGAAAACAAGCCTACAGGGGTCACAGGTGATTTTAGGAGAATTACAACATATTAAATACTGATTTCTACCAGAGAGAAAATGTATACAGTAATAGCTATTTATAAGTTTGAGAGTTAAGTTTTTCCTGAGGATTATTAACATTTCTACACTGAGAAATTTCTAACAGGAATTTCTTACTGTAAGCTTAGTTTATGATCTAACAGAATTTTTCAAAAATCATATAGATAGCTTGGATTAACGAAGTCTTTGAAAATTTACCACAGCATTAACTCATCCTTACCTTTTTAAAATATATAATTTTAGAAGACATATATTTTCTCTAATATGTATTTCATTAACCTATGTGACTACATGTCAGTATCAATTATTGGAAAACTATGTAACTATTAGAAAACTTTTTTATATGTTTCTATATGTTAAACAGTTCAAGATTTTTTTTTACAAATACTAAAATGAAATCATTTTCATTCCTGAATTTATATCTCTCTCAGCATCCAAACTGGTTCTAAAACAAACAAGTTTTGCCAAAATGCCCCTGATGAATAATAATAGTGAGAAATCAAAAAAGATGATGGTTCCTTAGAACAAGTAAAATGTGCAAATCATTATTTTTAGCACTTTATCTTCCAAATTATTAACTTGTTATTAAGATTTTCTATACTCTCTCAAATGACCAAGAAAAAAATATGCTAGTTAACTCAGAATTCTGGTTAATTTTGGGCCAGTTTTCAAAGAAGTTTTATATGTCATATATCATCCTATCATATCTATCGTTTATTGAGTAGTTACTTTGCATACTGTGCTAAGGACTTCAATGCATCATCTCACTTAATTTTCATCACAACCATGTAAAATAAGATGCTATTTTTATCCTTATTTTATAGGCAAGGAGCCCAAGACTTTAGAGAAGTTATTTAGCTTTCCCAGTGTCTTTTCACCAGAAAGTCAGTCATAGAGCATTTAAAGGTCTCTTGGATCTTAAAGTCCATGCTCTAAACTACTTACACTTCACTTAACATACAAGTTCTACTAGCCGTGGTCACCTCTTTCTTTGCTCATGCAGAAGTTACTTCTGGTTATATTTATTTAAATTTATATTAGGGATTTTTAAATGAAAGAAAGACAAATAATGTAGCTCTTTCACACTTTTTAAATACATTTTCTCAACATAGAAGGCCTTGACTAGTGTTTTACTCTTAGCAATGTCAATTTTATAAAACTATATTTTAAAATTAGAATTCGATAAAATATCTCCTCAAAAGGATCAAGGGTCTGTAGTTTTAAACAACAGCAATTGTGATTTACCCCCATCTTCAGTTTCCCTCAGTTCCAGCCCATTTGTAGCCTAAATCAGGAGTAACAGAAGTGGAAAGTAAGTAGTCTGTTTCTAATGAAATCAAATAAATGACAAAAGGGGAGTGAAACGGTAAAGTAACCCAAAATCAATGGAAATTAAGCTGTATAGGGCTGAAGTGGAGTAAAGAGAGAATTTTCATATTTTTCTTTTTTTTTAAGTAAAATGACTATACTTTAGAGTTTGAGTAAATTTATCACATCATCACTGACTTGTACCAAGTCCAGGCTTACTTGATATAAGGTAGATTAATATATCATATCCTGAAAGCTGTTGGCTCTTTCATTGTCTCCCTCCATTTCATTCCTTAACTCATTCACCTGTTTTTCCATTTGGTAAAAGATTTCTTGGGGAAAGGGGAAAACTTAGTTCAACATTGGGAACAATCTCCTAGTATTTTAAGAAGTGAGCAATGAATACACATGAGCAGCTAATGGTGGTAACAACCCATTAAAAGGATAGGTAATTTTATCTTGAAACATGTTTAAATGATCTCTCTCTTTAGCTTTAATTTTTTTTCTTTTTGCTTAACTATTTATCACTCCCCCAACTTGACCTAAGGGGACTTTTAAGTAAAAAATGACCAAAGGGCACTCAGTTATCAACGTACTGAAAGAGGACTCCTGTATAGCTCACTATCTAGTCAACATTTATCACAAAAACACCCTCATTAAAGTTTGCTTTTGAACTGTGGTGCTGGGGAAGAATCTTGAGAGACAGCAAGGAGATAAAACAGATCAATCCTAAAGGAAATCAACCCTGAATATTCATCCGAAGGACTGATGCTGAAGCTGAAGCTCCAATACTTTGGCCACCTGATGCGAAGAGCCAGCTCATTGGAAAAGACCCTGATGCTGGGAAAGATTGAAGGCAAGAGGAGAAGGAGATGACAGCGGGTGAGATGGTTGGATGACATCACTGATTCAATGGACATGAGTTTGAGCAAACTCTGGGAGATAATGAAGGGAAGGGAAGCCTGGCATGCTGCAGCCCATGGAGTCTCAGAGTCAGACATGACTGAGTGACAACAACAACAACGAAACGTTGCTTGTAAGAGTCCTCGTTGACTTGAGGCATTTCAATTATGCAGTTTCAGATTATTACAGTAGTTTTTGTAGAAAAGGGGACCCAACCATTCCTTGCTGTTGTCTTTTCCCGGCTGTGGTCTTGAACATCTTCTACTGCAAGTTTCCTGGAAGATGGGGAATTTAGTAACATAAACCAGATGGCAGGGAGTGGTGACTTAAATGTCCCCAAAGAAAGTCTGATTCACTCTAGCTCAGAATGCAAATCATTTTCAAAAGTCATCATTGTTGTTAACTTGCTGCCCTGGGGATCACTCAAGCCTCTAGCAACTTGGACTGTGAAGGCTGAATTTCAGCTCTGCCACTGAGGGGCCACAATGAACCATGCAGCACCCCTGGATCCTAACAAGCCTCTGGAGGCTATTTAACTGTCTGAAATTCAGGAGACCAGGGTTTGATCCCTGGGTTGGGACGATCCCCTAGAGAAAAGAATGGTTACCCACTCTAGTGATCTTGCCTGGAGAATTCCATGGACTGAGGAGCCTGGTGGGTCACAAAGAGTCAGACACAACTGTGCAGCTAAAACTTACTTGATTTTGCATCAAAATCTTGCTATGTTTGATAGGTAGAGTCACTTACAGTTTTAAGTATCAATAAATCAAAGTGTCCAAAAAAGTTATGAAGATCATAAAATGATTTATTGAGAAGAATTGAATGCACTCTGTTAAATAAGGATAGAGATTTTACAAACTATTAATTTTTAGAACACATGAAATAACTACAAAAGATATGAAGTAGGAAGCTTAATAATTCCAGTCCTACCTCCTGGAAGAACTGATTTTATATTAACCCAAACAACCTTCAAAGTGCAAATTTCATTTCTCTCCTAATGCTGCTTTCTATTCTCCCTCTTTCCTTTTTGTGACCCAGTACTGACATGAACAGTAACTGTCTAGGATCATCAAACCAAGCTGTTGCAAAAGCTGGTCTGTTGATTCAAAGAATAGAAGGCTGGCTATTCAGTGAAAGTTTTGCTTTCATTTCTGTCAAGCCAGCAAATAACAGCAACACTCTAGCTTTGCTGATAAAAGGAACAAACAAATAAACCAATACCTTTTGATGACATTTCTATTGCAAAAAGGGGAGGTATTTTCTCCCTTTTCCATCCTTTTCTGGCATTAGGAAGTATTAAGACCTAGCACATGGTTCGTGTCTGAGTAAATGCTTATAAACAAAATCCTTAAAAATAAATAATTTTTCATCTCCCACCTCTTCAGTTCCAACACTGTTCTGCTCCAGACTCTCTTCTCTTCCCACTGTGTTCCACGTTGTTATCTGCTCAATACAATTACTTTCTTCATAAGCTAGCCTATTCAGAGGAGAAAGATGTTTACTGCTTTGTAACCTTCCTGCTGCATAAGCAGGGTTCTGATTTAGTTCAGAGCTGCCAGGGCTGAGAAAAGGCTTTCTGTAAATTGCAGTGCCCTCTCATAATATATTCTGCCATTTTCTTGCTTATGTTTTGCAGAAGTATCAATGCTGCATATTTTCACAAGCCCAGTTTTCTACAGGAAATGGAGTTTGTGTCCTCTGATGGTTTTCTGGCTGGGGGGACTTATGCCTGTGTTCTGGTCGGTAGAGCTAGATCTCATCTCTCTGAAAGGCAGTGCAGTGTCAAGTAGTAGGTTTTGGGTTGTCTATGGATGTTTTTCCCTTTCAAAAGCTGAGAATGTAGCCAGATCTTGCAGTTCTTTGTCTTTGAGCCCTTTGCATTGCAGCAGGAAGCAGCGGATATGAGGCAAGAAATGACAACTCCTCCTAAGACTTTTGTTTGTGATAGTCTTGGCTTAGTGAGAATTATGTAGAAAGTGGGAATGAGAGGGGTAAGTGCTTGAATTTTAGTAAGTGAAATTTGTGGGATCCAAGGAGAAAGAAATGCTCCCGAGGCAATGAGATGGGGTGGGTTATGAGTGGGGTTTCTGTCCCACTAGGTACATTCAGGGACCTTAAGTAGTACCTGAGGAAATGAGGAACCCTACCAATGAATGAGATTGAATTTCCCATGATAGGAGGCTCAGCACAAAATAAAGTTGCTTAGAATAAATTTCAGGCTTAGTACAATGGTACCATTTATAAAAGGGCTTGCTTGGGCAATGATCAATGAATAACATAAAATGAAAAAAAAAAATATATATATAGAACATGAGAACTAGAAGTGACTTCTATGTTCATTTAGTCTAGACTCTTCAGTTTTAGATTATGAAACCAATGTTTAAGATATTTAAAAGAACTTGTTCCAAGTTGATGCCTAGAGCCAGTGCAGAGCTGAGAAAGTGGGTTATCATCCTACTGTACATTTTCCTTTCAATCTCATCATTTGAGAAATTCAGATATATTTGTAGCAATTAAAATACATTATTATTTCATCATAACCATGAGTAGCCCTTATCAAAATAAAATCTCTTACTTTTGGAATGAAAGAAGGACATCAAAACTACAAATAATATCTAGCTCTAATAGTGGAGGTAAAAAAATAAAATAAAAAAAGAACCATGGCTACGGGAACATTCTAGTTTTTTCCCATTATACAAATTGTGAGGAAAATGATGAGCTACATTATCAACAGCTAAAGTAGTTGCTATTATAGTTTCTGAGAATGAAACACCTAAAGCATCTTCACTGTAGATATGAGTGTATAAGTGTATGAATAGACAGACACACACAGAGAAATCTGTCAGCTATCAAACACTGTGGGGTTTTCTTTCCAGGAGTGTGCAAACCTACTTAAGAGTTAAAGAAGAAATTTTTGTATACCTTCTGATTGAGTCTTATTTTTTAAGAATTCTCCTGAAAAAGTGAAAGTCACTCATTTGTGTCCAACTCTTTTAAATCCCATGGACTGTATAGTCCATAGAATTCTCCAGGCCAGAATACTGGAGTGGGTAGCCTTTTCCTTCTCCAGGGGATCTTCCCAACCCAGGGATCAAACTCAGGTCTCCCACATTGCAGGCAGATTCTTTACCAGCTGAGACACTAGGGAAGCCCAAGAATACTGGAATGGGTAGCCTGTCCCTTCTCCAGTGGATCATCACGGCCCAGGAATCAAACCTCAGTCTCCTGCATTACAGGTGGATTCTTAACCAACTGAGCCCTATATAATACTATTTCTAGTCTAATTTTTCCCATTATCAAATCTTTAATCTGTGTCTTTGTCATCCCTTGTAATTTTTTGCTCCTTGGAGGCAAAATGCTGATTGAGTTTCACTTCTTATTTTCCTCTGGACATTGGTGCCAGAGAACACAATTATCTGTTGCAGAATTTCCTTCTAGCTGAATGAGAAGCCTGTACCAGGATGAGTACAACAATGAGAAGACCTAAGTAATCTGGGTATTCATTCATCAATGCATTGGGTGGCTGTCCCTGGGTTGCTGTGAATTCAGACCTTTCTCTAGGCAAATTCAAAGGGCAGCACAATGTCCACAAGGTGGAAGACTGTCCTTTGAATGCTGCATCACAGGGTTTGGCCTGGCATGTCTACTCTTATTCAGCCATCTGTTCATAGGTTTCCATAGGAGTCTCTCTGCCAGCAGGGCCCATGGCGGATGAGGATAAACAGCAGCACCGTCAGGACACCAGACACCAGGCAAAAGATGATGGCAAGGATGATCCTTAGAACTGTGAGAAAATAGGAAGAACATTAGTGTAAAATAAAAGATTGGGAAAACATGAAGATCATAAAATTAATGTATCAGGAAAATAGGAAGATTACATATCAGTGTTGGTTTCTGCCTTCATTTAAAATATCAGTGACATTTCTAAAGCAGCCATGAAATAGTATATTTCATATAGCATAGTAAGATGAAAAAAGCACCCGACTAAGAGTCAGGAAATGACCTATGTTCCAGTTCCAGTATGACCTTTGACATTTGGGCCTCAGTTCTGGTGGGGTACAGACTTTTTGTGGGAGTCACAAAGAGTCAGACACAACTGAGTGACTGAGCACACACATATTCTTCCACGATAAAGTGAGGGTAATTGACTGAATTATTTCCAAAGTTTTCCTTCAGCAATAACTTCATGTACTTTTTGTGCATTTTTCTACAGTTAAAATTAGTTGTTCATGGTGTCAGGGTCAAAGGCATTCTAAATACTCAACTGCGATCATTAATTGGGTCTAAAAGAAATAGAATATCAACTTTTGCTCTCTGAATTCAATTTTCAGTAAATATCTTTTCAAGAGGAAACCTTGAGCACATACTGAGTATGGTAAGCATTTTTAGGATAACTAAATAACTGCAGATGGTGATTGTAGCCATGAAGTTAAAAGATGCTTACTTCTTGGAAAGAAAGTTATGACCAATCTAGACAGCATATTCAAAAGGAGAGACATTACTTTGTCAACAAAGGTCCATCTAGTCAAGGCTATGGTTTTTCCAGTGGTCATGTATGGATGTGAGAGTTGGACCATTAAGAAAGCTGAGCCCTAAAGAATTGATGCTTTTGAATGGTGGTGTTGGAAAAGACTCTTGAGAGTCCCTTGGACTGCAAGGAGATCCGACCAGTCCATCCTAAAGGAAATCAGTCCTGGGTGTTCATTGGAAGGACTGATGTTGAAGGTGAAACTCCAATCCTTTGGCCACCTGATACAAAGAGCTGACTAATTTGAAAAGACCCTGATGCTGGGAAAGATTGAAGGCGGGAGGAGAAGAGGACGACAGAGAATGAGATGGTTGGATGGCATCACCAACTCGACCGACAGGAGTTTGAGCTAGTTCTGGGAGTTGGTGATGGACAGGGAGGCCTGGCGTGCTACAGTCATGAGGTCGTGAAGAGTCAGACACAACTGAGAGAGTGAACTAACTGATTCACGAACGACTTCCAAATTTTAATCTTCCCCAAATTCAAGGTTTATATATCCAACTGTGTATTCAACACATTAGCTGGGACATCTAATAGTCATTTCAGTCTCAACAAGCCCAAAACTGAACTGCTAGTCCCCATACTCCCCATGATTTCCCTCACTGAATGTGTTGTTCCCACAGCCCTCCCCACCTCAGTCGATGAAAATTTCCTACTTCTAAAGTCTCAGTCCCCAAATCTTGGAGTCTCCCTTGACTCCTCCCTTTCTCTCACATCCTATACTGACTATGTCAGGAAATCCTGTGGTCCTACCAACAACTATATCTGCAAACCAGTGATTTCACCCTTTCTCAGCCACCAGTCTGTTTTGAACGACCACAATTTTTGTGGGATAAGTACCTCTGACTTCTTCCTAGCTTCTATCCTTTCTTGCCTGCAATCTAACACAGAAGCCAAATGGCTTCAAGTCAAATCATGCCACTCCTCTACTTACAGTCTGCAATGAATGCTTATCTCACTCAGAATGAAAGTCAAAATCCTGATGATAATAGTTTACAAGGCCCTATATTAGCTTCTTGGATTTCCTCTCTTACACTCTTCCTTTACTTACTCTCTTTGGCCACACACGCCTTTTTGTTGCTCAGACATTCCTGGCATTCTCCCCTTTACCTCCTCTGCTATAGTTTTAGCATTGCCTAGACATTCTTCTCTGGAAAAGGTCAGTTTTCATTCCAATCCCAAAGAAAGGCAATGCCAAAGAATGCTCAAACTGCCACACAATTGCACTCATCTCACATGCTAGTAAAATGACGCTCAAAATTCTCCAAGCCCGGCTTCAGCAATATGTGAACCGTGAACTTCCTGATGTTCAAGCTGGTTTTAGAAAAGGCAGAGGAACCAGAGATCAAATTGTCAACATCCTCTGCATCATCAAAAAAGCAAGAGGTTTCCAGAAAAACATCTATTTCTGCTTTATTGACTATGCCAAAGCCTTTGACTATGTGGATCATAATAAACTATGGAAAATTCTGAAAGAGATGGGAACACCAGATCACCTGACCTGCCTCTTGAGAAACCCGTATGCAGGTCAGAAAGCAACAATTAGAACTGGACATGGAACAAAAGACTGGTTCCAAATAGGAAAAGGACTCTGTCAAGGCTGTATATTGTCACCCTGCTTATTTAACTTACATGCAGAGTATGAGAAACGCTGGGCTGGAGGAAGCACAAGCTGAAATTAAGATTGCTGGGAGAAATATCAATAACCTCAGATATGCAGATGACACCACCCTTATGGCAGAAAGTGAAGAAGAACTAAAGAGCTTCTTGATGAAAGTGAAAGAGGAAAGTGAAAATGTTGGCTTAAAGCTCAACATTCAGAAAACTGAGGTCATGGCATCCGGTCCCATCACTTCATGGCAAATAGATGGGGAAACAGTGAAAACAGTGGCTGACTTTATTTTTTTGGGCTCCAAAATCATTGCAGATGGTGATGCAGCAATGAAATTAGAAGACACTTACTCCTTGGAAGGAAAGTTATGACCAACCTAGACAGCATATCAAAAAGCAGAGACATTTTTTGCCAACAAAGGTCCATCTAGTCAAGGCTATGATTTTTCCAGTGGTCATGTATGGATGTGAGAGTTGGACTATAAAGAAAGCTGAGTGCTGAAGAGTTGATGCTTTTGAACTGTGGTGTTGGAGAAGACTCTTGAGAGTCCCTTGGACTGCAAGGAGAGCCAACCAGTCCATCCTAAAGGACATCAGTCCTGGGTGTTCATTGGAAGGACTGATGTTGAAGGTGAAACTTCAGTCCTTTGGCCACCTGATGTGAAGAGCTCACTCATTCGAAAAGACTCTGATGTTGGGAAAGATTGAAGGCAGGAGGATAAGGGAACGATGGAGGATGAGATGGTTGGATGGCATCACCGACTAATTGGACATGAGTTTGGGTAAACTTCAGGAGTTGATGATGGACAAGGAGGCCTGGCATGCTGTGGTTCATGGGGTCCCAAGGAGCTGGACACGACTAAGTGACTGAACTGAACTGAAGACATTCTTCTCACAAATCCCTGTACCAGGTAACTCCATCACTTTCCTTGCTCAGATCTTATCTTCTCAATGAAGACTTTCTGTTTAAAAATGCAACCTATATGCCTTCTCCCCTCATCCATCCCCACTTGTCACTTGTGATCCTCACCTTCCAAAGTACTTATTTACTATGTTTATTATTCATTATCCATCTCTCTTTCCTTCTAACAGAATGTATGCATCATAAGGTCAAGAACCTTTGTCTTTTTTGTTCATGAATGTATCCCAAACACTTAGAACAGTATCTGTCACATAGCAGGAGCTCAATAAACATTTTTTAAATTAATTTTTTTATACCTATGGCTGATTCATGTTAAGGTTTGACAGAAAACAAGAAAATTCTATAAAGCAAGTATCCTTCAATAAAAATAAATTAATCAATTAATATTTATTAAAGGAATGAATGATCTAGAACTCATATATCTTCTCAACTCTTATTTCAGTATTTTTTCTCATGGTGTCAGAATGCGTCTTAGTATCATAAGAAAGTGAATATTAATCAAATTAGATCTTGGTGGACCAGTGCCATTAGCACTGCAGATGGAGTTAAACTTGGAGGAAGCTAAACAGAAGTTAAGAAGAAAGGAAAGGACTAAATGAAAATGAAAGAAGAAGGTAGGGGCTAACAATTCTTTAAAATTAATGTCCATGACTGACTTTCTGTATTTGGAAATTTATTTTCAATTTTTTTGGCCATGTTGTCATATACTTTCCCGGTCTTTCCCCTTCCTTTGTCCCTTCCTAGATATGCAGTGAGTACACACCAAATGTCAGGCCAGCTGTCTGTTGGGTTCTGGGGTTCCAACATCCTTGCTCTTGAGGAGATCAATATATAATGAGAGAAGTAGATAATCATGAGATTGTGTAGTAGTAAAATAGAGGTGTAAAAGATAATGCCCTTTGAACAGAGAGAAAGTTGCGATTATCACGAAGTGTTCTACTTGGAAGAGATAGAATTTGGAAAGTCTTCTAAGAAAATGATAAGATTTGATTTGAACTTTGAGGTAAATAGAATTTTGTCATGAGAGATAATGAACTGCATGAAAGTGTCTTTGGGAAATAGTGGTTGCATGTGACTGAAATATAGGTTGTGGTGAGTGGAGGCCAGATATGTAGGTTGAGGCTCAGGTTTTACTAGTTCTAGTTTGTCAAGGGGCAAATGGAAATTATCAGCAATTATTACATATTGAAGTGACATTGCCTAATTTGTCCTTTAAAAAAAAGAGAGAAAAACTGGAAAAAGGGAAGATGGTGGAGATATTCGCAACCTGATAGCTATTAAAATGCCTTTGATAAGATACTGAGCATTGGATACAGCACTGAAAGTGTGGCCCTGACAATGCAGATGAGGAAATTCAAGAGATACTTCTAAAGAAGAATTGACAGACTTTCTGATGGACTAAATATACTGGTAAAGTGGACGTTGTGGTCCAGGCCATCCCATGAGCTCTAGGTGGGATAAATAAGATAATTAGGCTGCAAAGTGAGATTGAAAGCACACTGGAAAGGATCCATTTGGGGTAGAGGAGATAATAAAATTTGTTTCGAATGTAGGATTGAGATGGATTATTAATCTGGTAGAGATGATGAGTAGGCAACTGAAAAAAAAACAGGTCTAAAAATCTATATATAGATATGAAAATAAGGACAGTAGAAGGAGATAGAGTCTTCAGTAACTCTAGTTCATGGTGACTGTGGAAAGAGGAAACCAGGGACAGATCCCTGAACACCATCGTTTCGGGGGTTGGTGGAAGTTACCAATCCAGTAGAAACTCAACAAAAAGTCTGAGAACAAAGAGAAGACTAAGGAGAGGTTTTCTCTCTCTCTTGCTTTCCTTCTCGCTCACGTTTATTTTTTTAAAGAATACATTTCTTTGTACTGTAAAGGATTTTGTGAGTTTGACAGAGTAATGTTCTGGAATCTGAGAAAAGACAGTGGTTACTTATATCTTAACTGCAAAGAGGTCTAGTGCCAGTAATGACTGACAATATGTCCTACTAAATGGGGACACATGAAAGCTGCTGAAGGCAGTATGAATTGGTACTTAGTTCAGTTCAGTTCAGTCACTCAGTCCTGTCCTACTCTTTGCCACCCCATGAATTGCAGCACGCCAGGCCTCCCTGTCCATCACCAACTCCCAGAGTTTACCCAAATTCATGGCCATCGAGTTGGTGATGCCATCCAGCCACCTCATCCTCTGTCATCCCCTTCTCCTCCTGCCCTCAATCTGTCCCAGCATCAGGGTCTTTTCCAATGAATCAACTCTTTGCATGAGGTGGCCAAAGTGTTAGAGTTTCAGCTTCAGCGTCAGTCCTTCCAATGAACTCCCAGGACTGATCTCCTTTTGAGAACTATTCTGGCAGTGTGTATCAAAAACTTCTTCCTGGTGCCATAAACCTCCAAGTCCTGTCTACTCTACTTCTTTTCTGCCTTTGAATATTTTTGCTTTTCGCGTTCACATGTACTAGTTTTTTGTTTTTTGCGGGGGTGGGGGGAGTATTATTTCAACAGCCTCCCAACTGTTCTCCTCCTCTCAGAACCACTTTTCTTAAATCTACTTTCCCCACTGGAACCAAAGAAATCTGTCTAAAGCAAGAGGATAGCCACATCATCTGTCTTCTGGATAAAACCCTTTAATGACTAGAGTTAGTTAACTTGAACTACAAGACACTTAATGTCTGCTTCTCCAGCATGTGAAGATTGAAAATATTGTACTCTCACCAGACACACTTTTTCAATTCCTAAAATGCTCCTAATCCTAACCCTCTTGGCCTTTATGCATTTTCCTTGTTCATCTATAACATTCTCTTTTCTCCTCCTCTCTGCTCATCTGATTACTTCCTTGTTTCCTTCAGGTTTTTGTTTAAACATCTCTTCCTTGGAAAAGATTTCTCTGATATCTCAGACTTCAGATAATTGCCTCTGCGTTTTTATAGTTACCTGTGTGTTCTTCATTACAGTACTCACCGTGCTTAATTGTTTGAGATTGTTGAATTCTCCTGTCTCTCTGTCCTCCTTGCCTGCTTCCCCACATCCATGTCAAAGTTTACAAGACACATAGGGAAAAATTCTCTGGTCTTGCTGTTGTTTCCTTAGCAAACTTACTGATTGCTACCTAGGCACATATCAAGTACATAATAGGTACTGAATAAATATCTATTGTCTACTTAATGTTCATAAACTTTGACCCATCTATGCTATTTTGGGGTATTTGTCTAAAGAGAATAGTTCACTAGAGAGTGTGCAAGGAAAGGGAAGAGATATAGTAGAAATATGATGTTCGAGAGTGCTTTAGGGTTGAACCCTACTACTCATGGCATATTCTTTTCTGAGGTTTGATTTTCTAGCCTGTAAAATGGACATATGTGATTCTGATAGGGAAAGTTTCAAAAAGAGGCCACTGAATTAGGTACGAGTTCATTCAGTTCAGTCATTCAGTTGTGTCCAACTCTTTGCAATCCCATGGACTGCAACACGCCAGGCTTTCTTGTCCATCACCAACTCCCGAAGCTTGCTCAAACTCATGTCCATCAAGTCAGTGATGCCATCCAACCATCTTATTCTCTGTTGTCCCCTTCATCTGCTGCCTTCAATCTTTCCCAGCATCAGGGTCTTTTCCAAGGAGTCAGTACTTCACATAAAGTAGCCAAAGTATTGGAGTTTCAGCTTCAGAGTTAGTCCCTCCAAGGAAAACCCAGGACTGATCTCCTTTAGGATGGACTGGCTAGATCTCCTTGCAGTCCAAGGGATTCTCAAGAATCTTCTCCAACACCATAGTTTAAAAGCATCAATTCTTTGGCACTCAGCTTTCTTAATGGTCCAACTCTCATATCCATACATGACTACTGGAAAAACTATAGCCTTGACTAGATGGACATTTTTTGGCAAAGTAATGTCTCTGCTTTTTAATATGCTGTCAGGTTGGTCATAACTTTTCTTCCAAGGAGCAAGCATCTTTTAATTTCATGGCTGCACTTACCATCTGCAGTGATTTTGGAGCTGAAGAAAATAAAGTCTGTCACTGTTTCTATTGTTTCCCCATCTATTTGCCATGAAGTGATCAGACCAGATGCCATGATCTTAGTTTTTTGAATGCTGAGTTTTAAGCCTTTTTCACTTTCCTCTTTCACTTTCATCAAGAAGATCTTTAGTTCTTTGCTTTCTGCCATAAGGGTGGTGTCATCTGTGTATCTGAGGTTATTGATATTTCTCCTGGCAGTCTTGATTCCAGCTTCATCCAACCCAGCATTTTGCATGATGTACTCTGCTTGTAAGTTAAATAAGCAGGGTGACAATATACAGCCTTGACGTACTCCTTTTCCTATTTGAAACCAGTCTGTTGTTCCATGTCTAGTTCGAACTGTTGCTTTTTGACCTGCATACAGATTTCTCAGGAGGCAGGTCAGGTGGTCTGGTATTCTCATGTCTTGAAGAATTTTCCACAGCTCGTTGTGATCTACACAGTCAAAGGCTTTGGCGTAGTCAATAAAGTGGAAGTAGATGTTTTTCTGGAATTCTCTTGCTTTTTTCAGTGATCCAACAGATGTTAGCAATTTGATCTCTGGTTCCTCTGCCTTTTCTTTTCTGCTTGAACATCTGGAAGTTCTTGATTCATGTACTGTTGAAGCTGGGCTTGGAGAATTTTGAGCATTACTTTGCTAGCATGTGAGATGAGTGCAGTTGTGTGGTAGTTTGAACATTCTTTGGCATTGCTTTTGTTTGGGATTGGATTGAAAACTGACCTTTTCCAGTCCTATGGCCACTGCTGAGTTTTCCAAATTGGCTGGCATATTGAGTGCAACACTTTCACAGCATCATCTTTTAGGACTTGAAATAACTCAGCCAGAATTCCATCCCCTCCACTAGCTTTGTTTGTAGTGATTCTTCCTAAGGCCCACTTGACTTCACATTCTAGAATGTCTGGCTCTAGATGAGTGATAAAACCTTCATGTTATCTGGGTCATTAAGATCTTTTTTGTATAGTTCTTCTGTGTATTCTTGCCACCTCTTCTTAATATTTCTGCTTCTGCTAGTTCCATATAGTTTCTGTCCTTTATTGTGCCCATCTTTGCATGAAATGTTCCCTTGGCATCTCAAATTTTCTTGAAGAGACCTCTAGTCTTTCTCATTCTTTTGTTTTCCTCTAATTCTTTTCATTGACCACTGAGGTAGGCTTTCTTATCTCTCCTTGCTGTTCTTTGGAACTCTGCATTCAGATGGTTATATCTTTCCTTTTCTCCTTTGCCTTTAGCTTCTCTTCTTTTCTCAGCTATTTGTAAAGCCTCCTCAGACAACCATTTTGCCTGTTTGCATTACCTTTTCTTAAGGATGGCCTTGATCACTGTCTCCTGTACAATGTCACAAACTTATGTTCATATTTCTTCAGGCACTCTATCAGATATAATTCCTTGAATCTATTTGTCATTTCCTCTGTATAATCGTAAGGAATTTGATTTAGGTCATATCTGAATGTCTAGTGTTTTCCCTGCTTTCTTCAATTTAAGTCTGAATTTCGCAATAAGTGTTTAGATCTGAACAACAGTCATGAATTAGGCATGAGTGACTTTCAACAAAGAAACGAAGGAAGACTACTACAATTTTACAAAATAGTTCAGGAGTGAGAGGGAGTGAAGGAAATAGAGTTATAGGTAGAAATTACTAGTTTGAGAAAATTGGGATTGAAAAGCGTGATATGGAGCAGGCCCTTGATGGTGCTCTTGATAGAAAAAGGGACAGAGCTGGAGCAGAGGAAGAAAATGAAGCTAAGAGTTTCATGAAGGTCCAAGAGGACTGTAGGAGTGAGATGATATATTTGAGGAGAGGAGTTAGGTTGCTCAAGGAGGAATGTGTTTTCCTGAAGGACAGTAGGAAAGGCAGGTTAAAGCTACTAAGATATTTTGAGGCAGTGATAGGAGAACATAAGAGAGTTTTCAGTGGATTGTTTTGTTATTATTAGGACATCTCATGAGAATTAGAGAAGCAGAGATGGAATTAGAAGTTTGATAAAATCAGTAAGACCTTCCTGTAGAAAATAGGAAAAGAATCCAGTAAGGATGAATATATTTATCATGTAGCATTGAAAGATACAGCTGAGGTTGGACTAGAAATGTCAACGTTCATAGTTTGAAATGGTGACAGTTGGTTTCATTCAGCTCCATTCAGCAAATCAGAATGCAGAAACTGTGTGGTTGAATTGACCTAGGGGTGTGTATTGCTGAGGTGGGCAGGGTATGGGTAAGGCCATTTTTATGACTGTCAGAATTGCCTAGATTGAGGACAGGAGGGGAGTGATGAGTGAGCTGGGATTTACCAATGCACGTTCCCAATGTCATTAATGAATAAGACATGTCGTAAGAAAGTGATGATGATGACAAGGATGAGAAAAAGGTATGGTAATCACACAGTCTCATCTCTGGGGGAGGAGGGGTGCTGGAAGGCATATCATTGAACAAGGGCTCTAAATAGCATTGGGGAAGCAGGAGAATGCCAAGGTGCCTATGCTGGAAACAGAGGCTAAAGACACAGACACAGTGGTATAAATGTATGAATATATAGTCAATGAGTGGGTCTTTACAGTGCAGTTACATTTGAGGCTCATTCATAGCTTCTCTTCCCTTTTTACTGAACAACTGATATCCAGACTGTTGACATCTAGGCCCAGACATACGGAAATCAGGCTAGGTATGGAAAATGGAACATTTATTCAATTAGCAAATGTTGATTAAAGGCACCGGGTTCTAGACATTGCTTACTGACTGAAGGTTCAAGGAGGATTAAGGTATGGACCCTGCCTGCAAGAAACTCATGACTGAATCTTGGGGATGTGTCTATGTGCTACAGATTCTCAACTTGACAAGGCTTATGAGGGGAAACTAAAACTTCCTACCAGTAAATCTCTTTCTTATCAGATAACTGGAGTTGGAGGTTGAGGTGGGGTTGGGAGAGTGCTAGTAAGGAGAGTCCAAGTGTATTAGTAAGATTTTGGAATTAAGCATTTTCAAATTTTTTTTTTATTATTTTCATGTAACATAATATGGAACTTAGGCTTACTATGAGTTTCCCAGAAAAGGCTCTGATTAATCTAGCTAATATGACAATGAAGTTAATTGGGTATACTAGCACTAGTGAAAATACTACTCATAGGAATAAATAGAATTTCATAGATGGAAATACTCTAAGGAGTAGGCTTGTCAAGCATTCTGTACACACAATATATGTTCTATTGATGATTTTGTACTGCTTCCTCTACTGGCTTTATCAGGGCACTGTTAATGTCTTTGAATTTAGCTTTAAAAAAATGATAAGAATTTAGTAGTTAGGGTTATTTATCAAATTTGTCTAGGTATCCTGTATTTTATTTGCTAAATTTGAAGGTCCTTGTAAAGAGTCATTCAACCCCTACAACCTTCCAAGTGGGCACCCACCCCAATGGACACTTTCAGTCCCAGAGATTTCCCCACATTGAACACTATCTTCCTGAAATGTTTACCCGCTGCCCCTCACATCACTCTTTGAGACCATATAGAACAAACTGAATCCTTTTTCCTTAAAGCAGTTCAAATATTGAATTCACTTTGTTGGAGACCACATCATGTTACAAACTTTTTATGAGTTAAAACCAGTGGTGTTCTGCTAAACTGGATTAAAACAAAAACAAAAAAACAAAAACAAAAAAGCAAAACTCTGAATTGTGGTAAACATTGATTTCTGTGGTGGAAATACTCCCACATGACATCATGACCAATTTCAAATAGCCAGAGTGAAGTCACTGAACTCAAAGTGGGAAAGTGAGACACATAACTTTACACTCTTGATATCTGTGTGAGCTAACTCCAGCACACCAATCCCTACGTTTTCTTTTTATTAACATGTTTTGCTGCTTAACTCTGTTTCACTCTACTTGGATATGGGTTTGCTGATGTTTGTGTTTTAAGGAAAAGAATTCTACAGACATACTGTAGGTAGATTTGATAAGAAGAGGTGACAGACAGTTGTGGAAAATGAAGAGAGATAATCTGATAACTCCCAGGGTACTAGGTATTGCTGGCAGTCAAGATAGAAAGAGTAGGTTCAGGGAAGAAAGGTAACTAACATATATTCATGGGCAAATATTTATTGAGCACTAATCCATGTCAAGCACAGACACTTCTGGTTGCTGAGGACCAATACATGAGAAAATACCACAAATAAAAATCCTTGCTCTTGTGGAGATGACATTTTATCTCATTAAAATTGGCCCCTTGAAGGAAACCTATGGCAATCTGTTTGGACCCTCAATCAAGTAACTCCAGTATCCTTTCCAACTTAAAGCAACTAGTACGTTTGATAAGGGCTTTTGTAGCCCTTATACGACCTGCCTCTTGAGAAATCTGTATGCAGGTCAGGAAGCAACAGTTAGACCTAGACATGGAATAACAGACTAGTTTCAAATAGGAAAAGGGGTACATCAAGGCTGTATATTGTCACCCTGCTTTTTTAACTTATATGCAGAGTATATAATGAGAAATGCTGGACTGGAAGAAACACAAGTTGGAATCAAGATGGCTGGGAGAAATGTCAATAGCCTCAGATATGCAGATGACACCACCCTTATGGCAGAAAGTGAGAGGAACTAAAAAGCCTCTTATGAAAGTGAAAGAGGAGACTGAGAAAGTTGACTTAAAGCTCAACATTCAGAAAACAAAGATCATGGCATCTGGTCCCATCACTTCATGGGAAATAGATGGGGAAACAGTGGAAACAGTGTCAGACTTTATTTTTT
>SJYV01022825.1:5485-29160 GCA_006410875.1 Neotragus pygmaeus | reverse complement strand
TTGCATTTGTTGAACAAATATATTGATGTTAATATTTGTGATATAATGTGTCATTCTTGTAGATGGGTTTAAAGTTCTTAAGTATAAGAATTTTAACTACTCTTTCTTTGCTTGCTTTTGTACCAATTAACTCTGGCTTTGATAAGAAATATTCTCAACTTTGGGGAATGCAATTTATACATTAGAACCTTACAACTGAATGAATAATGTTATAAACAAGTCATTTCTGCCAAAAATATTGTGAAATAAAATGCGTCTCCTTAGAGCTCATTTCTTTGTGTCGAAATTTTCTCTGTGCCCATATAACACTAGATTCTGCTGCATTTATTTTATTTGCTTTAAAATTTAATGCTTATTATATTTGGGAAACTAGAACTGAGTGAAAAAGGAAAACCTTTTTTTATGCTATCAACAGATATGGTATCAAGAGTTTTTACCTATTTTTAGTAAGTTTTAACATGTAGTGGAAAAGTAAGGATTCTTTTTTCTTCCGACTTAATTCCCATTGACCATCATTTGTGCTGCAAAGATGAAGCTCTGCACTTTAGCTTGACTTTCAGACAAACTCAGACTGTTGTACTGAATTCTGAAGCATGTGCACTTAAAATTGGAAGTCTACTGTCATCTAGGAGAACCCACTGTAGCCACATCCTGCCTCCTCTTCTGTGATGTGATTCAGCTAATCTCAGCTGAAATACTTGAGATGCCTGTTTCTGCTTCAATCTCAATGAATTTAGAGTGATGATCAATTAACAGTAAATAGGTTTCTTTGTCAATCTGGAAGCATCCCAATGAAGTTAAAGAGAGCAGAGTAAGGTGATAAATAATTTATAACCAGAGAGAATCCCCAGTTCCTACTGCTCACTCAGAGGTTCTAAATTATTTTTTAGGGGAAACATGAGACCAGTAACCAGGAACTTGGGACACAAATTAGCTCTGTTTAAGAAAGAGATTTTTAAACCTGAGGATGTGCCAACTTTGCTGTTTCCACCTGGATTTTATACAAATTCCATAATTGCAAAGGGCCACTTGTCTGTGACCCTCCTAAGGGACTCTTTGCCACGTCTTTCCTGTTATTTTGCCATTTCCCTTGATTTCTCCTCCAGGATTGTTTTCTGACTTTCTTGCATCTCATTTTGTACCGATAAAGTGCCCATGCCCTTGCACACACAATTGCTGTTTTTATTCTCCTTTGGAAAGTATTTCTGTGTGCCTCTGAGGGTCTCATCTTGGCCGGGATTTCCTTTTATTAGCTTTGTATCCTGACAGGCTGGCAATGGTGAGAAGGACATTTAGAGCTCTGAGGCTTGGATGCCTTTTAAAGAGTCTGGCACAGCACGGATGTAATTCCCCATTCATTGCCTGTCTCCTCACTCTACTCTGCTACATGCAGGTAATAAGGGCCTGTCTCCCCTTGCTCAGTCCCTGAGGTGACGGGGAAGCTGTGGCAAGGTTCCAGCAGCTGCCTTCTCACCAGTGATATGTGGGGCTAGTGGATTGACGGTCCAGCCACCTACCCTCACTGCACACCCGGTTAGTTTGTCCACCAAACAGGATGTCTGGTACTGGTGTTTCACTCAACCATCTACCTGTCCCCTAACTCAAGAGGCCAACCCTGACTGCTGATGAGGGTTCCAGGACCCTCTTTAGATGCTGCCAGCTCCTTGACCTGGTTTGGATCCCACTTTTGGTCTGTTTCTGTTTTACATTGTCCTATATGTCTTCTCTTACTCGAACCTTTGCTGTACGTTGTAATGAGAGCTGCCCCCACCTTGAACATTCTCACCCCAAGTGTACCTGCCCTTCTTCCTTGAATATTGACTCCAGTAAATATTGACTTTGGCCTGAGTTGAAAAATGAGAGCTGCCTGACCCCACTGGACTTGGTGAGTTTGTATTCCAGGAGGAAGCAGCTCTTCTGCTCATCCGGACATACTCACTCCATGCTAGTTTGGGTTAGTTGAGAGCTCTGGGGAATTAGGAGTGGGACTGGGCCTTGATGCTTGTGTGAGTCCAGTACAAAGAATCATCACCACCTCTAGAAGCAGAGTGAATTTATGTGAGGCTAAAGAATCCTAAATTCTTGGGTCTTCATTTGCATGGGCTCCTTCTGATGCCCAGGTCGGGGCTCCTGCAATGAGTTTGCCTAGGCAAATGATTTGCAAAAGTAGTTAGTTTGACTTCAACCAGTGAAGACCACTGTGTCTTTTCACTCTGATTTCTACTGTGTTGTAATTCCACTCATCACTGGTGGTACTGAGGTGGGCTTGGACAGGTTTTTTTTTTTTTTTTTTTGTATTTGGCCAAGTAGAATGCAAGATACATTTAGTTTGAGTATATTGGAATGGATTTATGTGTTTAGGAATTACTTCTAGAAGTAAGCCATGGCCAGTGGGGAAGGATTGAAGGTGTGCAGCTCAGACGTCCATACCGAGAGAGTATCTCAGCATGCTTCCTGCAGCCCCCATACCCTCAGATCCATCATGACCTCACACCAAGGCTGTACTCACCCTAGGCTGCTCTCAGCCAATGCAGCCAGTGACTGAGCATGGCCAGAGTTCCAGAGCCAGACCATTCCTGCCTGGCACATAATGGGCGGTGTTTGCCCTGGAATCTGGATTTTCTTAAGACAGCGCCACAGTCTTAGGGTTCTCCCACCCAGTTCTCCTTCCTTCTTTCTTTCCTTTCACAGGTGTCAAATCTTCATCATGATTGCAAGTTTCTCTTTATCTTGTGGTCACTCTCTCTCTTTTTCAAAAACTTTTTATTTTATATTGGAGTATAACCAATTCACCATGTTGTGAACAGCAAAGGGACTTAGCCCTACATATACATGTATCTATTCTCCCCCAAACTCCCCTCCCATCCGGACTGCCCATAACGCTGAGCAGAGCTCCTTGTGCTCTACAGCACGGCCTTGCTGTGGTCACACTCTTCTCTATCTTCCGAGGACATTCCCCTTAGTCTCTGACATGCCTAATTCCATCTCATCAGAAGCCATGAACTGATGCAATGAAAGATTTCCCAGGCTAGCTTGGGTCAGATCTTTGCTTAAATAGAGGTTTGGCAGACTCTGATGCTAGTGATTTTCACATAATACTGTTTTTATGTCCTTAGTGGTACATCAACCCATCTTTGATTCATTAACCCAAACTTCAAGCCGTGGTCATCTGTTCTCATCTGGCCAGTGTCTGACAATATTGCTGCCTCTCCTCCTGACTCTGGAATATCATCTCTAATGTTCTCATTTCTGCTACACAAACTCTGTCATTGCTGGGAGAGACCTTTGTTTATGCTCCTTCCTTTCTCTGAAATACCTTTGCCCAACTAAACCTATGCATATTTCTTATATTAATTTCCTGCCAGTGTGACATGAAACTCTAACACTGACAACATTATCATAAAATCCATAATATACCATTACCACTGCCATGAGGACATCTGTGAAAAACTGGCAAATGAGTGTCAGGAAACTTGAAATGTCCAGAATCTCATAGGCCATTTATGAAAGAAACCTGGTATGTTCTCAAATTTGACAGCAATTATAAAAATGTACATATTACCAATAAAGTTATAAAACTTATAGAAACTTATCCAAAATACTAAAACAGTTTTGACTAACCATACAGAAGACTTATTTATCTGCTATGGATTGAATTGTGTTTTCCCCCAATCCATGTGTAAAGGCCCCAACCTTCAATGTAACTGTATTTGGAGAAGGGGTCTACAAGAAGATAATTAAGATAAAGTAAGGTGGCTCAGATAGTAAAGCATCTGTCTGCAATGCAGGAAGCCCAGGTTTGATCCCTCGGTTGGGAAGAGGAGAAGGAAACGGCAGCCCACTCCAGTGTTCTTGCCTGCAGAACCCCATGGACAGAGGGGCTTGGCAGGCTACAGTCCATGGGGTCGCAAAGAGTCCGGCATTACTGAGCAACTTCACTTTCACTTTCAAGGCAAAAACAATGAGTTGATGGGTTAGTGACATCATGAGAAGAGATCATTCTCTTTCTCCTGCCCTCTCTCTCTCACCCTCTGCCATGCGATGACCCAGTGAGAACATGGCTAACTGTAGAGAGCCCTCACCAGACATGGAACCTGCCAGAACCTTGATCTTGGGCTTTCTAACCTCCAGGATTGGGAGAAAATAAATTTCTGTGGTTTAAGCCACTGTCTATAATATTTTGTTATGGCAGCCTGAGTCGACTATGACACTCTCATTCTCTTCTTTCTGCAAAACAGTGATTCTTATCTGGGTGTGATTGTTCCCCCCAGGGAATATTTGACAATGTCTGGAAAACAGTTTTGATGGTCACAACTGGGGGATGCTACTGGCATCTAGTGGGTAGAGGCCAGAGATGCTGCAAAAATTCCTACAGTGCATAGGATATCGTCTCCCCTCTTTCCTCCACCTGCTCGCAACGAAGAATTACCCCACTCAGAATGTCAACAGTGACAAGATGGTCGAATCTGAGAAACCCTGCTATAGAAAATGATATAAAATCTTATCTGATTAAGAGATGATCAAAGAGGATATAGCCAACTATATGGGAAAAGTATAGAGAAAGATGTTGAACAAGTAATTAACAATTACTTTATATTTTCTGGGCTTTGCTTGTCATGTTTTCATATTTTTAAAACTTGTAATTTGTATTTTTTCTAATCAAAATGTAAATTTATACCCAATTTTCTATTTTTTTAAAGGTGCCCCTCAAAATTTTATTTTTACTTCCCCAAATCCTGAGTTAATCCTGGTTTAGAATTATGATTAAACACTTCTAATACCAGTAAAAAATGACACCACTGTGTGTGAGTGCTCAGTCATGTCTGACTCTTTGAGACCCTGGACTGTAGCCCACCAGGCTCCTCTGTCCATGGGATTCTCCATGCAAGAATACTGCAGTGGGTTGCCATTTCCTACTCCAGGGGATCTTCCTGATCAAGGGATCAAACCCACATCTCTTGTGTCTCCTGCATTGGCAGGTGAATTCTTTACTACTGTGCCGCTTATGATTCTCTATCTCAGTGTTATAATTTTATTTTGAGGGTTTAGTTTGACCATCTAAAAATGCTTGGCAAAGTTTAATGAAATATAACACTGTTATAAGTGAAATAAAGTACTGTTATCATTGTGTATGTTGGCAAGAGATTTGTTCTTTTTCATTGAATGATCTTCTTGCCCTTTGCAGATTTTCCTAAGAGGTTAAATAATGGAACATTCACAGGTTTCTTCTTTAGTGGTTTACATACACATGGGAAGGGAATCCTTCATAACTTACCCACATCTTTCACTCCATTCTTGTAAAGTTACTTGCCACAAGTTAAGATTTCTTGACTATTTCCCATTGTTTCCTTATCTCATTTAGGGCTTTCACTACTCCTCTGTTGGGCAGCTGAACAGATTCCTATTTGGATTGTCCGTTTCTTCATGGTTTACACAGCTACCAAATGATCTATCTATTCCTCTCAAGGTGAAGTATCCATCTGACCAAACAGATAAAATAAAAATAAAAACATATTAAAAACCATTTAATTATTTTCCCTTTTCATTTTCAAGCATCTGAACTTTTCTGCAGAAGAAATCTCCAGCAGAGGTCCAAGGTGTGACTCTTATCCAACTGAGGCAGGGGGAGGGCCAGAGCCTCAGCCTTTAGACCACCCTTTACTCCTTACAGTCCTCTGCGGTCCCTGGGATACCTGAAGCATACCCATGTGGAACGAGAGTGACTGTAGTAAATTATCCCCCGGAGAGGCACACTTCTGAGAGTTAGTGGTGAAATTATCACTGAACCATGCTGAGATAACAGGTGAAAGTGAGGTTGTACCAGGGATACCATTATACGTTGGCACCCCCTGTTTGTCTTGTAATTTGTAGGTTTCATCTGTAAATCAACACAGTCAACTTGGCTTGTTGGTTCAGGTCACCTAGAGAAGATGAATCTTGAGGACGTTGGGGTGGGGAGGGTGATGCTACGAAGCACAGCTGTCCCTGTTCTACAGGATCCTTAAACTAATTCACTAAGTCTTTCTCACTTTGCCCTGATCATTCCTTGAGACACTTAGTTACTGATAGCATTCTCCAAACACCATGCTGATTTTTGAGAACACATCTTTATGGATACTGCTTCCTTTTTCTGGATGACTTTTAATGCTTACTCCGGGCACTGTCAACCCCCCTGGTGAACCATTCCTATGCCCTTCAGACTGAGTTGAGTGTGTTCCTTTATGGTCCTACAGAACCCATTGCATTTTATTACTGAATAGCGTAGATTATTGTTTTATTATTTAAGTATCCCTTTTCTTCATTAAATTGTGAGCTCTCAAGAACAACAAAATAGAACAATGCCTAGAACATAGTAGGTGGCTGATGAAGAAATAAGTTGGCAAATGAGTGAATAAAGATGATGTTCATTGTCTCTCCTAATTCATTTGGCCTCCAAATAGCTATTCTAGGTTCAACCTCAAACTGTCTGACAACTTATTTTTACCAAGTGATTATAGTATGTTGTTTAGAAAATTATTTGAATGATGTAATGGTACATGTATTTGAAATCCCTAAATCATATTTGAAAATCCCATCTTATGGCATTTGAATTGAAAAAGACCCTAGAAATCTCTTAGATTTCTCTATTTTACAGATGATAAACGGAGCTCACAGCCTCAGAAATAGAACCTGAGATAGCAACCCAGGGTGATATTCTGAACACATTTCTAAGTCCCTGGGTCAAGATTTAATGTCTGGCCCAGGTGTTAGGCAAGAGTGAACACTGGCATTTCAGGAATCCGTGAACTAAAATGATATCAAGAACTGACTCATTGGAAAAGACCCTGATGCTGGGAAAGATTGAAGGCAGGAGGAGAAGGGGTCAGCAGAAGATGAGATAGTTGGATGGCATCACCAACTCAATGGACTTGAGTTTTAGTAAGCTCTGGGAGTTCGTGATGGACAGATAAAGAGTCGGACATGACTGAGCGACTGAACTGAACTCAACTACAATGGATGAAAATGGGTGAATTTAATTCAAATGACTATTATATCTACTACTGTGGGCAGGAATCCCTTAGAAGAAATGGAGTAGCCCTCATAATGAACAGAGTCTGAAATGCAGTACTAGGCCCAGGCACTAAATAAAAGGACGTGATTATAAGCCATAAAGTCATAGGTTGCATTTCCTAGGAAGCAGGCTCGGAAATAGAATTTAGCTTGCAGGATGTTTATGGAGTGTCTTTGGGATGAACACCTGTGAAATGGAAGGGAGGAAAGCAGTGTTGGGCAGAGGACAAGAATCAGCTGCAACATGCTTCCAAGGAGCTCCAGAGCAAGAGTGACCTTTCAAAATTGTCCTGAGTTGGGTCAAGATGGCCAGGATTTTATACTTCTTCAGTGAATATGGGCCAACCTAGAGGAGGTGTGACCTGGGGTTAGGCAGTTCTCTGCGTTTGAGTTAATTCTGAACAGGCTGAGAGCTGAAGACTGTCTGCTGCTAGCACTCCTAGCGTCTGTCTAGGTAGCAAACCACAGTACTATCACAATAAATTTTCATAAGAATAGGTTTCTCTGTGGGCATGGATGAGGATCGTGGTTTGTCAAAAAACCTCAATCCTAAAAGAAACCAACCCTGAATTTCATTGGAAAGACTGATGTTGAAGCGCCAATAATTTGGCCACCTAATGCGAAGAGCTGACTTATTAGAAAAGACCCTGATGCTGGGGAAAGATTGAGGGCAGGGGGAGAAGAGGGCAACAGAGGATGAGATGACTGGATGACATCACCGACTCAATGGACATGAGTTTGAGCAAGCCCAGGGAGACAGTGACAGGCGTGCTGAAGTCCACAGGGTCACAAAGATTCAGACACGACTTAGCGACTGAACAGTGAACAGCAGCCTCACCTCACAGACACCATAGAGTGGTTCTGTAGTTGTCAACTGGGTCTGAGTTCAAAATGCAGCCATATATATATATAGTGACACAGTATAGCAAATTTATACTCAAGACTTCTGAACTTCTTGCTGTGGTCTTTTGAAGATTTCCTGGATCTGGGGACACTTTTGGGGAGGAGCGGAGAATTTTTGTTAGTACATCTGTATACACGCAAAATTTTTAGTAAATTTCTTTTAGTATATATTAAGATAATTTCTTGATAACTATTTTCCTTCTTTGCAATTATTTGATATTTAAGAGATTTATTAACGTGAAGTAAACTTTTGTTGCATTCTTGCAAGAAGTCTATCTGGCTAATCAATCAATCTTGCTCTCATGGTGAGCAATTTTTTTGTTTTTGAAAGTTTACCAGAAAAGAGAGATATCAATTATTGCAATTACTTTGACTCCAAACAGTGGTTGGAAGGGAATCTCTAGGGGCCAAGTCTTGTCTTAAAAAATGCATGGGAGATTTTGAAGAGGAGGAAGAGAAGAACACAAACCTTGAGGAGGTATTAAAAGGCATTACCAGATGGCACAAATATCTTCTGGTCAAGCAGGATAATGATCCAAGTTAACGTCCGACCTTTCCGGTTTCAAGCGTGCAAAGTAGACAGTAACAAAATGTTTAATCATTTCTGTCTGAAGACGGTATCAGTGGCTCACACAGATAGGGTGTCTTTTACTTACTTTTCCTGTGGGAATGACTGAGCGCACACACACCTGTAGGAGCAGGAGATTTGTTGACTCCCTCTCTGCGCCCCCCTCCCCCACGCGCCGCGACAAGAAAGCTCCGAGAAGACGGAGCAGGGTCGGGGAGGCTGTGTCTGCGCAGAGCCAGTGAGCAGAGCGAGTGGGACCTGCTCTGGCCCGGTTTCGCTCAGCCAAGGCAAGGTGGCCTGTAACACGGCCTGCGGCCCCTGACCAGGAAGAGTGCTCCAGCCTTTCCTTTTCCAGCCTTGCTCTCTGTCCCTGGCCCTCTCTCCAAACTGAGCCCTCTCTGACCTGCCTGTAAGCCTCGCTGCCTTTATCCAGGGCTTTTCCTACCCTGGATGAGCTGCGTCATCTCATCTTGGGAAAATCAGCTCGTTTGTAAACCTCTCAGTGGTCCCTCCTGTGTAAACCCTCCTGGGACCCCATTCCAGCAGAACTAGCTGTTATATGTTCTCTGTGCCGGTCACATCTTGCATGCATGACTTGTTTACACTTGTGGAGAATAATTTTATAAATGGAACATGTAACACCAAGATTTACCTAAAATTTTCAAATGTGCGTGTATATGTGAAGTGGGCCTGAATTCTTACTTTGCCTATTTTCATACTTAGGAATTAAGGTTATGTAAAAAAATTTAGAAGAAACCTAATTGCTTTTGCTTTCCAGACGGATTTATATGGTATGATACCTTGTTTTAATTCGGCACATTTTTGTTGAGTGATTTAGTAACTGTTAAATTCCTTCCAGGATTACTACTTCTTCTGGGTCAATTTTGCTAATTAAATTTCCTAGGGAAAAAAGTATATTTTATTGATTTTATCAAATTTTAGCATAAGCTAACACATAGCATTATTATATGGTATATTATATAAAATTATATATTATTGATATTCTATTTAACATCATGAAATACACAGCATTAGTTTTAAATACCTCTATACTGTACCTGTGTATTAGGATTTCTTTTTTGAGAATCGTTATTTTTTGGAGAATAGTTACTTTGACTGCATCCTTTTATTTTCAAAGAGAGACTTAGAATAATCCTACTTTTTAACTTTCACATTAAAATGTTAATTTCTCTGAACTTATAATTTGTTTCTTCTGCTTTTCCTAAAGTTGTTTTGTTGTGCTTTCTTTCCAACTTATAGAATTAAAAATTTAGTTAGCATTTTTCTCCTTTCTTCTTCTTTTTTTTAAATAATAAAAGTATTTAAGAATGAGAAGAATAGTCTTTTGCATAAGTTGGGCTACTTCCCAGATATTTGTATGCATTTTTATCATAATGTTACTTTAAAATTTTCTGTTATTTTTATTTTTAATACCAATAATCTATGAAGTTAATAATTTTTTCAAACATTTGAATTTTTTGTTTAATATTTTGATATTACTTTATAGGCTTTTTAATTTTATGTCAAAGACTGTATCATGGAATTTCTTGGGCTTTAAATTTATTTATATTTTTAAAAATGGCCTTATAGGGGAACAATTTTTTGCAAAAGTTCTATTTAGACTTGAGAAAAAAGTTTAGGTATTTATATTTTTCAATATAAATAAAATATTTAGATTTTTCATATTATTTTTCATTTTATTTTTTTACCAAAGACTATGAATATTGAACTCAAATCTCTACCTCATATGTGTTTCTTTTTATTTTTTATATTTTCAACAGGTTTTTTTTTTCATGTATTTTAAATTAAATTATAAAATATAATTCCCTGGTGGCTCAAATGGTAAAAAATTCACCTGCAATTGGGAGACTCGGTTTCAATGCCTAGATCAGAAAGAGCCCCTGGAGAAGGGAATAGTTGCCCACTCCACTATTCTTGGCTGGAGAATCTCAGGGACAGAGGAGCCTGGAGGACTATAGTCCATGGAGTCGCAAAGTGTCAGACATGAGTGAGTGGCTGATCTTAATACTATAAAGTATAATTTTTCCATGACTCCGGTATCATAATTATAAATACTATAAATATAAACTGTATCTTTATAAAAAATAAGATTATACATATTTCAATTTTTGTTGAAGGCTGTTTTTCTGTTATTAATATACTTGGTTATTTCTATTTCCTTGGATTTAACTGCTGCATTTTGCCTCATACTTACTAAAAATTATTTTAGTAATTTCTGTTATTTGGCTTTAGAGAGGACTATTATTTCTAGGTTTTGTTTTAAAAATAAATCTAGCGATTATCTTTTAGCAGAAGTGTTTGTTACTATAAATATTGTTTGATTTTATTTTGTCATTTTGTTTGGAGATTTCTGTATTTTGTATTATATTGTTTTGTATATTTTGCCTCTCAGCATTTTTCTGTTTGCTCTTTTTGTCTTGTGAAATGTGTTCATTTTAAATTTGTTACTTGACAATTGGGAAGAAAAATATCTTTGAAAACAACATTTTAGACGGTAGCTGTAAAATTAAAAAATGGCTGATTATCAATGTCATGAATGCATCAGAAACTGTTGCCACCCACCTGTTCCACCAAGAGCCCCCTTTTATTCATTCCATTTCACATGTTTTTTTATATGATATGGAATTTCTAAATGATATTATTTATTCAGTCAGTTCAGCCACTCAGTTTTGTATGTCTCATTGCAACCCCATGGACTGCAGCATGCCAGGCTTCCCTGTCCATCATCCACTCCCAGAGCTTGTTCAAACTCATGTCCATGGAATCAGTGGTGCCATACAACCATCTCATCCTCTGTTGTCCCCTTCTCCTCCTCAGTCTTTCCCAGCATAGGGTCTTCTCAAATGAGTCAGTTCTTTCCATCAGGTGGTCAAAGTATTGGAGCTTCAGTTTCAACATCAGTCCTTCTGAAGAATACTCAAGACTGATTTCCTTTAGGATTGACTGGTTTGATCTCCTTGCAGTCCAAGGGACTCTCAAGAGTCCTTTCTAACACTACAGTTCAAAAGCATCAATTTTTCAGTGCTCAGCTTTCTTTATGGTCCAACTCTCACGTCCATACATGATTACTAGAAAAACCATAGCTTTGACTAGATGGACCTTTGTTGACAAAGTAATGTCTCTGCTTTTTAATATGCTGTCTAGGTTTGTCATAGCATTTCTTCAAAGGAGCAAATGTATTTTAATTTTGAGACTACAGTCACCATCTGCAGTGATTTTGGAGCCCCCAAAGTAAAATCTGTCACTGTTTCCATTTTTTCCCCATCTATATGCCATAAAGGGGTGGGATCAGATGCCATGATCTTAGTTTTTTGAGTGTTGAGCTTTGAGCCAGCATTATGCTCTTCTCTTTCAGTTTCATCAAGAGGCTCTTTAGTTCCTTTTCACTTTCTGCCATAAGGGTCGTGTCATCTACGTATCTGAGGTTATTGATATTTCTCCCAGCAATCTTGATTCCAGCTTGTGATTTCCCCAGCCTGGCATTTCACATGATGTACTCTGCATATAATTTGAATAAGCAGGGTGACAATACACAGCCTTGATGTACTCCTTTTCAATTTGGAACCAGTCTGTTGTTCCATGTCTGATTATAACTGTTGTTTCTTGACGTTCATACAGACTTCTCAGGAGGCAGATAATGTGGTCAGCTATTCCCATCTCTTGAAGAATTTTCCAGTTTGTTGTGATCCATACAGTCAAAGGTTTTGGTGTAGTCAATATGGCAGAAGTAAATATTTTTCTGGAATTCTCTTGCTTTTTCTATGATCTGATGAATGCTGGCAATTAGATCTCTGGTTTCTCTGCCTTTTCTAAATCCAGCTTAAACATCTGGAAGTTCTAGGTTCACGTACTGTTGGAGCATCACTTGAAGAATTTTGAGCATTACTTTGCTAGCATGTGAGATGAGTGCAATTGTGTGGTAGTTGGAACATTCTTTGGCATTGCCTTTCTTTGGGATTGGAATGAAAATCCAGTTCTATGGCCACTGCTGAGTTTTCCAATTTGCTAGTGCATTGAGTGCAGCACTTTAACAGCATCATCTTTTAGGATTTGAAATAGCTCAGCGAGAATTTCATCACTTTCACTAGCTTTGTTCATAGTGATACTTTCTAAGGCCCATTTGACTTTGCACCCCAGCATGTCTGGCTCTAGGTGAGTGAACACACCATTGTGGTTATCTGAGTCATGAAGATTTTTTTGTGTAGTTCTTCCATGTATTCTTGCCACCTCTTCTTAATATCTTCTGCTTCTGTTAGGCCTCTACCATCTCTGTCTTTTATTGAGCCCATCTTTGCATGAAATGTTCCCTTGGTATCTCTAATTTTCTTGAAAAGTTTTCCCATTCTATTTTTTTCCTCTATTGATTTGCAGTGTTCACTAAGGAAGGTTTTCTTATCTCTTTTTGCTGTTCTTTGAAACTCTGCATTCTAATGGGTATATCTTTCCTTTTCTCTTTTGCCTTTCACTTCTTTTCTCAGCTATTTGTAAGACCTTCTCAGACAATCTTTTTGCATTTTTTTTGGGGGGGGATGGTCTTGATCACTGCCTCCAATACAATGTTATGAGCCTCCATCCATAGTTCTTCAAGCACTCTATCAGACCTAATCCCTTGAATCTATTTGTCACTTCCATTGAATCATCATAAGGGATTTGATTTAGGTCAGACCTGAATGATCTAGTGGTTTTTCCTACTTTCTTCAATTTAAGCCTGAATTTGGCAATAAAGAGTTCATGATCTGAGCCACAGTCAGCTCTGGGTCTTGTTTTTGCTGACTGTATAGAGCTTCTGCATCTTTGGCTACAAAGAATATAATCAATTTGAGCTTGGTATTGACCATCTGGTGATGTCTGTGTATAGAGTCATCTCTTGTGTTGCTGCACGAAGGTGTTTGCTATGACCAGTGCATTCTCTTGACAAAATTCTGCTAGCTTTTGCCCTGCTTCATTTTGTACTCCAAGGCAAAATTTGCCTGTTACTCCAGGTATCTCTTGAGTTCTTTTGCATTCCAATCCCTTACGATGAAAAGGACATCTTTTTTGCTTGTTAGTTCTAGAATGTCTTGTAGCTCTTCATAGAACCTTTCAACTTCAGCTTCTTTAGCATTACTGGTTGGGGCATAGACTTGGATTACTGTGATATTGTGTGGCTTGACTTGGAAATGAACAGAGATTGTTCTGTCATTTTTGAAATTGCACCCAAGAACTGCATTTTGGACTCTTGTTGACTATGAGGGTTCCTCTATTTCTTCTAAGGAATTCTTGCCTACAGTAGTAGATATAACGGTCATCTGAATTAAATTCACCCATTCCAGTCCATTTCAGTTCACTGATTCCTAAAATGTCGGTGTTCGCTCTTGCCATCTCCTGTTTGCTGCTAAGTCACTTCAGTTGTGTCCGACTCTGTGTGATCCCATAGACAGCAGCCCATCAGGCTCCCCCGTCCCTGGGATTCTCCAGGCAAGAACACTGGAGTGGGTTGCCATTTCCTTCTCCAATGTATGAAAGTGAAAAGTGAAAGTGAAGTCACTCAGTCATGTCTGACTCTTGGTGACCCCATGGACTGCAGCCTACCAGGCTCCTCCGTCTGTGGGATTTTCCAGGCAAGAGTACTGGAGTAAGGTGCCATTGCCTTCTCCAGTCTCCTGTTTGACCACTTCCAATTTGCCTTGATTCATGGACCTAACATTCCAGGTTCCTGTCCAGTATTGTTCTTACAGCATTAGACTTTACTTCTATCACCAGTCACATTCACAACTGTGCATTGTTTTTGCTTGTTTCCATCTCTTCATTCTTTCTGGAATATTCCTCTACTATTTCCAGTATCATATTGGTCACCCACTGACTTGGGATTTCATCTTTCAGTGTCATATCTTTTTGCCTTTTCATACTGCTTTTGGGGTTCTCAAGGCAAGAATACTGAAGTGGTTTACCATTCCCTTCTCCAGCAGGTCATGTTTTGTCAGACCTCTCCACCATGACCATGATATTAATATCATTTGTAATAAATAATTAATTTACTATATATTGACATTACATAGTTATTCTTTCTAAATAATTTTCTTTCTTGTTTGTTTCACAATTATTATTACATTTAAGTGAGTTTAGTGCCTTCCTATGACACAGGCTGAATTCTTAGCATTCTTTTTTTCTACTTTTAAATTGAAATATAATTGATTTTGGGCTCCCTGGTGGCTCAGACAGTAAAGAATTCACCTGCAATGCAGGAGATCTGGGTTTGATCACTAGGTTGCTAGATCCCCTGGAGGAGGACATGGCAGCTCACTCCAGTATTCTTGCCTGGAGAATCCCATGGACAGAGGAGCCTGACGGGCCACAGTCCATGGGGCCACAAAACGTCAGACACGACTGAGGAAGTAAGCACAGTACATAATTGTTTTAGAATGTTAAATTAGCTTCAGGTTTGCAGGACAGCGATTGGATATTTTTATAGATTATATTCTATTTAAAGTTATTGTAATATATGTATATACCTATATTTTCTATGCTGTACATTGTATCCTATATAGTAGTTTGTACCTCTTAATACCCTACTTTTATCTTGCCCCGTATGCTCACTCCTCTCCCATTAGTTAGTTCTCTGTATCTATGAGTCTATTTTGTGTTATTTTTTATATTCCACACAGAAGTGAAAACATACAGCATTTGTCTTTCTCTTTTGACTTTTCTAACTAAAGCATAACACCCTTTGATTCCATTCATGTTGTTGCAAATGGCAAAATATCATTCTTTTTTATGGCTAATATTCTACTGTATACATCTACACAATGAGGTATCTCCTCATATCTGTCAAACTGGCTATCATCAAAAAGGCAACAAATAATAAATGTAGATAACAACATACAGAAAAGGAACCCTAATATGCTGTTTGGTGGGAATGTAAATTGGTATAGCCAATAATATAGAGTTTCCTCAAAAATTAAACATAGAACTACCATACAATATAGCAATTTCACTCCTGGGCATATATTCAAAGAAAATGAAAGCATTAATTCAAAAAGAAATATGCACCACAATGTTCATAGCAGCATTATTTACAATTGCCAAGATATAGAAGCAATCTAAGTGCCCATCAACAGATGCTCAGCATTCTTTTTGATTGATCTTTTGAACTATTAACATTTTGTGGGAGCACTCTGGCAGACAGCCTTTGTGAGCCTGTGTGTTACTAAGAATATATTTCTCCTGTCATATTGGAATGATAACTTGGTTGAGTACAGGTTTGGTGGCAAATCTTTTCTTTCTCAAAACATCTTAAGTTGTTTTGTGCCTTTTTAAAATTGGCTTTTGATGCTATAGAGAAGCCTAGGGACAGCTTCAGATATTTCCTTCCAAGAGAGGTTTTCTTCTGAGAGAGTTTTCCCCTGTATGTCCTGCCCCCAGCTTCAAAGTTGCATGATTTGCTCTTATTTTTCCCTTGAAATTCACAGCTTCACCAGAGTATGGTGAGAAAAAGGTAAGAACTTTTAATCCAAGCCCTCAGGGCTTCCTTGGTGGCTAAACTGATAAAGAATCCGCCTGCAATGTGGGAGATTAAGGTTCAATCCCTGGGTCAGGAAGATCCCCTGGAGGAGGAAGTGGCTACCCATTCCAGTATTCTTGCCTGGGAAAATCCCTGGTGGGCTACAGTCCATGGGGTCGCAAAGAGTCAGACCTGACTGAGCAACTCACACACACCATATAAATTAGGGAAACAATAGGAACACTTTAATCTATTGGGAAGAAGATAAGAATGTTTTACTTTATTAGGGAACCCTATTGTTTTGTATCATTTATTATTTATTATGTCATATTTGTTGGGTTTTTTTTTTTTTTCGGAAATCCATTATTCATTTCTTGTATCTTTACTTTCTGTCTTCTGCCTTAATCACCTTTAATCATATGATTTTTCTTTTCTTGTCCTTCTGAGACAAGCACATGACTTGCCTTTTGACCCTTGAGCTGGCCCTTGCCAATCAGAGATTCCTCCCTGCTTCCTGGTCCTTGGCATACACATTCTAACCCCCATATCCACACTGGGAGCTGTTTCAAGGATCCAGCCTTGAGAGAGCAGTGTGGTGTTGAGATCATCTGAACAGAGTGCCTCACTGAACCCAGTTAAAGCCTTTATGTAAACTTTTAAGACTTGGTGGAGGGCGNGTAGTAAAAGTGTTGTGAGAGCGCCAGATGGGAGAGAGAGGGAGGCAAAAGAGAGCGGGGAGCAAGTTGGTGAGGTCGGCCGGGGATGGAGGGTCCTTTAGGGCGGAATTGCGCTGCAGGGGCCCGTCGGTGTACCTACCAGGTGGCCCGGACCTCGAAACCCCCAGGGAAAGAAATATGTGGTATTTCTGCCTGCAGAAGTGAGGCCGCACGTACTCGTTTCCCACTTCTTCAGACTCAGTAGCTCCAGATCGTGTGAGTCTGTTTTATTCTCATTTGCACACGAGGACATTGAGGCAGGGGACAGGCTGAGTGTCTTGGTTGCGGTCACACAGCTCTTGGTAGCCCACCCAGGGTTCAAACCTAGATGTCTGTGACTCCTAACCCATATTCTACTGTGACCTAGTATTGGCTGGTTCAAGCAAACGGTTCGGCTTTAGCACATCTTGTTTGCAGGACAGGCAGGTAGATTTGCAGGTAGGTATGTGCTCAGAATTCTTTGCAGATTCCTGTTTCACAGTGGAGGTAATCGGTTCATCTTTAGCCCCAGGATGTTGAGCAGACCTTTCATTAGCGGGAGTCTCTGGATTCCTAGACCCTCTCCAGAGTTGAGTGCTGGAGGAGCTATGCCTGCCTGCAGTTAACCCAAGTCTCCCAGGGGTTCATTAGGGAAATTCCCTAGGCCCCAGGCTGGTGTCCCAGTGCAAAACTGCTAGACTACCCAGTAAGAGTTCTTCAATCCCCCCAGTTCCTGTTCTCTTGCAAAGGAAATCTACAGTAGCGGGAAAACAGCCAAGGTGAGTTAAACTTGAAGGTTTAATGGGACTCATGCAACCTACCCAGAAACCTCTGCTGGACCATGGGGAACCCCTGGGAATAATTGGAATATGGGCCCTTTGGGTCCTTTACAAGATGTTTGCTCTGGAGACTAAGGAGAAAGGTGGTGATGGAACGCTTGTGGTCCTCCGTACACGTGTGTTCCTTTCCTGTTTATCCCCAGGAAATATAAAACACACCTGGTTCTCTCGGGCTCTTCCACAGTTTCTTTTCAGAAAATTTCAAGACACTGCTAAGGATAGTTTTTGCTTCTGTTGCTGTTTTTACTACTACTTAATATCTACACACCCATAAATTACCAGAACACACCCTAATCCTCACCCACAAATGAGATAAAGATTTGACAAGCCTAGCCTTCTAAGAAAGTCCGTGGGAAGCTTGGTTCTCTAATGTAATGTGTGACATCTGTTCCAATACAGTGCAGGGGAATCTGTGTTTAAGATGCTGTGTCGAAGAATAATACCTCAGGGTGCTATCTGGTGGCTCATTTATTCCTAAACCTCATACAGCTCCCATATTGATAAATAAATCCCCCCGTAGGAGCACTAAGAAGTTCTCTTCCTGGTTATCCTTTCTCCTTTTTTATGGTTTAAGAGCGGATGCCACCAGAAATGGAGATTAGTACAACCTGACATACAAGCCCCTTTTTTTTTCCTTTAATTTATTTTTGTGTAATTATTTATTTGACTGAGCCGGGTTATACTTGAGGCATGTGAACTCTTAGTTGCAGCTTGCAGGATCTAGTTAGTTCCCTGACCAGGGATGGAACCTGGACTCCTGCATTGTTAGCGCGGAGTCTTAGCCACTGGGACTGCCAGCGACGTTCTACCCAAGCCTTGTCTTTGGAGTGGGCGGGTGCCATAGTGAGCTTTGTTCGTAGGCAGACAGCCAGGAAAGGAGGGAAGCTGGTGCCAGCGGGCAGCAGCCGTGAACCCCTGCAATGCAAGGGGCACCTGTGGTTCTGGACAGCTGTGCCACAGCAGAATCAGGCCACTGTCTCCAGGGTGACCACCTTCCCCCATCTTGTCAGGATGATCTCTGGGGGCCTAAGGGCAGGCGCTCCCTGACTGCAGGAGGGACCTGTGGAGGGTGACCGGAGACTCTTCTACTTCCCGCTGGGCACCCTGAAGAGGAGAAGAGACTCAGGTGAGAGAAATGAACCTCACCACTCTCCTGTCTCAGCCAGTGTCCAGTGTAATGGACTCAGAGCTGCTTCTTCATCTCCCCTTGGAGCCTTCGCTACCTGCACACTCGACCACTTAGGCGGGTTTGCAACCACCGTGCCCTTTGCAACCCCAGACCCTTCTGGCCACGGCGCCTCTGCCGAATCCCATTCTCAGTACCATTTCTGGGGAATCCAGAGGGGAGTCCAGGCTAATACACTCCCTGAGAAACAATGGGGAATGTAGGTATCTGCCTTTTGATGGGGACCATCAACAGATCCCATTAAAAGACGCTTGCTCCTTGGAAGAAAAGCTGTGACTAGCCTACACAATGTATTAAAAAGCAGAGACATTACTTTGTCAACAAAGGTCCTTCTAGTCAAAGCTATGGTTTTTCCAATAGTNACCATCAACAGATCCCATTAAAAGACGCTTGCTCCTTGGAAGAAAAGCTGTGACTAGCCTACACAATGTATTAAAAAGCAGAGACATTACTTTGTCAACAAAGGTCCTTCTAGTCAAAGCTATGGTTTTTCCAATAGTCATGTATAGATGTGAGAGTTGGACCATAAAGAAAGTCGAGTGCCAAAGAATTGATGCTTTTGAACTGTGGTGTTGGAGAAAACTCTTGAGATCAAACCAGTCAATCCTAAAGGAAATCAACCCTGAATATTCCTTGGAAGGACTGATGCTAAAGTCAAAGCTCCAATACTTTGGCCACCTGATGCAAAGAGCTGACTCATTGGAAAAGACCCAACTCATTAGAAAAGACCCGACTCAATGGAAAAGACCCTGATGCTGGGAAAGATGGAGGACAGGAGGAGAAGGGGACAACAGAGGATGAGATGTTTGGATGGCATCACCGACTCAAAGGACATGAGTTTCAGTAGGCTCCCGGAGATGGTGAAGGACAGGGAAGCTGGGCATGCTACAGTCCATGGGATCACAAAGAGTTGGACACAACTGAGTGACTGAACAACAATTGGTAGACCATGCTCAGATCCCAGGGCTGGCTCTGGGATGGGAAAGCTTTGGGCCTGGGCTGTGACAGAACGTGAGGAAGGTGCTTGGGGTTGTCAACGCCTCTTAAATCATCCTGGAAGAGAGAGCCACTTACTTCTGCACAGGCTGCCGCTGGCTCTGTCAGAGGAAGATGAACTACGAGTAATAAAAACAAGATGAAGTTCTGTGTAAATCTCTCCAGCACACAAAGATTGTAGAAAGTTGAGAATGAAAGGGATATTAAATACAGTCTACATCTACCTCCTCATTCTGCAGCTGTAAAAACCGAGGCCCAGGGAGCTGTGTAGACTAACTGACTGTCACACAGCTACTCCAGCTGCACCAGCTTTGCATGGCTGTCGTGTTACATCCTTAGAATGGGTCCCTGGTCCTAGAGCATCTTTTGAAAACAGGTAAAGAGAAATCCCTGGTGGCCTTGCTGTGAAGAAGCCTCCTGCAATGCAGGAGATGTGGGAGTCGTGGGTTCGATCCCTGGGTTGGGAAGATCCCCAGGAGGAGAAAATGGCAACCCACTTCAGTATTCTTGGCTGGAAAATTCCATGAACAGAGGAGCCTGGCGAGCTATATTCCATGGGGCCACAGAGAGTCAGATACAATTAAAGTGACTTAGCACGCACACACAGAGAGAAATCCATCCTCTGGCATCTTCACCTCCCTCTATGTTCATTCTTTCCAGCTGCTAAAAATTGGCACTTTTAAAAGTGGGTCATCCTACCGGCCATGGTGGGCTGGGGCTACGGTGAGTGCTGACTTAGAGGAGGGGCCAGTGCTTGGAAGCTTAATGGGCCAGCCTCCTGCCTGGCATCTGTGGATTTCTGTCACTCAAGTCCCTGGGTGTGTGCCCTCAGCAAATACTAACCCACAGAGTCAATTGCCAACTGCAGTCATCTGTACATTTGCCCTCGGGGGCTGGAAAGCTGGAGGAAATGCTATTTCCTAATCTTGTTGGCCTTGGATTGGAAAGATGTTTTTGTCTGGTTGAGTCTTCAGAGAGTAAATGTGTATCTACGGCCTGCAGAGCTCTCCAGAATCCTTTAAGGCACCTGGCTGTCAAGAAAGACCCATGGATGCTTCTGACTCTGTCTTTGCCTCAGTTAAGACCTTTGGGTTGCAAGTCACCAACCTAACTGGCTGAAGTGGGAAGGGAATTACATAGATAAAGCCATATTTCATTGAGGCCCAGGACAGGTGGCTGCCACCCAGCCAGGCAGGACCCCTCTCCAGCTTTGTCCCTGATGCCTCTCTCTCTCTCTCTCTCTCTCTCTCTCTCTCTCTCTGCAGTCGACTTTGTTTCTTCCTCTTGGTGGGCAGCTGGGCCGGGTGGGAGATGATCGCGCTATGATAATCACTATTATGACCACTAATATCTCCTACAGAGATTATTAGCCAAGCAACTGGTTGTCCTCAGCCCAGTACCAAATTCTCAGATGGGAGGATGCGATTGGCCCAGCCTAGATCAGGCACACAACCTGATCCAAGCAAGGTGGCCACAGGTAGGCCCGTGAGCAGGTTGAGGGTTCCAAACAGGAGAATGAAGTGCAGTGAAAAGTCACTTCCCAAGGTGATTTTCCTAGGAATCATTCCAATTAACTGTTCTTATAGAAAAGTGGTCGGTGTAGGTGCCAGTCAGGGTTACTCTAGAGGCTGAATTTGCCTAAAGTCTTGAGTGACAAATTCCCTATCATTGATAGTGCCACCTGGGAAACCCAAAATATTGATGGGTGTGTCCCGTATAAGCAAAAATTCTGGGGTTCTTGATAATTTTTAATAGTGTAAAATTGTACTGAGACCAAAATGGTGGTGGTAAAGAACCCACCTGCCAATGCAGGAGACATAAGAGACTCAGGTTTGATCCCTGTGTTGGGATGACCCCCTGGAGGAGGGCATGGCAACCCACTCCAGTATTCTTTGTCTGGAGAATCCCATGGTCAGAGGAATCTGGTGGGCTACAGTCCATAGAGTTGCAAAGAGTAGGATACAACTGAAGTGACCTAGCACAGACGTACTTTGAGATTATTGCTATTATCTATCTATCTGAGATGGTGATTTTTGCCCCCAAATTTCTCTTTTAGAAGGCATTGGGCATGTCTCTATTTGATTCTGGGCAAAACTGTGAATGGCTACTATTTTTGTACACAAACTTTCATTTATTGCTCATTTTATCTGTTCAGGAAACGTGTATTGAGCTCCTATTATATATGTTCCAGTGTTGTGCTGGACTCTGTGATGGTGTAAGGGGTAAGACTAGTGTGACCTCTGCCCTCCTCAAGATTTGTGATCTAACACCCATCATTTAAAAGTAGACACTTGATTTCTAAATACATAGGATTTTGTTTAAATTATCTTTACTATTAATTTCTCATTTTGATACTAATTTCTCACTTAAAGGCTTTCTTCTCTGCAGTCACCCTATGTGTTTTTTTTTTCAGTCTAACTTTACTGAAGTTTTTGATGGCTAAGTCAAAGATCTTTCTTGGTAAATGTCATTTGAAAATATGTGGGTTATTTTCAAATATCTTTTGATAGTGATTTCTAACAATTCCACAGCGAGAACAGATTCTGTATGATTTCTATAACTTTAGGCCATGAAATTTTTGCACATTGCTTTATGTCCCTGAATATGTTCCAGTGTCTCCTAGTTTACAGTCTATGGGAACATGAGTAGAATTTGTATCCTACTGTTCTGTGAAAATCTGTAAATCTTAATTATGTTGAACTGGTTCATATTGCTTTTCAGGTCTACTATATCTGCCTACTTCTCTGTATATTCATTCTATTAATTTTGGGGAGTTTGATATTGAAATTCCAACTGAAAATCATAATTTATCTACTTAAAAAATTGTAATATATAGTAGAACTGTATGTAATCTTGTTCTGTATTTTCCAAGTCTCCTGTGATTGTTATCATACTTTCATAATTTAAAAAATTAAAATATAAAAGATTAGATATAGCCAGTTAAAGGGACTAAAAGTCTTTTGCTTTTTTTTTTTTTAAAAGAGAGATCCGTAATCTCACCAACAAAGGCCATTGCTCCTTATAAAGTAACATTTACAAGATTTAGGAATTAGGACCGGATATCTTTAGGTGGTCATCATTCAGCTTACTACAGAGAGCTACCAAAAAAACCTAAAATGCTTTTAATGTACATTTTGATATGTTTAAGTTTATAATCAAGGTATGGAAGTTTAGGGAATTATGTTTTTGATTTATTGTTTGGAAAAGAAGTATGTGAATATTTAAAGGAATGTTGCTTGTTTTTAAAAGTTAACTTTTATTTTAAATAAATCAGAATTTTAAATGATAAAAATAAAAGATTTGTCATCTTGTTTGAAAAGGGGGCACAGTGATGACCTGAAAATAACTCAGGATCAATGTCAAACAAGGTGGAAACTGCTTTTGTTTATTTTCACTGAACTACCAATTTAAAAAAAATACTATTTATTTTACTGAGTCTGAAGATCTGAGGTTAAAGAATTTCCTGGCAGGAGGACATCACATGCCAGATATTGAATCACATCATGTGTTTCAAGTTACAGCAGCCTTGGCCTGTTATTATTGTGTTTGAAGATATTATACATTTTGAGCAAATTGAGTATAGGTAAACAAAAATCTAAATTAGTATTAGACTTGTATTTCTTTTTGTTTGTTTCTTTTGTCTTTATACTTGTATTTCAAAAAGAGTTTTCAATTTGGAGATGTTAGACTTTTCAAGGAAATGATCAATACCTTTATTGATTGGGCTTCCCTGGTGGCTCGGATAGTAAAGAGTCTACCTGCAATGCAGGAGACCTGGGTTCAGTCCCTGGGTTGGGAAGATCCCCTGGAGAACGGAACAGCTACCCACTCCAGTATTCCTGCCTGGAGAATCCCATGGACAGAGGAGCCTGGCGGGCTACAGTCCATGGGGTTGCAAAGAGGCAGATACGACTGAGCAACTAACTTTTTTTTTTTT
>SJYV01022824.1:0-13569 GCA_006410875.1 Neotragus pygmaeus | reverse complement strand
ATGGGTTAGACCTTTTCACTGACTCTTCTGCATTAACTACCGTTTCATATTTTCTATCTTCTCATCTCTTTGTACTGCGTCCCAGGTGGCTTAGTGGTAAAGAACCCGCCTGCCAATGCAGGACACAAAAGAGATGTGGATTTGACCCTGGGGTCGGGAAGATCTCCTGGAGGAGGGCATGGCAACCCACTCACATATTCTTACCTGGAGAACCCCATGGGCAGAGGGGTCTGGCGGGCTATGGACCACAGGGTCACAAAGAGTCGACATAACTGAAGCGATTCAGCATGCATACCCGCACGGCACTCTAGGTGGCTTTCTCATCTGTTTTCTGATATTTCTTTTCCTTTTTCTGCGTAATCTGTTTAATGTCTACAGCGTTTTGATTTCAATGTTTTTCCTGTCTTGGGCTTGTTTGCTCAATCGTGTCTGAGTCTTTGCGACCCCACGGACTGGAGCCCGCCAGGCTGCTCAGTCCAAGGGATTTCCCAGGCAAGATATATTAGAGCACACTGCCATTTCCTCCATGGGAAATGGCAGGCTAGGTGCCTAGACACGCTTGATTTAGTTTTTCCTCAAACATTTCTGTTATTTTCCATGAGATACTTCGTACTTTATGATCATTATATCTTTCTCTAAATCATACCTTATCTATTATATCTCTAAATACGTTCAACATGTTTATAGTTGGTTTAAAATGTTTTAAATTCATTTTGGGAGAATGCTCATAAGCCTGTCCAGCATGTTTTATTAAGGCATATACTATTTTCTAGGTGAATCCCAGGGGCACTGTCTTGTGGAAGGGACTCTACAGGAAGTCTTAGCATTTATAGCTATCAGGGGTACAAGCATTTCACTTGATCTGGACCAGTTTGGATGCTAAATTTTCAGCTTAATTGCTTTTTGCAAGACTTGTGTAGTCTAAATTTGGACTCCACACTTGCCGTGATGCAGGCTTGCGGCCCTTGTTTCTTTCAGCTTCCTTGCCACGGCCCTGGGCGGGCTGGCTGGCTGGGCTTACTGTCCTTGCTAGTCGACAGTGAAATCTTTTCAGAGCCTGGGGGCTCCATTTCAGGCCCAGCCTTGCTGGACTGTACATTCCCCTGTCCTATTCCTGTTTGTCTTCTAATACCCATCTCTACGGCGTTTTTCTACATCCAAAAGTCTGAAGGCCATGCGTAGCTAGCTTTAACTCCAAGTTGAACTACTCCTGCTGTGAATTCTCTGTTCTTACACCTGTTTTTTTTTTTTCCCTTTTGAGCTTGGTTATGTATTTAAGATCTTTTAAAATACAAAATTTCTATGTATTTTGTACATAGAGGGGGAAAAAAAGGCTCAGTTCACTTTCACCATTCCACTTGCTAACTTTAAGCTTCTTAAATGCAAGATCCATGTCTGACTGACCTTTGTGAAGGTCAAAGAGAGTCTGATAGGCAAGTGCCCTGTGTCCATCTTTATGCGAAAGTGTTTCATGAATGAATGAGAGAAGGAAAGACAAAAGGAAAGAGGACAAGCGAAGACAGCCAAATGAATGACAGAAACACAGATGTACATGTGATAGTGATGATCAGAGAAAGGTAACACTGAAAATTCACAGAAAGATCAAGTGGCTAATAAACTAGATACTGCTTTTGTTAAGTTCTTGGAAAGTTTCTAAGAACAAAAGGAGAGATATAGGTTGTAAAACGGGGTGAAGTGGATAGCAAATCTGGATGTCTGTGGAATATAATGCAATACACATTTGATGACACGCAGTTTAAAAAGTGCACTCCTAAGCACTTGATCCCTTCAGCTTCCCAGTGCTGGAGGCAGAACAGACCTCCTTGGCTTTGCCCCAGTGGGGGTAGGAATGCATGGCCCATGGGCCCCTGAGTGTGCTGGTTTTGTGAGCCTGGCATCATGTCACTTCTGAGATCTAGGCTTATCATATGCAAAACTGGGAATTAACATTAAATCCCACTGTGCAGAGTTGTAGGGAGCAACTGTGTGGAAGTTCTTAAATTATAAAGCCCTCTATGAACATTAACTTTTGCTGTTGATGTCATGGGGAGAACAAAATGCTTCTTGAGAGACCAATAATCATTTTGGTTAAAACAGACCAAGAAAGAATCAAATTCTTAAAATTACTTTTCAGGAAAATAAGACTGCATTCTTGTTGTTATTTCTACACACAGCATGGTAAATAAATCAGGAGAAAAACCAGAGAGGATGCAGATTTTCAGGAAGGCAGACGTGACTTGCCCAGGGTAGAACAGGAGGACGAAAGGTCTCATGCCAAAGTGTTTCTGTTATCAGATGTGTTAGCAAAACGTCCACACACAGAGTAAAGGTTGCTTACAGAGAGACCTCAGATTCTACTTGAAAAACAGATTAGAATGTTAATGTGCAACAACACATCTAAAAAAAGCATTTTTTTGGTCACCTGTATAGGAAAAGCATCTCTTTAACTCTTTCTTAAGGCACTATTACCTGAATAATCCCCATCGTTTTCAGAGCTATCACTTATGGAATGCCTACCATACCAAAATTTCATCTTGTTAGTTCTCATAATGCCTTGTGCAGACTCATTCTCATGTTCGTGACAAGGAAATAATTTAGGTACACAATCGAGCCTTGGACTTAAACCCAGGCTCTTTCTTCAAAACACAGGCCTCTGCATGTGAGCCAAGCAATTCCTGAAGGACCGCCCCCCATGATGCAGCAGTGGAAAAGACTCGCAGTGAAGAGCACAGAACTCTCTTAAGAGCTGTATCCGTGAAACTGGGGGAAATCTGTACTGAACTGGTCACCACAGCAGTGACTGGAATGAGATAAAGCCAAAATGATCCCAGATTATGAGTTCTTCAAAAGACAACTTGAAGAGGCTAATGAGGTGAAATGAAAGTCACTCAGTTGTATCCAACTCTTTGCGAACCCATGGACTATACAGTCCATGGAATTCTCTAGGCCAGCATACTGGAATTAGTAGTCTTTCCCTTCTCCAGGGGATCTTTCCAAGTGAAGGATCGAACCCAGGTCTCCGGCATTGCAGGCGGATTCCTTACTAGCGGAGCCACTAGGGAAGCCCTGAAGAGGCTAGGATGTTCTTAAAATAGACCTCCAAAAGATGAACTCCTTTCTGACAGACACATCCTCTCCACTCTGTTTAAGTCCATGCCATGAGATGGCGGGAAGTGGATTACGTTCAGGCTCCTGACCCAAGAGAACCACCTGAAGCTGTTTTCAGCCAAGTTAATGTCCCAGTCGCACTGACTTCACTCTTCTTCCCTCTCTAGGTCCAATTCAGAGACTCTTATGGCTGACCGTTTCAACCACCTCCATCACAAACACAGTTCCCCAACTAGGCCTGTGCGCCACAGCTGCTGAGCCCACGCTCTGCAGTAAGAGAAGCCACCACAGTGAGAAGCCCTGGCACCACGGCCAAGAGTCGGCCCATTCGTCACAACTCGAGAAAGCCGGCACGCAGCAACGGAGACCCAGTGCGGCCACACATAAATCACAAGGGGGAAATCCCTCAGGCCTCTTCCCCTCTCCACGCTGCTGGCGCAGTCATTTACAGCTCTCTCCTTCAGAGCGTCTCTTTACAACTATAAAGAGGTATTTGGAACCTCAAATGTTTTGCTGTTGCATTTGCTCACTTGTTTATATTTTGCTCCCCATTATGTGGTAAGATTTTGTGTTTTTCCAATTCCACTGCTGCTGCCACTGCATGAAATTGAGTTCTCTAAATGAAGAGTGCTGTGTACTCAATATAGCTTGAAATTTCAAGAAAATAGGCCATCTTAAAAACACATTTTACATCACATCATTTTTTGCACAATTAGATTAAATGCACAGAAATTTAATGTACATCCAAAGAAGTTGAAACAAGGACAGTCTTTTTAGCATGTATACGGGGATTAATTTTACAACACCATAAAAATTATCTCTGCTACCTGCTTTTATTCATTAGATAATCTTACCTCATTTTGACTAAAAAAAAAAGGTAAAAATACACAGACTACTTTGGCAAAGAGATGAAATTTGTATAAATTTGTACAAAAAAATAAAAGTAAATGCAGAAGTTACCTGTGAACAGTGGAGCTGATATAGAGCCAGTAGGAGATTTTTGATGTAGGAAACAGCCCTGTATTAAAGCGAACATCAGACCTGACAGTCACTGGTCTCTACTTCTAAATCTGGATACAACATTGTTTATAAACATCATCTCATTTGTAGAAATAACACAAACTCCAATTTTAAACAAACACAATAACAAAACGGTCAGAGACCCATTTTCAATGCAAAGACCTTAAGCTTAAATCCATGAGAATGACAGTTCTAAAATATTCTCAAAGAAACTTTTAAAAAAGAGAAAAAGAAAGAAACATTTCAATTGTCTTATCATTTTCTCAAACTAGGAAACCAATTTTATTCACAGCTATAACTTTATCTGGTCCTTTCTTAGGATACCTATTATACTAAATTGAAATCATATGATCATTTGGAAACAGTTTTAAGATATTATATTAAAATAATCCAATGTCTTTAAACGATTTACTTGGAACAAAAGTGAAGAATCAAAGAATGAGAAAATACTTTTTTTTCTTTTGAGTAGGATATAGAATTTACTCTCATAATAAAAGGGGGAATTAGAGGGCCTTCTCTGCTCGTCCAGTGGTGAAGAATCTGCCTTCCAGTGCAGGCGACTTGGGTTCAATCCCTGGTCAGTGAACTAAGATCCCACATACCTTGGAGCAACTGAGCTTTCGTACCATAACTACCAAGCCTGCAAGCTGCAACTGGAGAGGAGCCTGCACGCCACAACGGAAGAGCTCATGTGCCACAACCAGGACCCGATGCAGCCAAATAAATAAATACTTTAAAAAAGAGTGGGATTTAGAAAAAGGCCCATATAAATCAGAGTGGGAAGGGCGTCACAATTTAAATGATTTGCATGGTACTTGCCTGCTTTTAACTTAGTGGCTAAATGATGTGAACAACTGTATGTCTACAGGATCCATGTGTTCTTGCCATTATTGTATGATAACGGTTTTGCCCTATTTCACATTATGAGAAAAGCCCATTTAACCTACTGTCCAATGGCTGTCACAAGGAACTCTTGTTTTGGTATTCAAGCACTGGTCTACTAAAATACTACTAAAGATGTGCCTGAAAATCTTATTCAATTATCTGGAGGTCCATATTGGACACGGCTGACTTAGGAAATTATTGTCCTAACTAAATACATTCCTGGAATCATATTCATGTTCTGCTCTGATAGAAACAGACAGTTGATAAGCCCAAACCACAAAATATTCCAGGCTACAGGTACCACAGGACTCAGAAGCTCTAAGTTTTAGTCTGAACAGAAACAGAAACAGGTACTCCTCATGCTGTGACCATCTACAAGGAGAATGCAAGCTAACTTCAACTTACAGAATCTCTGCAAGAGTTGAAAGCAGGGCCTTAAAAGAGATACTGGTACACCCACGTTCATACAAGCACTACTGAAAATACCCAGAAAGTGGAAGCAATCCAATGTGCATTGACAGATGAATGATAGAGTGGGCCACATACATATGTTGAAGTATTATTTAGCCTGAAAAAGGAAGAATATTCTGACATGTGCTACAACATGGATGAAACTTGATTGCATCATGCAGAGTGAATAAGGCAGTCACAAAAAGACAAATACAGTATGAGTCCACTTCTCTGAGGTACCTAGAGTAGTCAAATTCAAAGAGATAGGAAGCAGAATGGTTGTTACCAGGGCTGGGAATAGGGGAGAGTAGGGACTTGTTTACATAACAATGTGTCAATGTATCTAACATCATTGAACTATACAGTTAAAATGGTTAAGATAATAAATTGGATGGTACAAGTATTTTATCACAATTAAAATTGTTAATTAAAAAAGAGAATATTTGCAAATTATGACTTATAAGGGGTTAATGTCCAAAATATATAAATAGTTCATATAATTCAATATCAAAAACAAACAACACAATTAAAAAATGGGGAGAAGACCCGAATTAACATTTTTCCAAAGGAGACCATCAGGCCATCATGTACAAGAAAAAATGTTCAACACTGATAATCATCAGAGAAACACCAATTAAAACTACAATAAGATATCACCTTACACCTGGCAGAATGGTTATCATCAAAAAGACTATAAATAACAAATGCTGGTGAGGACGTGGGAAAAATGAGAACCCCGGTGGGAATATAAATTTGTGCAGCCACAGTGGAAGACAGTATAGAGGTTTCTCAAAAAACTAAAAACAGAATTACCACAAGACCTGGCAATTCCATCCCTGGGCATATATATCTGAAGAAAATGAAAACATTAATTTGAAAAGAAACATGCACCATCATGTTCACAGAGGCACTGTTTACAACAGTCAAAATATGGAAGCAACTTAAGTGTCCGTCAACAGCCGAGGGAGTAAAGAATATATACAAAGAAATACTACTCAGCTATAAAAAACAATGAAGTTTTGCCATTTGCAACAGCCAATGGTGGACCTGGAAGGTATTATACTTAGTGAAATACATCAAAGAGAGAAGAAAATATACTATATGACACTATTTAAATGTGGAATCTAAAAAAAAAAACCAAATTAGTGAACATAACAAAAAAGAAACATTCAGAGATACAGAGAATAAACCAGTGATTACCAGCAGGGAGAGGGAAATGAGGAGGGGCAGGGTACGGTTAGGGGAGGAAGAGGCACAAATTGTATGTATAAAATAGGGAAGGTACAAGGATACATTGTACAACAGGGAATAAAGCCAATATTTCATAAAAACTATAAATGGAGTGAAGCCTTTAAAAATTGTGAATCACTGTGCCATACACTGAAAGTTACGTAATACTGTGCATTAACTAAGTGCGTGTGTTCTCAGTCGTGGCCAACTCTTTGCAACCCCATGGGCTGTACCCCCGCAGGCTCCTCTGTCCATGGGATTTCCCAGGCAAGAGTACTAGAGTGGGTTGCCATTTCCTCCTCCAGGGGATCTTCCTGACCCAGAGATCAAACCATCTTCTGTGTCTCCTGCACTGACAGGCAGATTCTTTACCACTGAGCCTCCTGGGAAGCCCACATTATTTATACAATAACAACAAAAAAGTCTGCAACTCATCATCCTATCTGCTATACTTTGATGGAGATTGGAAATTAAGATCTGTGTTTAATTATGTAACTTCTCTTACGGTTTAGGCTTTTTATTCATTCTTCTTTTATAATATATAAATAATCTTCCTCCACTTTTTTACTATTTGCCTTTTGTGTTTTGCTGCATTTTTAGTCTTATTGTATTGGTGTTTTTATTATATGCTGCACTAAATGCTTTTTGAAAGCAGGAAGAGTGAAAATTCTTTCAAAAGCCATAGTTTTAAAAATTAGAAATGGTTCTCTAAAGGCCTGTCTGCTGCTGTTTTTGTACCCCAAGGAGGAGCAGAAAATAGAGTTACCTTTATGACTCCTTTCTCTTTCCAAGAACTCACAGTTAATACACGTAATTGTTTTACCCTGGTTGATTTCATAAATGCCAAAGCAGAAGTTCCCAACCCTTCCACCTATGGGACCCTATGGATGGTACAGTGACATTTTAAAACTTAATATCCTTTAGCGATATTGCAGCAAACTGTACCTTCATCACCCAAACACCTTTTCAGTGTGTAAGACATCACTTTATTTAGTAAGAAACTAGAAAACAGTTTTTGAAATATTTCATTTTCACCCTTGAATCCAGCTGAATCCTACTGTTTAATCAAACAACAAGCAACTCTCATCACCTGGAAAGTCTGTATCCTTCTTCTGGATACTAAGGCACAAATCATTTTTTAAAATCTATTTTTAGTTGGAGGATAATTGATTTACAACATTCTGTTGGCTTCTGCCATACAACAGTGTGAATCGGCTGTAAATGTACATGTGTCCCCTTTCTCTTAACCCCCCCTAACACCTCTCACCCCATCCCACGCCTCTAGGATGTCAGAGAGCACGGGGCTGGGCTCCCTGTGTATACAGCAGCGTCCCACCAGCTCTCTACTTACATATGGTAATGCATCTGTTTCAATGCTGCTGTCTCAATCCTACCCTCTGCATCCCCTACTGTGTTCAGAGTCTGTCCTCTGTGTCTGTGTCTCTATCCCTGCCCTGCAAACGGGTTCATCGGCACTTTTTCTAGATTCCATACATATGCACTAGTATATGAAATTTGTTTTTCTGACTTACTTCACTCTATATAGCAGGCTTTAGGTTCATTCACCTCATTAGAACTGACTCAAATCTGTCCCTTTTTATGGCTGAGTAATATTTCATTGTATATTTGTAACACAGTTTCTTTATCCATTCATCTAGGTTACTTCCATGTCCTGGCTATTGTTAATACTGCTAGTATGAACACTGGGATACATGTGTTTTTGCAATTATAGTTTTCTCAGGGTATCTGCCCAATAGTGGGGTTGTTGGATCGTAACGGTAAGTTTATTCCTAGTTTTTAAAGGAATTCAGTTTACATTCCCACTAAGAGTGCCAGAGGTTCTCTTTTGTCCATATCTTCTCCAGCATCTATTGCTTGCAGATGTTTTGACGACGGCCATTCCGACCAGTGTGAGGTGACACTTCCTTGTAATTTTGACTTGCATTTCTCTGATAATGAGCAACGTTGAGCATCTTTCCGTGTGACGGTTGGCCATCTGTATGTCTTTGGAGAAATGCCTGTTTATGTCTGCTGCCTGTTTGATTGGGTTGTTTTTCTGGTATTGCTGCTTATATATTTTGGAGATGGATTGAAGCACATATCTTTATATGAGTGTGCTTTTATATCTTTTGGACAGTGCATAGGTCCAAAATTACATGAGTGCTAAATAAAAATCTGATAGCTACAGAGAACAGGTGAATCCAACAAATTTAACAGACTTTGCTTGTTCCTCAAATGCAGACACAAACATAGATCCAAAGTCAGTGCTCACTCAGGGCTGAACTCCTTTAAGTCTCTGAAATCTCAAGAAGGAGTTTCTTAATAAACCTGTTTGCTAACATACCATTACTTCTATCAATTGCTCCAGCTGTATGCACGCTTGCATATGTGTATGCTGAGTGCTATGTTGGAATGCACTCATCAGTAGTGCCAATCTTACAGCAGAGAGCTAAATAATTTGAGTGGGGTAGTGCACACAGATAATTACAGCAGATCTGAAGGACCAGACCTTATATCTGATACTGCAAACCACATCATTATGTCTGCATAAATCTAACATCTTGTTACATGGTCAGTCTAACAGATGGTCCCTGTCTCCAGCTTGTTATTTTCCTAAAAACAGCATGCAGAAACAGTTCTTCTTTTTCAAATCTTAATTAGAATAAAAATGACCTCAATTTGAGCGTTCACATGATGCCAGTTTATGGTTTTTATTTTTTTCATAGTCTTACTAGATTTTTCCTTAACGGACAAACAGAATATATCTGTAGGAGGACCATTTTGCTAGTTGCAGTTTTGATGTCTGTTCGTTTTTACAGTATTGACATCATCTATTAACAGCCAGGGCAGAACTCAGCTGCGCAAGAATTGCTGGAGAATGTTGCTTGGGGTTTGCTTTCCTGGACAGGTGTGCCTAAGGGAGTGGTCTTCCCACTGTCTCCATAACATTCACGTATTCCCCATTAATTTTACATGGTGAAAGCCCAGAACAGTTAAAAGCTAGTTCAGTGTTTTGCTTGTTACCTTAATTGATGTTCCAGAAGGGATGTGTTTCACAGAACTGACCTTGACTTAACCATACAATTTCACTGACTTTAATGGATGTTACACAGATCAAAAGAATATGTGCCCATCAAAAAAATCTAGAAGGGGCCTGGTTATACGATGCTAACTATAATCGACCACCAACGGTCTTAGAAAATCTACAAATGTTTTATTTTTAACCATACATTCTATAGATAGTTTTTAGTAAAAACATTCTTTTGTGCCTTATATTTTTAAATACTTATACAGCATCATTTCTTTTGGGTACAGGACCATGTTTTTTGGTAGAGAAACAAACATGTAGCCATAATCCACACTGAAGAGGTCAGATTCTAGAGCAAGTTAATTGCGGTTAACTGCATGAAAAAAATATTTTGGACTGACCAAGTCAATCTTAGTATTCATTCCATTGTGAATTTCCACAGACCAGTTATGATATAACTCATTTTAAAAGTCCTACTGCATAGCACAGGGAACTGTATCCAGTCTCCTAGGATAAACCATCATGGAAAAGAATATAAAAAAGAATGCACACATGTGTATAACTGGGTCACTCTGCTATACACCAGAAATGAACACAACACTGTAAATCAACTATACCTCAATAAAAAATAAGTAAAAATAAAAAAGTGATTTTGAAGCAACTTTTCATGACATGCTTGTCCCTGAGATGTGTGACTAATACTTTACACTAGAGGAAACTCAGGAACACAGCAAACTGCAGAATATTTACAAGAATGATGGCTCACTATCTATTACCTATAAACTTTGGCACAGGCAAACAGGTGAACACTGCAGGCACTGTCTTCCTCCTGACATAGGGGACTGGAATGCAAAACTAGGAAGTCAAGAGATACCTGGAGTAACAGCCAAATTTGGCCTTCGAGTACAGAATGAAACAGGGCAAAGGTGAACAGAGTTTTGCCAAGAGAACACACTGGTCTTAGCAAATGTCCTCTTCCAACAACACATGAGAAGACTCTACACATGGACATCACCATATGGTCAACATAGAATCAGACTGACTATACTCTTTGTAGCCAAAGATTGAGAAGCTCTATACAGACAGTGGAGGGGAGGGGGAAGACTGGGGAGCTGACTGTGGTTCAGATCATGAATTCCTTATTGCCAAATTCAGACTTAAATTGAAGAAAGTAGGGAAAAACACTAGACCATTCAGTTATGACCTAAATCAAATCCCTTACAATTGTGCAGTGGAAATGACAAGTAGTCAAGGGATTAGATCTGATAAGAGTGCCTGAAGAACTACGGACGGAAGTTCATGACATTGTACAGGAGGCAGTGATCAAGACCATTCTGAGGAAAACAAATGCAAAAAGCCAAAATGGTTGTCTGAAGAGGCCTTAAAAATAGCTGAGAAAAGAACAGAAGTTAAAGGCAAAGGAGAAAACGGAAGATACACCCATTTGAATGCAGAGTTCCAAAGAATAGCAAGGAGAGACAACACGCCTTCCTCAGTGATCAGTGCAAAGAAATAGAGGAATACAATAGAATAAGAAAAACTAGAGATCTCTTCAAGAAAATTAGAGATACCAANACAATATTATGAATAAAAATTTTTTTGACTTCGGTTGACTCAAACCTGTCTTGAATTTCCAAGTTCAGATTTTCCCAGTCAGAAGTCTCTACTCTGTAGAATCAACTTCTGTATGAAATGTACCTCTTCTGTTTTAAGACAGTGGATTGAGTGTGTTCATCAGCTTCTCCCTCCTCTGCCATACCTTCATTAATGATGAAATGTAAGTGTGTGTGTGTCTGTGTGTTTAAGACTTATAACTGGAATTCAAGTCAAGAATATATAAAGGGACCAGAAGTTATGAAGAATCCACTGAAAATGGGAAAACACAAAATCAGATTGAAGAAAGAAAGCAGAAATCTAATGTCCAGATAAGACGACTCCTAAAGTTGACAAAAGCGCCGAAAGTTCTCCATGTTGTAAAAAGGGGATACTAGGAATCAAGAAAATGTTCCTGGCAAAGGAAGGGTGAATAATTAAGCTGTAGCAAAGCAGGTGAATGGAGAGGTCAAAATAAGTAAATACTGATAAACCCTATGTATTGTTAGAAAAATAAGCTGATTACAAGTATGTAAAGAATTTAAGAATATTCACCAGAAAAATAGGAATGGGTGATTTTATGAAGTGAGTTACGTCCTCCTCTCCTTCCAAATTGATATGCTAAAGCTGTAACTCCCAATGTAATATATTTGGAAGTGAAGCCTTTAAAGATATAATTAAGGTTAAATGAGGCCATGGAGGTGGAGCCCTTATCCAATGTGGCTAGTGTATTTATAAGAAGAGGAAGAAAGACCAACAGGAATGTATGTGCACAGAGGTAAATCCAGCAAGAAGATGGTCACCTGCAAGACAATGACAGAGGCATCAGGAGAAACCAATCCTGTCAACACCTTCGTCTTAAACTTCCAGCCTCCAGAGCTATGAGAAAATAATATTTCTCTTGTTTAATGTGCCCAGGCTATGTTGTTTTCTTCTGGCAGTAACCCTAACCAACCAATACAAATGGTGTAACTTTAGAATCAGTAAATAAAAAAACCAAAGAAATAAAAATTGATAAATTATTACAGAACAAATAGGAAATAATCAGAAGGAAATAATTAAAGGTATGGCAAATAAAAAGTAAAAAAATAAGCTGTCAAAAATGTCTAACCATCAATAATTATAATGTTAATGAATTAAATTCACCTATTGAAAATCAGAGACCATAAAATTGGATTTTTAATATTCAAGAATGTGTTGCATATAAAAAGACACTCCAAACCCAAAATATCATGAGTCAAATGGGAAAATATATAAATAAATGCTTCCAGTGTCAGACAAAAAATCTGAAGACAAAGTATTAAAAAGGAAAAAAACATGAGGTAGTTTTAAAATGTGTGCTGAAATTCTTTGATACTCCTCTTTCAAAAGGTAGTACCTTAACCTCTCATCCCTTGAATGAGCTAGACCTGATAACTCACTTCAAGTATGATGTATGACTTCTGAAACTAGGTAATAAAATGTACTGTGGCTTCCTTTTTGCCCCTTTCTCTCTGATCACTTGCTCTGGGGGAAGCTAGCTGCCATGTCATGAGGACATTCAAGCAGCCTATGTAATGAGATAACAGATGTATCTTATGAATGTTGAAAAATCCACAAAGTACACGATGTTACAGTATGTTTTTCAGAGAAGGGTGCGCTAACATCTTACACTTTGTGGATTTTTCAACTTTTCCTTGAAGGTTTTTCTTTTAAAAAAGTTTGGAGCTCAGTAGAAATGAAAAATGCTATAGCTTCTTGAACCTTCCCAATAGCTCAGTGGTAAAAAATCTGCCTGCAATGCATGAGGTGCATGAGATGTAGGGAAAAAACAGTAAAGATATTAACAACTTGAATAACATAAATAGAAAACCTGAGCTAATTTAATAGCATATTTATTAATCACTCGGGCTAAAGGTGATATCAAATGGAAATTATAAACTTACAACTTAATGACAATGAAAATATTATATATCAGTATCTGTGGCTTGCAGCCACAGAAACTTCAAAACCTTATATGCATTATTTTAAAAAAAGATTGAAAATAAATGACCTGTGCTTTCATCTCAAGAAGACAAAGACAAATCCAAACAATATAGAGAAATGAAAATAAAGAAGATAAATTAAATCAAAATTTAAAAAACAAAATTCCTCAACAAAATCAAAGTCATTCTAGAAGAAACCTGTAAGATAATAGTTTAGAAAAAATGTCCATCAGCAGATGAATGGATAAGAAAGCAGTGGTATATATACACAATGGAGTATTACTCAGCCAT
>SJYV01022823.1:39461-52239 GCA_006410875.1 Neotragus pygmaeus | reverse complement strand
GGGTGAACTCCAGGAGTTGGTGATGGACAGAGAGGCCTGGCGTGCTGTGATTCATGGGGTCGCAAAGAGCTGGACATGACTGAGCAACTGAACTGAACTGAACTGAAGTGCCTTAGCACACATGTACACGTGCCTGTGACAGCCTCGTTCCTTGGGCTGCAGATACAGGTTTCAGACTGTGTGACGTTTGCAGGGCATCCTGTACAGCCAGATTCTTACACTTGCTCTGATGCTCATAATTTAGAGCCTAAATTCAGCCTCATTTTTCTATTAATAGTTCAATTGACCTCAGGACCTCTAGTCCATAATGATCTCTCCTGTCTAAAGTTCAGTCATTAGCACTTTAAAGAAAAACCAGGGACTTTAACCACTCCAAACAAATCGAACCCAAGAGACCAAGGTTTGAGGCCATAGCTCTGCCCCTAATGATCAGTGGAACTTGGTTTGAAAATTACTTGGTTCCAACCAGAACCTGATTTCTTTCTATAGGTTCAGGCAGTTGCACTAGAAGGTACATATCTTCCTTCCTTGAGAGGGTAACTTTAATCACACCCTCTCTCCTCTTAATTCACTTCTGAAACTTGATTACTTTCTGCTTGAAGTTATTCATTTCTTGATGAAGAATAGCTCTTTATGCTGAGCCCTGCAGTCTCTAGGCTGGTGCTTGGATCCCCTAGTCCCTCACTACCCCACCCTCATTTCAGTGCTTCCTATGGATCCATGTGTTAAGTCGCTTCAGTCATGTCCGCCTCTGTGTGACCCTATGAACTATAGCCCACCAGGCTCCTCTTTCAATGGGATTCTCCAGGCAAGAATACTGGAGTGGGTTGCCATTTCCTTCTCCAAGGGATCTTCCTGATCCCAGGGATCCAACCCTCATCACTTACATCTCCTGCATTGGCAGGAGGGTTCTTTACCAGGGATCAAACCCAGGTCGCCTGCATTGCAGGCAGATTCTTTGCATCTGAGCTCCACAGGGAAGCATGGATCCTCTACCATATTTTATTGCCAAGGTTCACGAGTGTGCAAGGTGATACCTATACTTGCTTTATGTGGAGCTCTTGCTTCTGTTCTAACTCCAGGATCATCCCCCGACTTGTTGCTCAGAAGTGGGAGACCTGCAATACTTTACTATTAAAAACACAACCCTGAGTTCATTGTTTACGTTTTCTCCTCCTTCTCCACCTGACTCTTGCCAACTCAGCCTCTTCTGAGAAGCTGTTGTGGCCCCAAATGACTGGCCTACTGGAGGCATTTCACAGGAAGATGATTAATGAGGTTACCCGGAAAGTAACATGGCATTCTTGTTGCTGCATAAAGATAGACTTCCTGTTGTGCCTCAAAGCAGGTGAAATATTTTCCTGCCAGAGGGACTTTGAAACCCCTCTTTGGCCATAGTGGAAAAAAAAAAAGTGAAACAGAAAATCTGATATGCTGATAAGAATGCAGGTGCCAGAGAGACCATCAGTACAGCCACAGTGAGCATATTTTACCAGCTGGGACAAAGGCACTGCCAACAACCAGCTTTGGTAGAATTTATAAAAAGCAAGTCTTCACCAGAAATCCAAAGTCAAAGGCTCAGTGCTTAAGGACTGAAGTTTGATTAAGTGGGTAATAAATGCTAAGAGAAACTATCTCTTAAACAAGAACACCATACTTGTGATCAGTGGTTCTCAAATTTTAATCTTATCAAAATCACTTGACTGTCCCCTGGTCAGTCTGAGTTTCTGATTCTGTCCATCTGGGGTGGGGCATGAGAATTTGCAGTTTTTAACCCTTTCCCAGATCATGTTGATCTGCCCTTCCTAAGATCACACATATCTCATACAGTCATTGTATTAGATGAGCTCGTATTTTTCAAATACTCAGATTGATGTTGAGTACTCAAAAAATGTAACAAAAGTTTTAAATACCTGATTTTCAGAATCTTTTCAATTACCATTACACGTAATATCTGGATTCTGCTACAAAGGTTAGACCGAATCAGATAAATGCTACACAGAATTCTGTTTGAACAAAGCCGATTATGCTATATGGCATGCTGTCCCACTGTGATTTTAGTTTAGCTGCCTATCAGAGAATGCCTTGCTATATTTTAAGACCTGAGTTATCTGACCCTTGAGGGCACGGGTCTAGATTTATTCTGGTTCTCTGACTGGAGCTGATCCCTAGTTGGTGCTCAGGTTGTGGATTTATCTCCATCATTGCCCCTCTAAGCTAGATAAGAGGGGCTTCCCAGGTGGCGTTAGTGGTAAAGAATCTGCCTGTCACTATAGGAGACCTAAGAGGCACAGGTTTGATCCCTGGGACAGGAGGATCCCCTGGAGGAGGACATGATGACTCATTCCAGTATTCTTGCCTGGAGAATCCCATGGACAGAGGAGCCTGGCAGGTTACAGTCCAAAGGGTCTCGCAGAGTCAGACATGACTGAAGTGACTTAGCACGAATGCGCAACATAGATAAGAGAGGCAGGAATACAGGAGACACAAAGAAGAGACATCTTCTGGCCCCTGGGAAACAATACAGAGAACAAACATCAAGAAAACACAAAGAAGTCTTACTATTTGATAATAAGAACATGATATGATTTAAAAATGGACAAAAGTTTTGTATGGAAACTCTACTAAAGCTATCTGAATGGCCAGTAATCACATGGAAAGATGCTCAATTATCATTAGCCATTTGGGAAATGCAAATTAAAGTCTTAACGATAAACCATTTCTCCCGGTAGAAGGGCCGAAATTAAAACTGTGGACAATACCAAGAATGTGGAACTATTGGGTCTCTACCTCTTTGCTGGTGGGAATGTAAAACGTGATAACCACTTTGGGAAACGGTTTGGCCGTTTCTCACAAAATAAAACATTTACTTACCATACAAACTGGAAATTCTATTGCTGGGTTTTTACCCATGTAAAACAAAAGCTTATGTTTTATTCATAAAAGCCCCAAATTTGAAATTCCCCAAATGCCCATCAAACATTGTGGTATATCTCACAAACACAGAAGTGAAAACTTTCAAAAGCATTATGCTAAACAAAAAAACCAGATACAAGGTAATGAATACTGTATTATTCCTTTTATATGAAATTCTGAAAAAAATCTAAAATATCACAAAGTAGGTCGATGGTTCCTGGGACTGGAGGTGGGATGATTATGAAAAGGTTTTATATCTTGATTGTGATGTTACTTTTCAGTTCAGTTCAGTTCAGTTCATTCACTCATTTGTGTCTGACTCTTTGCGATGCCATGAACCGCAGCACGCCAGGCTTCCCTGTCCATCACCAACTCTTGGAGCTTACCCAAACTCATGTCCATTGAGTTGGTGAGGTCATCCAACCATCTCATCCTCTGTCGTCCCCTTCTCCTCTCACCCTCAATCTTTCCCAGCATCAGGGTCTTTTCCAATGAGTCAGCTCTTTGCATGAGGTGGCCAAAGTATTGGAGTTTCAGCTTCAACATCAGTCCTTCCAATGAACACCCAGGACTGATCTCCTTTAGGATGGACTGGTTGGATCTCCTTGCAGTCCAAGGGACTTGCAAGAATCTTCTCCAACACCACAGTTCAAAAGCATCAATTCTTCAGTGCTCAGCTTTCTTTACAGTCCAACTCTCACATCCATACATGACTACTGGAAAAACCATAGCCTTGACTTAGATGGACTTTTGTTGGCAAAGTAATGTCTCTGCTTTTTAATATGCTGTCTACGTTGGTCATAATTTTCCTTCCAAGGAGTAAGTGTCTTTTAATTTCATGGCTGCAATCACCATCTGCAGTGATTTTGGAGCCTAAAAAAATAAAGTCAGCCACTGTTTCCACCATTTCTCCATCTATTTGCCATGAAATGATGGGACTGGATGCCATGATCTTAGTTTTCTGAATGTTGAGCTTTAAGCCAACTTTTTCACTCTCCTCTTTCACTTTCATCAAGAGGCTCTTTAGTTCTTCTTCACTTTCTGCCGTAAGGGTGGTGTCATCTGATATTTCCCCCAGCAATCTTGATTCCAGCTTGTGCTTCATCCAGCCCATCAAGGCTGTATATTGTCATCCTGCTTATTTAACTTATATGCAGAGTACATCATGAGAAATGCTGTGCTGGATGTCACTTTTACCATTTGCCAAAATTCATAAGGCTGTATTCTCCAAATAGGTAGGTTTTATTGTATGTAAATTGTACCCAAATAAAGTTAAAATTAAGCTAAATTCAGGATGCAGGATGCTTGGGGCTGGTGCGCGGGGATGATCCAGAGAGACGTTGTGGGGTGGGAGGTGGGAGGGGGATTCAGGATTGGGAGCTCGTGTACACCTGTGGTGGATTCATGTCGATGTATGGCAACGCCAATAGAGTATTGTAAAGTAAAATAAATAAATAAATAAATAAAATAAAATAATTTATAAAAAAAGTAATAAATGTAAAAAAAATTCAGATTTTAAATACTTTGCTCTTTAAACTTCAGTGTCAAGGGCAAATCTTCAGTCTCCTCATTTAAGTGACCTCTCTGGAAGTCCTCTCAGAGGTCAGCCAACTGGCCTTTTCTGGTTGTACCTCGACCCTGAAGGTATCCTAGTCCATACAGACCTTTCTGTTCCTTTTTTCATCTCTGCTTTTATCTGGATTGTGGCCAGAGAATCTTTATCTGGGTATTTAAATTATGTTTTTAAAATGGGGAATAATTTTAGATCTTGTTACTGACTAATGCTGCTGCTGCTGCTGCTGCTAAGTCGCTTCAGTCGTGTCTGACTCACTGTGACCCCATAGACAGCAGCCCACCAGGCTCCCCCATCCCTGGGATTCTCCAGGCAAGAACACTGGAGGGGGTTACCATTTCCTTCTCCAGTGTATGAAAGTGAAATTGAAAGTAAAGTCGTGTCCGACTCTTTGCGACCCCATGGACTGCAGCCTAGCAGGCTCCTCTGTCCTTGGGATTTTCCCGGCAAGAGTACTGGAGAGGGTTGCCATTGCCTTCTCTGGACTAATGAGGAGAAGTTAAAAAAGGACGGTGTATCTTCACAAAAGAGTATGTTTATCTATGTATGCATGTAGGTTGGTGGGTATCTACCTACATTTTCTCCCAGGGTGTGGATTACCTTTTCATTCTCTCAGTGGCATCTTTTGAAGAGCAGAAAGTTTCTTTTTAATCAAGTGTATTGCTGATTTTTCCTTTATGTTTAATTTTTTGTGTGTCATAAGAAATCTTTACCTATGCCAAGATTGTAAAGATTTTTCTCCTGTATACATTTCTAGAAGTGTTATGCTTTTAGCTTTCATGTTGAATCTTTAATACATTTCAAATAGATTTTTGTGAATGAGACAGGCCTTGAGGTTCCTTTTTTTCCATACCAATGTCCAGTTGTTTAGCACCGTTTGTTGAAAAATCTATACACTTTCTCTATTGAAATGCATTAATGCCTTTGTCAGGAATTAATCGACCAAATGAGTTTAGATTTATTTCTGAAACCTATTCTGTTTCATTTTTCTGTGTATCCTTACACTGAAACCATCTCTAGGTTTCTGTGCTTTTAGAAGTTTTGAACTCAGGTAGTGAAAGTCCTCCAATTTTATTCTTTCCCAAAATTGTTTTGGCTCGATTCTATGTCCTTTGTATATCCCTGTACATATTTTAGAATAGCTTTTTAAATTTTGTAAAAGAATCTGATGTGATTTTAATCAAGATTGCCTTGAAGCTGAGATCAATTTGGGGAGAATGCTTATCTTAATGCTGTGTCTTCCAATTCATGACGATGATGTATTGTTCCATTTATTTATATCCTTCATTTCTCTAAGCAATGTTTTGTGGTTTTCAGCACATAGGTTTGACACAAATTTGGATCAGTTTATTCTTGAGTACATTTTTTCATTTTGTTTTTGAGCCCGATGAGCTTTATTGTTTTTTTCTAATTTTCAATTGCAATTGTTTATTGCTGGTGTATTGTATTGCTGATATGCATTTGAATTTGTATATTGACCTGACTCATGACTTTATTAAATTCACCTAATTTTAGTAGATTTTTAAAATAGATTCCTTAGAATTTTATATTTGGACAATTGTCTTTCTTATTTTAAAATTTTATGCTTTTTATTGATATTGTTGCTGTTTAGTTGCTAAGTACTATTTGACTCTTTGCAACCCCATGCACAGTAGCATACCAGGCTCCCCTGTCTTTCCCTATTTCCTGGAGTTTATTCAAACTGAAGTTCATTGAGTTGGTGATGCCATCCAACCATCTTGTCCTCTGTCATCCCCTTCTCCTTGTACCCTCAATCTTTCCCAGCATCAGGGTCTTTTCCAGTGAGTCAGCTCTTTGCATCAGGTGGCCAAAGGATTGGAGTTTCAGCTTCAGCACCTGTCCTTCCAATGAATATTCAAGCTTGATTTCCTTTAGGACTGACTGTTTGGATCTCCTTGCAGTCTAAGGGCTTCTCAAGAGTCTTCTTGAGCAACTCATAATTCGAAAGCTTTGATTCATTGGTGCTCAGCCTCCTTTATAGTTCAACTCTCATATCCATACACGACTACTGGAAGCACATAGCCTTGACTATACGGACCTATGTCATGAAAGTGAAGGTGAAAGTCACTCAGTTGTGTCTGACTCTTCGCAACCCCATGGATTATACAGTCCATGGAATTCTCCAGGCCAGAATATACTGGAGTGGGTAGCCTTTCCCTTCTCCAGGGGATCTTCCTGACCCAGGAATTGAACTGGGGTCTCCTGCATTGCAGGCGGATTCTTTACCAACTGAGCTATCATGGAAGACCTCTGTCATATAGGGACCTTATTGAACTTCAGTACAATATTCCATCAGAGTGAAGAGTAGTAAGAGCGTATATCCTTATCTTTTCTCTTCAGGGGCCGCATTTTTTTTTTTTTTTTTTTTTACCATTATGTGAGCTATTACTGTAGGTTTTACACAGATACTTTATATTTGCATATGGAAGTTTTCTTGTATATTTAGTTTGCTGAGAATTTTGGAAACCTTGTTGAATTTTCCAAAATGCAACTTATGAATCTATTGAAACACTTCAGTGATCTTTTTCTTTATTCTGTTAATGTGGTAAATTACATAGATGGATTCTCCAATGTTAGGCCAACCATTACATGCCAGAATGAACTGTACCAACTCATGGTGTCATATTCTTTTCATACATTGCTGGATTCTATTTGCTAATATTTTGTTGGTGATTTTTGCATGTATGTTCATAAGGGATTTTTACAGTTTTCTTTTTTTGGAATGTCTCTGTTAGTTTGGTTTCAGCATAATGGTGGGCTCATGAAAAGGTTTGGGAAACGTTTGGTCCTCCTGTATATTCTGAGAGTGTTTTTGTTTAAAGACTGGTATTAATAATTTCTTAAATGTTTCATAGACTTTAGCATTAAAGTCAGCTGGGCAGAAGTTTTCTTTGTGAAAATATTTTGATTATGAAATTAATTTCTTTACTAGATCTGGGGCTACTTAAATTTTATATTTCTTCTACAGTCAATTTTCTTACATTGTGTTTTTTTGGAAATCATTAATTTCATTTCAGTTGTCAAATTTACTGGCCTAATAGTGTTCATGATGTTTGCTTTTTTAACCTTCTAATTTCTGCAAGAATTTTAGTGCTATCTTTTCCGTAATTCCTAATTTTGGTAATTTATATTTTTCCTCTAGTTTAAAAAAATTTTTTAAGGTAAGTATAGCAAGAGATTTATCAATTTTATCAGTATTTTCAAAGACCCAACTTTGTCTCTCTTGTTTTTTGTTTTCTACTTCATGTGTTTTTTACTATAATCTTAATTATCTCTTTGCTTCTGCTTTTTCTGGGTTTACTTTACTTTTTCTGACTTCTGGAGATGGAAATTTAGATTATTACTTTTACAGCTTTATTATTTTGTACTATGGGTATTGTTAGCAAATTTTTGCCACATGCACTACTACTGCTTCCATTTTAGAGACAGAGAAACTGAGGCTCAGAGAGCTAGTAACTCTTCCAGGGTTAGAGGGCTACAGTGGGTGGAACCTGAATTCATACCGAGAAAGCACGTCTCCTCAGCCTGCCTGTGAGCTCTTGAAACCCAAGGACGAGAGAGAGGCATTGCACCTTGAGTGAACTGGAATGGTTCCTTCAGTCTTTTCTGCATGCCTCCCAGTGGATTCTTTTCTCCAGCTTCTTTCTTCTCTTCTCCTTGAGCAGCCTGTATGATACAGGATGATAGACACAAAAGCACATGCTCACGGAATTCGGATCCCAGTGGGTGGCTTACACACTCTTGTCAACTGAGGCAGGTTCTTAATGCAGCATCATCAATTATTAAGTATTAATAACCCCACTTTTAACAATTATTAACCCCACTTTCTGTTCTACCCCACCCCTCCCCTCAGCTCCCACACAGCCTCACTTGCCTTCCTCCACACTCCAGCCTGGATGCTTGGGGGCTGGTGGGTGGGGATCTCACTGTGATCAGCCAGCACTTCTCTGACATCCAGGGGGCTGCAGGGACAGGAGGGCAGGAAGTTTTCAAGGTCTGTGCTCCAGGCTGTGTGATGCATGGACTACTCCCTGAAGAGCCCTCTGCTTATAACTGCCGAGTTTTTGGCATGTGCTGCCTGACAAATGAACAGATGTTTCCTTTAAGAACAAAAGAACAGGGCATAGCTGTTGGCCTAACGGTTTGCGACGAATAATGTTGAATGGGGAAGCAACAAGTCCTAACGAGAATGTCCCTACAGGATCACGAAGCCAGCGCCAGGAATTAGAGTGAAATGAAAGGACTCAGCGCTGCTTTTACGTTTTAACGGGCTGAGTGCTGGTTGTTTTTAGCCCCTTCAGATGAGGCAACTGAATGTTCTTTCTAGCTGTGTTCAGGAAACATGTAGCTGGATGCTAGTGATGGCTTCATGAATTACTTGACGAGATCCCAAGTATGTGCGTTCATTTCAGAGATGCAGTTAGAAGATGACTTACAGGCTCTGCTTAAACCTGTGGCATCGACGTGCAGTGCATATATGGGGGAAGTCTTCCCTAAATCACGGCTCTCCGTCAAACTAAAAACACCAGTGCAAGTTTTTCTCTTCTTCATTGCTGGCTAGAACTTCAAAGCACCAAAAGCCCACACATACAAGTGAAAAACAACAGGCCTAGCTTCAGAAAGCCCCCTCACCTACCCACCCCTAAATCAGTAAGCCTCTCTTGTTAGAAACCTCCACCCATCACATCACGTGTCACGCAAGCTTCAGCATTTCTGAAGTATTAATAGTTTCTCCAAGTTTTTTTTCTCTGAAGATGATCTTTGAGGTTGTCCTTGGCTTTTGCCCCAAAAATTTCTTTTCCCCAACCTCCTATCCCAACTTTTTTCTTTAATTAGCAGAAGTGGGCAAAATATTCTTTTTATTCTCTTAACTCCTTTTACTATGAATCAGTTTTCACACAAAGAGACCAGTGTCTGAGTTTTGTTAGGTCATGGTCAGATAAGAATATTTGCAACATCTCCTGTTAAAATCTGTGCTCTGTCAATATGACCTTTGCAGACCTCTCCTCCAATCTGCTCCGGACTTGAGCTAGAGGGATAGAACAGTCCAGTGTTTCATCTGGGCAGTTCTAGCTTGTGCTTGCGATCCTGGGTTATCCCTCTTCTGACGTTCTGTTTGTTGCTTTGGACAATTCATTACGTGATTGTGATCTCTTTAGCAAATGTTTTTGAAGATGTTTATCATTATTCTGACAGTTTATATCAAAATTTCTGGTGTTGCCCTTATACTGGTGATGTGGGACCACACACTCAGAGCAACTTAAAGTTGTCATAAAGTGAATCTCTTTAATTACATATACATTTGAGCTCATACCATTTTCCTTTAAGTATCATTGACGTAATGTGATTATGAAAATACTTTTTGGAAGTTTTAAGGTTTTAAATTCAGTAAGGTACATAACAACAGTTGCAAGTGCTCTCATATTTGGATTCTAAACATGGGTTATAGTTTGGGTTGAATACCAGCTCAGGAATACATTAAAAAGCATGGTTATATTATGGTTTTATTTCTTATAGGGTATAATGTATAATGAAGTATACTGTGTTATAGAGACCAAACATCAGCAATTGGGCGGCGGGGTGGTGTGAGGGGTTGCTGGGATGAATTACAAGGTGACAAATGTTAACATTCTAAGATGGTGGCAGAATTAATTTAGGAGTTTCTCTAAAAAATCAGTCAGTCAAAAGTCAGAAGCATCAGTGTCTACTGCTAGGCTAGTCTTCAATTAACAGTGTGGCTCTGGGCAACCAGCTTCCTCCCTCTGTCGCAGTTTCTAATCCCTTCTTAAGAGACCCTTGAACTGCAAGGAGATCCAACCAGTCCATCCTCAAGGAAATCAGTCTTGAATATTCAATGGAAGGACTGATGCTGAAGCTGAAACTCCAATATTTTGGTCACCTGGTGGGAATAACTGACTCATTTGAAAAGACCTTGATGCTAGGCTTCCCTGGTGGCTCAGAGGTTAAAGCGTCTGCCTCCAATGTGGGAAACCCTGGTTTGATCCCTGGGTTGGGAAGATCCCCTGGAGAAGGAAATGGCAACTCACTCCAGTATTCTTGCCTGGAGAATCCCATGGACAGAGGAGCTTGGTAGGCTACAGTCCACAGGGTCACAAAGAGTCAGACACAACTGAGTGACTTCACTTTCACTTTCTTTCACTTTCACTTTGATGCTGGCAAAGATTGGAGGCAGGAGGAGAAGGGGACGACAGAAGATGAGATGGTTAGATGGCATCACTGACTCAATGGACATGAGTTTGAATAAGCTCTGGGAGCTGATGATGGACAGGGAGGCCTGGCATCCTGCAGTTCATGGGGTTGCAAAGAATTGAACATGACAGCGACTGAACTGACTGAACTGTTCCCCAAAGCTTTCTCTATGACCCCTCACAGAAGTCTTGTAAAGATAAGCTGGCCTCTATTTGGGATAGTGCTTTGGAAGTATCAATACAACATGTTATACATGTTACTGTAGTGGTACTTTATATAATCCACTGTGATTCAGTGACAGCCGTATCACAAGATTTTAGAACTCTTGGCCTCTGTGGGACAGCACTTAGGTTAAATTAGAAGTTTTAGCTGGAAGGGCCCAGCTGCTAAATGACTAATTTTCATGTTCCAGACTGTGGGTGAAATTCCACAAGTGTCTCCGTTTTATTTTCATGACTTGATACTAAAACTTAATAAAAGCAAATATGCATCAGTTGCAATTCAAAACTGAACTTCCTGAACAGTTTGGGGCGGGAGCAAAAGATAGATATGAGGGAGTGGAAAACTTACATTTCTATGATAATTATGAAATAGTTTTATAAAACTGAAAGCCATGGACATTGAATTAATGAAAATGGTATACTACAACCAACTGAATTCCTGCATTTGGAAGCAAACTAGGACTTTGTGACTGTATTTGGTTCTCTCCCTTTCTTTTCAGAATACTGGATGCCACAGCTTCATGGGAATACACACTGCTATGTTGATTTTGTTCAGTCACTAGATCATGCTCAACTCTTGGCCACCCCAGGGACTATAGCACGGCAGGCTCCTCTGTCCTCTACAATCTCCTGGAGCTTGCTCATACTCATGTCTGTTGAGTCAGTGATGCCATCTAATCATCTCATTCTCTGCCACCCCCTTCTCCTCCTGCCTTCAATCTTCCCCAGCAAAAGGATCTTTTCCAATGAGTCAGTTCTTCTCATTAGGTGGCCAAAGTAGAGCTTCAACTTCAGCATCAGTCCTTCCAATGAATATTCAAGGTTGATTTCCTTTAGGATTGACTGGTTTGATCTCTTTGTAGTCCAAGGGACTCTCAAGAGTCTTCTCCAGCACCACAATTCAAAAGCATCAGTTCTTCAGCTCTTAGCCTGAAAGGTTTACATTTTAATTAATAACAAGACATACGCCTATCCCTATTTAATCCAGAATGAGAGCTCTGGCTTGAAAATATCCCTGACCAGATGAAAAGGAAAAGTATAAAAACCACAGAAGGCTCGGACTGCTGTCCTGGTGGCTGACGGGCAACTGATTGGATGAAGTTGTTTCCAGCAGAAATGATAGCTTGAACTCAAGTTATCTTCCTACTTTTCCTATGACTTCTTATGAGCAAAGGCTCATATTGTCAAGGCAGCTACTGTGTCAAGGATCCTAGTCTTTGACAGTGGATTTCTGGGAGAGTTAAGTGTCCCTGGCAGGGTGTCAATACACCCTGGGTTGCCTGGGACAGTTTGGGTTTGTGCTGATGGGCCAGTGTGATTATTCATAGCACCTCCTCTGGATCTGGGTGACAAATTACTTGGTCACACCACCTCGACTGGATGCCGAGCACAACCTGGGCATTAAGTATTCTCACCCACAAGGTGACATCAACCCGTTACCAATGCATGACATCAGGGTGGACCCAAACGCCTTGATGACAGTCATTTTGTCAGTCTGTGCTCTGCCTTTTCATACATATTCCCAGACTAATTGTCTCACTAAATTCGCTAAGTGCATTTTCTGGCTGCAACATTTCTATTTGGGAAAGATGCCAGAATTGTCAGCCAGTAAAGACTTCAGCCCTTTCTTGGCCAATTTGCCAAAAAAACATCAGAGGAAGTTATTGATCCTTTCCCTGTACTCATTCAGCTAATTTTTTCCTCTGGTTTCCTTTCTTTTCTTCTTCTTAAGCTGACATCCAATAAAAGCTATTTCAGGTGCCAGCTCCATGTCAGCACCAACACCATTCACAATATGAGCTGCTGGTTCCCCTTTGCTCTGCAACCACCCCCCCCC
>SJYV01022823.1:16665-39410 GCA_006410875.1 Neotragus pygmaeus | reverse complement strand
TTTTTTGCATTTCTTTTCCATGGGGATGGTCTTGATCCCTGTCTCCTGTACAATGTCACGAACCTGTCTCTTATACACATCTGTTCCCCTTTGCTCTGCACCCCCCCCCCCCCCTTTTTTTTTTTTTTTGGTTTCTATTGACAACTCAGGTATCTGTCAAGCTTTGCTTCTCTCCTGTATTTATTCCTCTTCCTTGGGTGACTATGAGCCTTGATTGGTACATTCCAGTCCACACGGATTACACTTGGGTACTATTGCAAGTTACACTTTTTTTTTTTTAATTACACAGTATACAAGTTATCGGGGTAGTCTTATTTTATACTTCATTTGTAAAAGAAAGTCTAGAAGATTAGTCAGGGACATTTAAATAGCTAATTAGTTTCTCAACAGGAATAAGTTTGGGATTTGGCCTTCAGAAATAGGAACTATTCTTTCAAAATCCCTGACACTGGTTTGAGCTACGCGCCCCCTTGTGAGAGCTATTCACCTCCAGCCTTTTCTTAGCTGGAGGCCCAGTCTCCTGTAGTCCTATTAGGTAAGATAAAAGAAAGAGGCCTTGGGAATTGCAGCAGAATTACCAGAGAGATGAGCCAAGTGCTTATGGGGATAATAAATATTTAAGGTATCTGGGAAGCTGCGAAGAACAGATACTGACAACTATTAGCAGATGCTGGTGAGCGCCATGCAAACAGTTAGGCAGGACAAATCTGCTGCCTGTTTGCTGAATTATCCCAAGGACAGCTCACCCATCCACTTGAGCCTGCTGTGCAGCGCTGCCCTGATGACTCTCGAATTCATGGTCACACGGACGCTCCACAGTGAGCACGAAACTGTGGACCAAAGGTGACACAGATTTCAGCAGAGCTCTCACTCAATTACGGGTCAGCATGAGGAGAGCTGCAACCAACACCGCATTTCCTACATTGACAGCGGAGGATGCTGCTTGTCAGACAACCTCGTCCAAACTCCTCATTCCCTTTGATCCTTCCTGATGTTGCTTTGCAGAATTTCAACTCCATAGGAGCTCTAGCTAGCAACCTTTTCTTTTTCTTGCCATTTTTTTCCCCTTCTTCCTGCCCACTCTTCTTTCTGGTGGCCCGGAGGAGCAGGACTCCTGAGGTTACAAAAGTCAATTTGGGTGAGAATTACTTGGAGCTGCAAAAGCAGTGTTGATATGGTGATATATAAGTAATTTACAATTTGATATATGCATTCTAAAAATATGCCTGTGAAATTTTTGTAATTCTAAAATGGGAATGGGACCAAAATGTTTAGTCAGACATGATAATTATAGCTAACATTTATTGAATGCTTATAATGGGCCAGCTACTGTTCTAATTGCTTTACATTTATTAGCTAATGTAGTTCTCACAATAGTCCAATGAGACCATTATTATCACTATTTTACAAAGCAAGGAACAAGCACCAAGAGGGTGGAAACTATGGAAAGTCATAGCTGATGGATGAGGGAATCGGTACTCTTAAAGGCAGACTGTGCTGCCAATACAGTTTCAAACTGCCCCTTCACGTTCAGAGCTTTGCAAGGATAGTTCTCATTAGACATAAAGAACAATATTTTAATTTCTTGCCTCAGAAGTGTTAGTAGACAGGAAATAACATTGTAGAATAGATTATCGTATCGTATACTGCAAATGCTCAGCCATATCCAACTCTTTGTGACCCTTTGGATTGTAGCCCACCAGGCTCTTCTGTCCATGGGATTTTTTAGGCAAGAATACTGGAGTGCATTGCCATGTCCTTCTCCAGGGGATCTTCCTCACCCAGGGATGGATCCTGAGTCTACTGTGTCACCTGCATTGCAGGTCTATTCTTTACCTGCTGAACTGTTGGGGAAGTCTGGAAAGATTACGGCTGGTTATTAATTGCCTCGCTTATGTGTGCGTTAGTTTCCTAGAGCTAGTCTGCTTAAAACAACTAGTCAGCTTAAAACAACAGAAATATATTCTTTCACAGACCTTGGAGACTAGAAGACTAAAGTCAAGATGTGGGAAGAGGCATGCTCCCTCTGAAGACTCTGGGATGAATCATGAATCCATCCTTGCCTCTTCCAGCCTCTGGTGGCCACCAGCAATCCTTGGCTTTCCTTGGCTTATAGACGCAAACCTCCTTTGCCTGCCTCCATCGCCACGTGGCGTTCTCCCTGTGTGTATGTTTGTGTCCAAATTTTCGTCTTCGTATAAGGACACTGTTCATTGAGCTAGGGTCCACCCTTATCTAGTACGACTTCACCCTAACTTGATTACGTAAGCAAAGACTATTTGCAGATAGTCACGTTCACAGGGACTAGAGATTAGGACTTGATCATATCTTTTGGGGGAACGCAATTCTACTCACAGCAATATTTTTCAGAAAATTTATTTCACTGAAGCATGTTTGATTTACAATGTTGTGTTGGTTTCTGCTGTATAGCAAAGTTATTCCATTGTACATATATATATATATATATATATATATATACACACACATTCTTTTCATATTTTTTCCATATGGTTTATTGCAGGATATTGAATATAATTCCCTGTGCTATCTAGCAAGACCTTGTTGTTTATCTATTCTATATATAATAGTTTGCACTACTAACCCCAAAATCCCAGTTCATTCCCACCTGCCCCCAACCTTGGCAAGCACAAGTCTGTTCTCTGTGTGAGTCTGTTTCTGTTTCATAGATAGTTCATTTGTGCCATATTTTAGATTCCACATATCTGTGATACCATATGGTATTTGTATTTTTCTTTCTGACTTACTTCACTTAGTATGAAAATCTTTAGATCCATCCATGTTGCTGCAAATGGCATTGTTTCATTCTTTTTTAAGGGCTGAGTAATATTTCATTGTATATAAAGATACACACACACACATATATACCACATCTTCTTTATCCATTCATGTCAGTGGACTTCTACGTTGTTTCCATATTTTGGCTATTATAACGAGTGCTACGATGAACATTGGGGTGTGCAACTCATAGCAATATTCATATCTGCTTCAGTTCAGTTCACTTCGGTTCAGTTGCTCAGTCATGTCCGACTCTTTGGGACCCCAGGCCAGGCCTCCCTGTCCATCACCAACTCCTGGAGATTACCTAAACTCATGTCTATTGCATTGGTGATGCCATCCAACCATCTCATCCTCTGTTGTTCCCTTCTCCTCCTGCCTTCAATCTTTCCCAGCATCAGGGTCTTTTCAGATGAGTCAGTTCTTTGCATCAGGTGGCCAAAGTATTGGAGTTTCAGCTTCAAAATCAGTCCTTCCAATGAACACCCAGGACTGGTCTCCTTTAGAATGGACTCACTGGATCTCCTTGCAGTCCAAGGGACTCTCAAGAGTCTTCTCCAACACCACAGTTCAAAAGAATCAATTCTTCACCGCTCAGCTTTCTTTATAGTCCAACTCTCACATCCATACATGACTCCCGGAAAAACCATAGCCTTGACTAGATGGACTTTTGTTGGCAAAGTAATGTCTCTGTTTTTTAATATGGTATCCAAGATGGTCACAAGTTTCCTTCAAAGGAGCAAGCATCTTTTAATTTCATGGCTGTAATCACCATCTGCAGTGATTTTGGAGCCCCCCAAAATAAAGTCAGCCACTGTTTCCACTATTTCCCCATCTATTTGCCATGAAGTGATGGGACCAGATGCCATGATCTTTGTTTTCTGAATGTTGAGCTTTAAGCCAAGTTTTTCACCCTCCTCTTTCACTTTCATCAAGAGGCTCTTTACTTCTTCTTCGCTTTCTGCCATAAGGGTGGTGTCATCTGTATATCTGAGGTTATTGATATTTCTCCCAGCAATCTTGATTCCAGCTTGTGCTTCATCCAGCCCAGCATTTCTCATGGTGTCCTCGAAAATCTCATGGGCAGAGGAGCCTGGTAGGCTACAGTCCATGGGGTCACAAAGAGTCAGACATGACTGAGCGACTTCACGTTCACATTTGCTCTGCATATAAGTTAAATAAGCAGAGTGACAATATACAGCCTTGATGCACTCCTTTCCTGATTTGGAACCGTCTGTTGTTCCATGTCCAGTTCTAACTGTTGCTTCTTGACCTGCATAGAGGCTTTTCAAGACGCAGGTCAGGAGGTCTGGTATTCCCATCTCTTTCAGAATTTTTCACAGTTTATTGTGATCCACACAGTCAAAGGCTTTGGTATAGTCAAGAAAGCAGAAATAGTTTTTCTGGAACTCTCTTATTTTTTCCATGATCCAGCAGATGTTGTCAATTTGATCTCTGGTCCCTCTGCATTTTCTAAAACCAGCTTGAACATTTGGAAGTTAACGGTTCATGTTTTGCTGAAGCCTGGCTTGGAGAATTTTTAGCATTACTTTACTAGCCTGTGAGATGGAGTGCAATTGTGTGGTAGTTTGAGCATTCCTTGGCATTGCCTTTCTTTGGGATTGGAATGAAAACTGACCTTTTTCAGGCCTGTGACCACTGCTGAGATTTCCAAATTTGCTGGCATATTGAGTGCAGCACTTTCACAGCATCATCTTTTAGGATTTGAAATAGCTCAACTGGAATTCCATCACCTCCACTAGCTTTGTTCATAGTGATGCTTTCCAAGGCCCACTTGACTTCACATTCTAGGATGTCTGGCTCTAGGTGAGTGATCACACCATCATGATTATCTGGGTCATGAAGATATTTTTTTGTACAGTTCTTCTGTGTATTCTTACCACCTCTTCTTAATATCTTCTGCTTCTGTTAGGTCCATACCATTTCTGTCCTTTATCGAGCCCATCTTTGCATGAAATGTTCCCTTGGTATCTCTAATTTTCTTGTAGAGATCTCTAGTCTTTCCCATTCTGTTGTTTTCCTCTATTTCTCTGCATTGATCACTGAGGAAGGCTTTCTTATTTCTTCTTGCTATTCTTTGGAACTCTGCATTCAAATGGGTGTATCTTTCCTTTTCTCCTTTGCTTTTCACTTCCCTTCTTTTCTCAGTTATTTGTAAGGCATCCTCAGACAGCTTTTTTGCCTTTTTACATTTCTTTTCCATGGGGATGGTCTTGATCCCTGTCTCCTGTACAATGTCACGAACCTCCCTTAAATCTATTCCCTTATATCTATTTCTCACTTCCTCTGTATAATCATAAGGGATTTGATTTAGGTCATACCTGAATGGTCTAGTGGTTTTCCCTACTTTCTTCAATTTAAGTCTGAATTTGGCAGTAAGGAGTTCATGATTTGAGCCACAGTCAGCTCCTGGTCTTGTTTTTGCTGACTGTGTAGAACTTCTCCATCTTTGGCTGCAAAGAACATAATCTGATTTTGGTGTTGACCATCTGGTGATGTCCATGTGTAGAGTCTTCTCTTGTGTTATTGGAAGAGGGTGTTTGCTATCATATCTGCTTAGCCCTTATTACTTCCTTTGTTCTAATTTTGAGAATAAGTTAATAAAGATATTTTCCCCATACAATTTCTTTTTCCTTTAACACATGTGCCTAATTCTTTTATTTTCTCCTTCAGACAGCATCTACATTACCTACAGATACTTCTCTCATAAAAACAAGCAGATAATACCCCACTTGAAGAATCTAGGATCACACTGGAGCAGTTTTCATGACAGACTTTTAATAGCACTTATATTTTGTCTTCTTAACTGCTTTTTCATTTCTCATCCATAATAAGTATAACTGTAGCTTAGAAGTCATTTTAGAGTTCTCATTATACCACAGGGACTTCTCCACACTATAATAAAAACTTTGGTTATGATTTAATCTACCTCATAAAGTTTTAACAACTAAAAAATACATAATTTAACCCCTTTTGTATTTAATGCTTAGGTGTCTCCATTTTTTCTTTGGCTTTAGTACTGCAATGAATATTTGTGTATATATCTTTTTTGTTGCTTTTGTTTTTTTTGGAAGAGAAATTTCTAAAAAATATATTATTTGCTATATTTTGATGGCTTATTGTTTGATTCAGATTGGTATCATGATAGCCGAATCCTTCCAATATTGTTATTATTGAGCTTATCATATAAAATTTTGTTTTAAATGGTCTTTAGTTACTTTAATTCAAACTTGAAAAACAGGTCAGCTTATCTTTCTTTCACAGTTGTTAAAAACCCTTGAGAAGGAAGTAAAATTGAATTAGTTGCATAACCCAGTATTTAAAGTTTCCTGAGTTGATATGGTTGCAATAAGTTTTGTTCATAATGTTCACATTTTCAAATTTCATAGTTAAAATTAGGTAAATTAAAACACATATGCTGTTTTATTAGCATAATTATAAGTTTGTGAGAGAAAAGACCCAGGATGTGTAACTTCTTATTTTAATTAAATAGCATCATTGAAGTTCTGCTATACTTGGTGGTGTTTTCCCCCTAATTTGCCATGGTAAACACATGTCCTAAATACTCACTACAAACTTGTTGAATAGAAGATGATTCACCCCTTAATGAATTCATAAGTATCTGCTTAAGTTAGCTTTAGTAAACAAAATTGCCACCTTATCATCACTTTCCTAAAATGACTGCTGCTAAATTAATTTGAAGTTTTATCAAATTGTATTATGATTTTAAAATGTATAGTGATCCACATTGATTCTGAATTTCCCTTTATATGGGATTTCTGACATGTGTACATTTAAGATAGTATGTATAATTAAAGTTCAGGGCTTCCCTGATAGCTCAGTTGGTAGGAATCCACCTGCAATGAAGGAGACCCTGGTTTGATCCCTGGGTCAGGCAGATCCTCTGGAGAAGGGATAGGCTACCCATTCCAGTATTCTTGGGCTTCCCTTGTGGCTCAGCTGGTAAAGAATCTGCCTGCAATGTAAGAGACTTGGGTTTGATCCCTAGGTTGGGAAGATCCCCTTGAGAAGGGAAAGGCTACCCACTCCAGTATTCTGGTCTGGAGAATTCCATGGACTGTATAGACCATGGGGTCACAAAGAGTCAGACCTGACTGAACAACTTTCACTTATGGTTCAAAAAATATATATCCTCAGGGATAGATGTTTTAAATCATGTCTACTTTATGTCAGTTATTTATTGTGATTGAATCCAAGAGTAGTCTGCTGAGGACTGACTGGCAAAATGGGATTTTACTTAACCATTATACTTTATTTCAAATTAATTATGTTTTTCCAATTCTGCTATTTTTTACTGCAAGCATAGAGTTAGTCCCAAACTCAGAGTCAGTCTGGATACTCAATCTTACGTTTATTTAATGCCAGTCTCTTTGTTGGCTTCTACCTACAGACTCAGAGTTGCCTTAGGTTTAGGAGACCTGGCCACTGTCAAATCAGACAAGAACATCAACCTCCATGTACTGAACTCAATATATAGTAGGTCTTGATTCTGGTTCTCTTCTGGTCCCAGAACCACACCACAGAACCAAGCAATCACACTTCCTTCTTTTATATATATATATATATATTCCTGTGTGTGCATATATGTGTGTGTGTGTGTATGTATGTATTTGTATATATTTAAATTTCCATCTTATCTCTCTCACGTTCTAGGCTTGTTTTGCAGTTCTAAAATGGATGGATAGTCAAGTGTTTGTAATAGAAAAGGAAAAAGAATGCTATTAAAACTAACTTTAACTCCAAAAGGGAGAATCATCATTTACTCTTAGATCAGATACCTTTTTGTCTAAGTGAAATATCTTGGTTGAACACATGCTGCCACATTTGAATGCTCAAGCAACTGAACTGGGAAGAAACAGTGACCCTGAGAGATAGCAGAGCTCTTTTACCTGAAGAATGAACTTGACTTTGTGCAGGTGGGTGAGGCAGAAAAGAGGGGATGGGAAGGAGAAAGGGAGAGAATGGGAGGGGCCGTCTGGAAATCTAAGGGGTACTTAGTCAGTGAGAAATTTCTCTTAATGGTGGTGACCAGAAAAATGAAAAGGACAAGCAAGGCCTAACATTTAATTTGAACTTGTTACTTCAGGGTGTTCCTGTTTCCATCTCTCCACGTCTTTGGGGAACCCAGAGAAAGAGCCCGTGTTCCCTATAGAGGTTGACATGAGCACAGTGAGTGGAGGCTAAGCAGGAAAGATGTTCTACATCTTAAGAAATAATGACCTTGCTTTTATGGACCAATCAACTCCTCCCTTGAACTCTCTTTATTACAGAGTTCTTGCATTAGCTAAGTGGGCCTCTATTTGAGTAAACACTCTTCCCAGATAGTTTTGTCTGGTCCCAGATGCTTCACCTGAGTGTATCAAGGCTTGACCTCAGCTTGTCCAGCACACAAGCCAGGTCCAGGAGGTTGTAGGACCCCGAGCATCATGCAGCTGACATTCAGGTCCACACTGATTGCAGTCTGCCACAATGGGCTGTGGAATCTTCTAGGGCCTGTGATTCCAGTATCTGCCGGCTTACTCTTGAGCTGTTCCTGGCCACATGGAACCTACTGGTCATCAAGCTCCCGGCTTAGACAGACTGGTCCTTGAACTCTGTTCTTTCACTTCTCTGTTATTTCTTCTATATGTTTTGTCTGGTTTAAACTCTATTTTTTAAAAAAATCTACCTCCATATTTGTAGAATAATGCCCACTCATGTTCCCTGGTAAATCGTTTGCCTTTGCCCACAGTTGAAGGATATCCCCTGAATTATCAGTCTTGGTCTCCCATGAAGGACTGTTAGAGGTTTCTCCCTAATTATTACACAAAGTAGGACTCAAACCAGATAAGGACTCAAGCCTGTGTCTAGGGACTTCCCTAGACACAGCCCTCCTGACTAAGCTACAACTCAGCATTGGTTCAACTGGCTTCATCACCTCATTTTCCCCTAGTGCCCTGCAAATAAAATGCAGTCAAAGTACATTTCTGAATAAATGGATGAATGTTTTATTCTGATGGGAAAACAAAGGGAAGAAGAGAAATGGCAAAGGCATTATAGTTGAAAAGGAATGCTATTAAGGCTAAATGTATTCATTTGTCTTTTTACCTAATAGGCAATAAAAGATTGCCCCGTTCGAAGAGAAACTCAAGGCTGGATGAGATGCCAAAGGGACTTTTGTACAAAAAGTTTCCTGATATCTGTAAGCTTGTCATAGTTCCCCCTGGAGCATCTTTTTTAAAGTTCAAAGGCATCAATTATAGATTCAGGAGGAAAAACACAAAAAAGAGAAACAAAAACATAGGGTTATATTCAGCAGAAATTAAGTATGAATAGAAATTCATTAGTGAGCTACCTGCCTTTCCAACAGGTTTGTGTTTATATAGATCGCACTCTAAATTATCCATTAGGCATTTGGGAGAGAGGACTGAGATGTGGAAACAAGCAAGCAAGGAACCAGGATTTAGGCTTTGGCCAATAATCTATAAATTATTTGATCTTAAACAATCACCAGCTCCTTGAAGTTTTCAGTTGCCGCATCTGAGTATTAGGAATAAAAGTCATTGCTCTACTTGCTTCCAGAAATAATTTTCATTATCAAGATGAAGGCAATAGTAACCAGTTCAGTTCAGTGGCTCAGTCATGTCCAACTCTTTGCGAGCCCATGGACTGCAGCATGCCAGGCCTCCATGTCCATCACCAACTCCTGAAGCTTACTCAAATTCATGTCCATCTAACCGTCTCATCCTCTGTTGTTCCCTTTTCCTCCTGCCTTCAATCTTTCCCAGCATCAGGGTCTTTTCCAATAATTCAGTTCTTCGCATAATGTAGCCAAAATATGGGAGCTTCAGCTTCAGCATCAGTCCTCCAGTGAATGTTCAGGACTGATCTCCTTTAGGATAGAATAGTTTGATCTCCTTGAAGTCCAAGAGACTCTCAAGAGTCTTCTCCAACACCAAAATTCAAAAGCATCAATTCTTTGGCACTCAGCTTTCTTTATGGTCCAACTCTCACATCTATATGTGACTAATGGAAAAACCATAGGTTTGACTAGAGGGACCTATGCCAGCAAAGTAATCTCTCTGCTTTTTAATATGCTGCTATGTTAGTCATAGCTTTTCTTTCAAGGAGCAAGCATCTTTTAATTTCATGACTACAGTCAGTCACCACCTGCAGTGATTTTGGAGCACAAGAAAATAAAGTATGTCACTGTTTCCCCATTTAATTGCCATGAAGTGATGGGACCGGATGCCATGACCTTTGATTTTAGAATGTTGAGCTTTAAGCCAGCTTTTCACTCTCCTCTTTCACTTTCATCAAGAGGCTCTTCAGTTCTTCTTTGCTTTCTGCCATAAAGGTGGTATCGTTTGCATATCTGAGATTATTGATATTTCTTCAAGCAATCTTGATTCCAGCTTATGCTTCATCCAGTCTGGCATTTCATATGATATACAATATACAGCCTTTATCTCAATTTGGAACCAGTCTGTTGTTCCATGCTGCTACTGCTGCTAAGTCAATTCAGTCGTGTCCGACTCTGTGCGACTTCATAGACAGCAGCCCACCGGGCTCCCCCATCCCTGGGATTCTCCAGGCAAGAACACTGGAGTGGGTTGCCATTTCCTTCTCCATTGTTCCATGTCTGGTTCTAACTGTTGCTTCTTGACCTGCATACAGATTTCTCAGGAGGCAGGCCAGGTGGTCGATGTTCCCACCTCTTGAAAAATTTTCCACCGTTTGTTGTGATCCAAACACTCAAAAGCTTTGGTGTAGTCAATAAAGCAAAAATAAGTGTTTTTTTAAACTCTCTTGCTTTTTTGATGATCCATCAGATATTGGCAATTTGATCTCTTGTTCCTCTGCTGTTTCTAAATCCAGCTTGAACATCTGGAAGTTCATGGTTCACATACTGTTGAACACTGGCCTGGAGAATTTTGAGCATTACTTTACTAGTGTGTGAGATGAGTGCAATTGTGTGGTAGCTTGAGCATTCTTTGGCATTGCCTTTCTTTGGGATTGGAATGACAGCTGACCTTTTCCAGTCCTGTGGTCACTGCTGAGTTTTCCAAATTTACTGGAATATTGAGTGAAGCACTTTACTAGCATCATCTTTTAGGATATGAAATAGTTCAACTGGAATTCCATCACCTCCACTAGCTTTGTTCGTAGTGATACTTCCTAAGACCCAATTGACTTTGTATTCCAGGATGTGTGGCTCTAGGTGAGTGATCACACCATCATGGTTATCTGGATCAAGATCTTTTCTGTGTAGTTCTTCTATATTTTCTTGCCACTTCTTCTTAATATCTTCTGCTTCTGTTAGGTCTATACCATTTCTGTCCTTTATGGAGCCCATCTTTGCATGAAATGTTCCTTTGGTATCTCTAACTTTCTTGAAGAGGTCTCTAGTCTTTCCCATTCTATTGTTTTCCTCTATTTCTTTGCATTGATCATGGAGGAAGGCTTTCTTATGCGTGCTTGCTATTCTTTGGAATCTGCCTTGGATGGCTTTATTGTTACTTTTCTGCTTTGCCTTTTGCGTCTCTTCTTTTCTCAGCTGTTTGTAAGGCCTCCTCAGACAACCATTTTGCCTTTTTCTTGGGGATGGTCTTGATCACTGTCTCCTGGACAATGTCATGAACCTCTGTCCATAGTTCTTCAGAAACTTTATCAAATCTAATCCCTTGAATCTATTTGTCACTTCCACTATATAATCGTATGGATTTTTATTTAGGTCAAATGGCAGAGAATGAAGAGGGACTAGAAAGCCTCTTGATGAAAGTGAAAATGGAGAGTGAAAAAGTTGGCTTAAAGCTCAACATTCAGAAAACTAAGATCATGGCATCTCGTCCCATCACTTCACAGGAAATAGATGGGGAAACAGTGGAAACAGTGTCAGACTTTATTTTGGGGGGCTCCAAAATCACTGCAGATGGTGATTGCAGCCATGAAATTAAAAGACACTTCTTGGAAGGAAAGTTATGACCAACCTAGATAGCATATTAAAAAACAGAGACATTACTTTGCCAACAAAAGTCTGTTTAAGTCAAGGCTATGGTTTTTCCAGTAGTCATGTATGGATGTGAGAGTTGGACTGTGAAGAAAGCTGAGCACTAAAGAATTGATTCTTTTGAACTGTGGTGTTGGAGAATACTCTTGAGAGTGCCTTGGACTGCAACGAGATTCAATGAGTCCATTCTAAAGGAGATCAGTCCTGGGTGTTCTTTGGAAGGAATGATGCTAAAGCTGAAACTCCACTTCCACTTTGGCCACTTCATGCGAAGAGTTGACTCACTGGAAAAGACTCTGATGCTGGGAGGGATTGGGGGCAGGAGGAGAAGGGGACAGAGGATGAGATGCCTGGATGGAATCACCGACTTTATGGACGTGAGTTTGAATGAACTCCAGAAGTTGGTGATGGACAGGGAGGCCTGGTGTGCTGCAATTCATGGGGTCCCAAAGAGTTGGACACGAATGACTGACTGAACTGAACTGAACTGAAGGTCTAGTGGTTTTCCCTACTTTATTCAATTTCAGTCTGAATTTGGCAATAAGGAGTTCGTGATCTGAGCCTCAGTCAGTTCCCAGTCTTGTTTTTGCTGACTGTATAGAACTTCTCCATCTTTGGCTGCAAAGAATATAATCAATCTGGTTTTGTTACTGACCATCTGGTGATATTCATGTGTAGAGCAGTCTCTTGTTTTGTTGGAAGAAGGTGTTTGCTATGATCAGTGAGTTCTCTTGGCAAAACTCTGTTAGCCTTTGCCTTGCTTCATTTTGTACTCCAAGGCCAAATTAGCCTGTTACTCCAGGTATCTCTTGACTTTCTACTTTTGAATTATAGTCCCCTCTGATGAAAAGGACTTCTTTTATTTGGTGTTAATTGTAAGAGGTCTTGTAGGTCTTCATAGAACTGTTCAGCTTCAGCTTCTTTGGCTTTAGTGGTTGGGGCATAGAGTTGGATTACTGTGATATTGAATGCTTTGCCTTGGAAATGAACAGAGATCATTCTGTCATTTTTGAGATTGCACCGAACTCTTGTTGACTATGATGGCTACGCCTTTTCTCTAAGGGATTCCTGCCCACATGAGTAGATATAGTGGTCTTCTGAATTAAATTTTCCCATTCCAGTCCACTTTTGTTCACTGATTCCTAAAAGGTCAATGTTCACTCTTGCCATCTCCTGTTTGACCACTTCCAATTTACCTTGATTCCTAGATCTAACATTCCAGATTCCCATGCAATATTGTTCTCACAGCATCGCACTTCACCTCCATAACCAGTCACACATCCACATCCACTACTATTAATAACTGATTATTAATAGTGAATAACTGACTGTTAATAGTAACATGTTATTAATAATTATGCTCCTTTAATATAGTTGTTTTGGGTTAAAACTGAGTGAGGTATGGTCCTTCCACAAACTTGGGTTAGGGATTTGAGATTTCTACTAGAAAGAGAAGTTGTAGGATGAGAATGTAAGGTCTTGTGCAGAAAATAGGATTTAAAGAACCATAGTCAGTCTCATGTCTATGAAAATCTTTGTTGTTTCTACTTGATTAAGACAATAAAGACAGCACTTGGGCTTCCCTGGTGGCTCAGTGGTAAAAAGAATCTGTCTGCCAATAAAAGAGACAGGGGTTTGATCCCTGATCCCAGAAGATCCCGCATGCTGCATAGCTATTAAGCCCATGCTCTACAACCCAGGAGCCACAACTTCTGAGACCTTGCAGTGCAGCCACGGAAGCCTGAGGGCCCTAGAGCCCACACTCCGCAACAAGAGGAGCCACCACAACGAGAAGCCCACGCACCCAGCTGGGGAGTGGCCCCCACTCGCCGCCACGAGGGCGAAGCCTGTGCAGCAGCAAAGACCCAGCACAGCCGGAAACAAATAAATAAAATTGTATAAAAAAGCAAGCAAAGACAATCTAAATGCCATTTTACATATATAGGCGATGGATGACTCTGGGTCCTAAACTTTTAAACCTCAGTGTCCTCATAAATATAAAATGACAAAAACAGTGACTCATACATTTGTACCTTCCCTTTTTGCCATTTCTGCTAGACACTTTCCAGGATTTTTCAAGATTATTTCCACTTTGTTTTGCTTTATCTTTTCTTTCAAAGATGTCTATATTAAGATGCACTTGTTTTTTTCTATCCAATCTTTTTACAAGAGACTCAGTGTCTCTTGGATATTCTTGGGATTTTCCCAGTCCTGCCCTCCAGGCTCCCCCAACCTCTAGAATTCTGCCCCCAAATGCAAGGTAACTGAATGCTTTAGCAGGGAAAGTCTTTAGTTCTGTACCCATCTTACTTTTTTTTTTCCTTCTCATGAATATCACTAGAGTGTACTTCTAAGCATGAGTTGACTTTTCCTATTTTTCTTTTCTGCCACCTTCATTCTCCCACCTCCTCACAACTCAGCCACTCCACAACTGAAGGCTGAGATGCAATCTTTTTCAGTTGGAACAAAATGTTGAAATGTTGAAGCTGCCTCAAAGCCATGTTGAAGTAAATTGGATTATACTAGAACTTCGTGTAAGAGAATCTCTCATTTTTAGAAGGTTTGCTATATTGCCTTAACTGCAGGTGCTTCCTTTCACTGGGTAAGGAAACTTGGTCCAGACTGGGAGTCTAGTGGCCTAAGGGGCAAATTACAAGTCTGGTCACCGGGAGAAAGTCGTAGCATCTGAGGACTGCCAGCTACACCAAACTCAACACCCCAAGGGAAGAAGAAGCTGCCTCCTGTCCTCCTCCTAGCCCTCCATATTCCTGTTCTTCTCCTCTCTACTAAACCTATGTGAAAGGAAATCAGATTCACTTTCTTAAAGGAATTCTCTCTCTTCCGAGTTCACTTTAAACCTATATATATAATCTTTCAGACTATTGTCACCGTGACAACTTGATATGGACTTGGCAAAATTAGTGACAAAGATTATTTCACACTTTTGATTCCAAGGTAGTAGTCAACGTTCAGTGTCAAGACAGTTTCACCGTATTTTGAAGGTTAGGAGAAAACACTCACTCAAGTGGAATGTCTCTACAGCACTGTGATTTCTTTCTTTCTTTCTTTTTTTAAATACTTAACTACTCTTAAAGTTCACACTTGAAGGCCAGGTGAGGGTAAGTAGGGTTTCTGATTTCAGTTCTGTCGAATGTTGAGCACTAATTAGATGATCAGATCTCTAGTTTTATAGCACAAATGCACATGTGCATATAAATAATTACAACAAACATTTTTCTTTTCAAAGTGATCAAATTTTAAGTTAAAAAAGAAACCAACATCTAACAAATAATTAACTTATTAAATCAGAGTTGATTATTCACATTAAAAAATTTTTTTTGTTGTTGGCTTTAGAGAAGTGCTCAAATCAGGAAGCTTTCAAGCTTCTACCATGCAGTAGAAGTGTCATGTATAATGCAATGATCTAATATTAGACAGCAGTGGATCTTATATAAGAATTGAAACAAAGTTAGAATTGAAACGATTTCATGTGAATGTGAGGGGGTTGGAAATATTTTTAAAAGAATGTTTCTCATTGTTGCATGGATAGTGAGAGTAACTGCCAAAATGTGGGCAAAATGAGAAAATTATACAATAGGAGGGAAGAAATAAAAATGTGTAACATAATTTTGAATCTATTGTTATCAGACTTTTTAAAAAAATTAATAAAATTGAGCAGGTGGAATGAGTCAGTTGATGACTCAGGAAGGCCCATAGGAAACTTCAAACCGTTTAGCAAAACACTTTTCCTTAGCATAAATTTCAGTTTCTTTAAATGGCCTTCCAACAGAAAACCTTATCTGTAAGGAGATCTGTCCACTGGGGTTAGCGTCAAGCCACCTGTGCCCTGAAATGGTTTTCTAACTTGTCTCATGCTCGATTCTCTCTCCTGTGTTCCTGCCACTCTGCAACAAGAATTTTCTTTCCAGACTGTGATGGTGATCATGATGAAAACTACCAGTAGCCAGTCCATGGCCACCCCAGGCTCTGGTGACATGGAGCTCTTTCCAGCTGCTTTCAGACTCTGTCCAACCTCGTGCTCTGGGGACACACTGTTGCCTCATCAGAGATACCTTCGCTTCATGTGTCATTTCTTCTTTGTCCTTTCAAGCATTGCCTGCAGGTCTTCTCTGATCTCGTAACTGACATTCTGTCCATTCTCACCTTTCTCTCCATTCTCACAGCGTTTTCTATTTACCTTGTTTAGCACTTTATGGGGTTCTACAATCTTTCACATGGTGCCTCCCCTTCTGGATTGTGCATTCCTGGCCCCTATGGACAATCTTTCTGTTTTAGTGACCTTAACATTCCCTGGGCCCCTGCTAGGTTTCAGATGAAGCCATGTGAAGGGTTTAGTGTAGATTCTGCTGGCTGATGAAGGACCTCAACTTTCTTGATGGAGTCTCTTCTTGATGTTCTTGGCCTCCGGAAATGCCTCCTGTGGGTGGATGTTACCCACCATGCCTCGCTGCTTGCACTTTTGTGGAATCTGTGCGGCTGTGTAGGAACCCTATCCAGGTTCCAACTCCTCAAGGCCTCAAATGTCTGCTCATGCCACCCCCACAGGCCCCAGAAGATCCCGTGCTCTGTGTAGCAATGGGGGCAATGTTTTCTTCATCTCAGGGGTCAACCTTGGTCCGTGGGGCCAGGGCCAGGCTCAGAACCACATACTTGATTCTCTTTATTGTTTTTTCTGCAAATCAACTCCTGTGCAGATGCTCAGGAGAAGCCATTTACCAACTGGTTTATCAAATTCACCCAAGATGTGCATCCAATTTCCGTCTCAGTGGGGACACCCCAGTGCATTTATATTTCCCTCATCACCTTGACAATGGCTGGTATTTAGGGGCTTTCCTAGGCATTTCTGGGACTCTCTTAAGAAGGCTTTTATATTCCTCAAAACCTCCCTATTGACACTTGCCAGTTGGCCTGGGGTTCAATACCCGATGCTGCCATTTTCCTTTGTGCAGATCGTAATCCACACCCTTGGAACTGAATTCTCAGCCTAAGCCTTACTTCCGGGTCCCTTAGCTAAAGGCTGGGGAGTAACCTATAGACAATAATACAAAGCAAGAGAGAAAACTCTTAAAATCAGATGCTAGTAAGAGCTGCCTTCATGAGGGTCTCTCAGACAGGCTTTGATGAACTCTCTGAGATCCTCAGAAAATAAAATATTTATTTTAAATAAAAACCACATACATCAACTGTGCCTTTTTTGACATTATTAAAATTTAGATCTTCATTGACATCTCAGCTCCTTACTCTAGGAAAAGATATTTACTTCGTTTTGACATAATTGAAGGGAATCCCTAAAATAACCCCACAGAAACACAGGAATAATTTGCTTCCATATCCCAATCTCCTTTCAGAATATACGCTTTCAGTCTTCATGTTGTTAAAACCTCCTGGGGGATTCCTACTCACAGTACAGGTGGCATAGCCCATGACTAATCAGTCAGGGTGCCCCTCTGTTATGAAAACGATGTGTCTAGGATGGAATGCTATATTTTAGAAATGCTGGTCTGGAAAAGTGTTAAGAGACCTCACATGTATTCAGTTCAGTTCAGTCACTCAGTCATGCCCTACTCTTTGTGACCCCATGAAGCGCAGCACGCCAGGCCTCCCTGTCCATCACCAATTCCTGGAGTCCACCCAAACTCATGTCCATTGAGTCGGTCATGCCATCCAACCATCTCATCCTCTGTTGTCCCATCTCCTCCTGCCCTCAATCTTTCCCAGCATCAGGGTCTTTTCAAATGAGTCAGCTCTTTGCATCAGGTGGCCAAAGGATTGGAATTTCAGCTTCAACATCAGTCCTTCCAATGAACACCCAGGACTGATCTCCTTTAGGATGGACTGTATTACTACCATCATACTTTGAAGGTGGGATGGAAAGGCTTGTGTGCTGCTTCCCATGTGATGCTAGTGGTAAAAAACCTGCTGGCCAATGCAGGAGACATAATGAGATGGGGGCTTAATCCTTGGATTGGGGAAGATCCCCTGGAGGAAGGCATGACAACCCACTCCAGTATTCTTGCCTGGAGAATCTCATGGACAGAGGAGCCTGACAAGCTTCAGTCCATGTAGCTGCAAAGAGTCAGACACGACTGGAGTGACTTAGCACACTTAGAACAGTAAAATAATGGATCATATTAGTAATGATATTATTTTTATTTACCACTAGACTTTTAAGTGGAAATTTGTCAGTCCAGTCATTTGTCCACAATCATTTTTCTGAAAAACGTTCATGCCAGATGTGTTTCAGAGTCCAGAATTATTCAAATTTTATAATTTCTGTAACATTTCCAGTGGGATTAGCAGTGCCCCTAGTTAGACACCACCATTGCAGGTCAGGGATATTGTGGCCAATGGCTTAAAAGCAGAAGTATCCGAGGCAGGTTTTGGAAAACATTCTGAAGAGATGACTGGCACTCACCCTTGCTCTCTACATCTTCATCCTTGTCTCTTATTTGCCTTGCCTAGAAAATGGACGCTGTGATCTTGGGTTCTGAGGATGAGGAATGAGGAACATGAGCTGAAAGGACCATCAAGCTTCATTTGTATAAGGAATAAAACAATTTTTATCTCTTTTAAGCCACCATTATGTATGTATGTATGTATGTATGTATTTTCTGTCAAATACAACAAAAGTGAAAGTGAAAGTCACTCTGTCATGTCTGAATCTTTGTGACTCCATGGACTATATAGTCCATAAAATTCTCCAGGCCAGAATACTGAAGTGGGTAGCCTTTCCCTTCTTCAGGGGATCTTCCCAACGCAGGGATCGAACCCAAGTCTCCCACGTTGCAGGCAGTTTCTTTACCAGGGGAGCCACAAAGGAAGCCAAAGAATATTGGAGTGGGTGGCCTATCCCTTCTTCAGCAGCTCTTTCCTATGGAACTGGTGTCTCCTGCATTGCAGGCAGATTCTTTACCAACTGAGCTATCAGGGAAGCCCACATACAACCAAACCTAACCCAAAATAACTCAGATATAATGGAGAACGTAAGTTCTAGATTTGTAAATCCTTACTGGACTGACACAGTCAATCTACTCCTCAATTTGTGTATAGAGAAAGCCACATATCAGTGCATTATATTTCAGTTCATTTCAGTTGCTCAGTCATGTCTGACTCTTTGTAACCCCATGAATCGCAGCATGCCAGGCCTCCCTGTCCATCACCAACTTCTGGAGTTCACTCAGATTCACGTCCATCGAGTCCGTGATGCCATCCAGCCATCTCATCCTCGGTCGTCCCCTTCTCATCCTGCCCCCAATCCCTCCCAGCATCAGAGTCTTTTCCAATGAGTCAACTCTTCGCATGAGGTGGCCAAAGTACTGGAGTTTCAGCTTTAGCATCATTCCTTCCAAAGAAATCCCACGGCTGATCTCCTTCAGAATGGACTGCTTGGATCTCCTTTCAGTCCAAGGGNAATTAGCAAGATGAAAAAGCTACGAACAAAACTGGAAGAAAAAAAAAAAACTAGTTCTGAAACGTGCTTGTTCTTCTACAGCTGAAGCCATAAATTAAATACATTTCCTCTCAAATCACTTTATACTTCGGCACTTCTTCCCTAGGGATTACTCTGACATGACAAGTGCATCATTTAGTATATTCACAAGATTTTATCACTGTTACAGAAGTAGATGATTAACAAATAATACTGTAAGTGTGGGATAATCTTCACTGCTGACATACACGCACACACACACACACAAACTTCCAGTCACTACACCACTTAGATCATTCATAGAGAAATCCAACATTTAATATACATCTAGATATTAACACATCCACACACCGTTACAGAGTAGACAGAAGATAGTGCTGCTTGCTCCATGCCAAAAGAATGATTTCACTTCAGTTGGAAACTGTTACACATTCACCATTTTCTAAGCATCTCAGAAACAAAACAAAACAAAACACACAATGATACTCTGCAACACCACACTACATAGTCTTATTATTATTATTTTCTTTTCTTGTGGAAGAGTAAAAAGAAAACCTACCTAGAAGCAACTAAAACATGTCATTTTTTATAGGCTTATCAAGAACAGCCAAAGAAACCCCAATGTTTTCTTTCACAAAGTAGGCTGGCAAAGGAATTCAATAAGGAGGTACAATTTGACACAGTGAAATAAAACCAGGCTGGCTCTCAGCCAACATGACGTTAGGAATCACACACAAGCTGCACCAACTGCCTTCTGGTTCATGGCTGACTTTTTAAAGCTACAGTGTGCCTGTTCACTTTTGCTAACTACCTTCAACACAATTAGTGGAAGTGAATGAATCACAAGTCCCCAAGCTGCAGAATTCCCCCTGCACCTGTCTTGATCAAAGGAAAACAAACTGTATCAAGAGGCTATTATTTTCTCCCTCCCCTTCCTTGTTTCTGCATCATATGTCTTTGCTGTTTTGAACATGAATGCCATGTGTCAAACTATCATTTTTCTTCCCCGTGGGAGAAAAAATAAGAGAAAGTCCAGTGTCTATGGGCTATATTCAGTGAACACCCAGAAGCTGCAGTCCTGTGTTATTCGTTTGCTGACAAAGTTCCCAGGGCTGGCTTTTAAGCTCTTTGTGAGAATAAGGAAAGCACTGCCCAGCAGAAAATCCTTTTACTTCATTATGCAGGAAGTAACATATTTCAGAGAGGATGCAAAGGAGATGACCAGATCGCCTGAGAACGCCCACATTCTTTAATTTTGGCATTCATCCTACCAGATGAAGTCAGCCAAAAACTCAAAATAAAACAAACTTTATTCTATGAAACAAAAACAATTAGTCTGGGAGGTTTCATTTTACCAGATTTCCCGGGTTGCGTAAAGAGCATAATTCAACAAATTCAACATTCCTTTTCTTTGAGCACCTGCTACTATATTAATTACATATGAAAAAGAAGATTTGTGCCAACCCCCAAATTCATAGTATCTTCCACCATCCTAAGCCCCAGTTCAGGAAAGGGGAAGGTGGAATAAAGGCCAGGCATGATCTTTTGATTAAGTTACCCTGATCAGTCTTACAGTTCTCTTGCCTGATTGGGAACTACTGCTCAAGGGAAACTTCCCAATCCACAAACATACTGTATATAACTAGAAACATAAATGGTTGTCATTGAAATAAACAATCAATATTTGCACACTTTTAGGTCAAGATGTCAACAAAACTTTTCAAGGTAGGGCAGAAGGATCCTAGAAAAAGTTATTTCCTGCTGTAATACTGTATAGACTGGGCAGAATTGAGGAGAAAGCTGCTGGTCTCTCTTTTCTTTAGCAATTTTTAAGGGTACTAGAAAATCAGCAACTATTATTTAAATTTGAAATCTGAATTTCAAAGTCAATTTTCTTCCCCTTACTTATTGCAGGAACGGTATTAGAAATTTTCAACTTCTTGGAAGATCACCACTGAGAAAAATTTCAAATGCTCTCTCTGCACATCTTTGCCATTGCCCCCTTGAAAGAGCAAATAAGAATTTAGGGAAGACTTCTAAATATTTTTATTTTTGAGTACTATTTTTTGAGCACAGCTCCAACAAGTGATTTTTTTCCTTGGTTTGTTTTATCATCAATGATCAAAATGATGAACTCTTCTGGAGATAGAGGACTCTTTCACCAACAGATTCCATAATGCTTTTGAACTTGATCTGAGGTGTCTAAACTGTTTTCCAACTAAATTCAAATGGAAGGGGGCTGGGCTGTGAGTCCTGGGGGCAAGGGATAGAGAAGAGAGTACCCTGACGGCACTGTCAAGGCACTGCTTAGAACAATATTGGGTTCAGCCCACCACTCTTGAAAGAAGAGAGGCAAAGCAAGTGTAGTTATACTGACTCTCAGACACTCTCACAGGAGAAAGGATTCTATTTCTCCAAGAGTTTCTTCCTACGTATAGAAGAGGACATCACTTACTGTCTTGCCTGTTGTGATCAAAATTTGCCTGTTAGACAAGGGTGTGGGTTTCAGAAAGTGTTGTGAAAAATCAATCCCATTTTATAAAAAATGAGCCACATATCCTGACAACAGGAGGTTTCATTCATCAGCTAATTTCTAATTTTGGAGTAAACTGACATTTGTGGGTATAAGCATCTATACTAGTACTCAACCACTTCCTCCTCACTCCCTCCAACAAAGTGATATTAACCCTCTTCTCTGCTAATAAAAATTAAGTGTATTTGTGTGTAGTGTGGTGCCTGGTGTGTGTGTAGGGCACAGCATAAATACAGTATGTGTGATAAGCATATGCTGTGTAATATGTGTGGCTGTTGTACCTGTGGTATATGTGTGTGTTCGTGGTGTGCNAATAAAAATTAAGTGTATTTGCGTGTAGTGTGGTGCCTGGTGTGTGTGTAGGGCACAGCATAAATGCAGTATGTGTGATAAGCATATGCTGTGTAATATGTGTGGCTGTTGTACCTGTGGTATATGTGTGTGTTCGTGGTGTGCGGAGTGTCGTGGTATTCTTGTATTTGCAGAATGTGCAGTATGCATTGTGTTTGTGTCTGTGTGTAAGAGTGAGAGATAGAGATACAAACCAACAAGACCCTCCAATCTAGGATATCATGGGATGTGCTAAAGTAACTTCAGAGGTCCTCGTGCTGAGATTCCGGAGCAGTACTTTCGGGGACACTTGGAAATGGGCTCAGATAGGAAGCGAGATGGGTCAGGAAGGATGGGAAACTGGTGCCTCAATCGGCTTCTTTTATTGATCTCTCATCCCCCAGTGAGCAAGCACCCTTCCGGGGGAACTATCCGCCCAGCCTCGCCTCCAGGTATCCGCCCGCAGGCGTCTCCAGCCCGGATCTCCGAGCGCAGACCTGGGTACACAGTGCTGCAGAAGTCATCTCAAGAAGTCGCCGAAGGGCAGGGCCGAGCTCAGCAGGGCCCTAGAGGGTCTCTAGGGGAAACTGAGGAGGGCCTGGAGG
>SJYV01022814.1:14986-35206 GCA_006410875.1 Neotragus pygmaeus | reverse complement strand
GTGGGTGGTGAGCTCGGTGAGAACACACAGGTGCCCGGGAGGGTCTGGTCTGGGCAGGCAGGGCCCGAGCTGTAGGTGAAATGTGGAATCCTCTGGATGAGATGCAGGGTTGGGGTGCTGAGGGTGAAGGGAGACGGTCTGGAAAGGAGGATGGGGGGCAGGGGCCTGGAGCTGAGGCCGTGTGGCCGGGGGCCGAGACCCGATTGCAAGTGTCAGGACAAAGTTCAGGCCTGAGGACTGCTCAGGAGAGCCAAGGGCTGATGCCGGAAGAGAGCTGACTCGAAACAGAGCCGGGGATAGGCAGGGTGGGGAGGCAGGGGACCGCTCCTGCCCGGGCTCTGCAGAAGAGACGAGCCAGCGCGGCTGCGGGGGCTGAAGGGAAAGGCGGACCAGCACACGGCGTGTCCTGTGTGGCCATCCTCAGCACACACACAGGAGCCTGTGTGTTTTCAGGCAGCTGAGCTTGTTCAGGAACAGGGAGTACGGCTGTAGCGTCAAGCCCTGCTGGGAATGCTCACTGGGACTGTCCTGTGGGGAGGGCACGTCCCAGGGCTGCAGGAAGGGGCGGGGTGGGGTGGCGGTTCGGATGCANCACGGCGTGTCCTGTGTGGCCATCCTCAGCACACACACAGGAGCCTGTGTGTTTTCAGGCAGCTGAGCTTGTTCAGGAACAGGGAGTACGGCTGTAGCGTCAAGCCCTGCTGGGAATGCTCACTGGGACTGTCCTGTGGGGAGGGCACGTCCCAGGGCTGCAGGAAGGGGCGGGGTGGGGTGGCGGTTCGGATGCAGAAGAGGGGGCTACTTAAGCAGCCGGGTTTATGGTCAGGGATTCGGCATTATTTTTCTACTACGTGAAATGCATCTTAAATAAAAAATAAGCAACAATGGCCACTACTTTAAAATCGACTCACGAAACCAGTCTCTTTGGCAGGTATGCCCGTGCTCTGTCAGGCTCAGCCGCTTTAGCTGTGTCCAGCTCTTCACGACCCCATGGGCTGCAGCCCACCAGGCTCCTGTCCATGCGGTTTCCTAGGCAAGAATGTTGGAGTGGGTTGCCATTTCTTTCTCCAGGTTTGTTCAAATTCATGTCCATTGAGTCAGTGATGCCATCCAACCATCTCATCCTCTGTCGTCCCTTTTTCCTGCCACCTTCAACCTTTCCCAGCATCAGGGTCTTTTCCATTGAGCCAGTTCTTCCCATCTGGTGGCCAAAGTATTGGAGCTTCAGCTTCAGCTTCAGCATCAGTCCTTCCAATGAATATTCAGGGTTGANTTTCCTGCCACCTTCAACCTTTCCCAGCATCAGGGTCTTTTCCATTGAGCCAGTTCTTCCCATCTGGTGGCCAAAGTATTGGAGCTTCAGCTTCAGCTTCAGCATCAGTCCTTCCAATGAATATTCAGGGTTGATTCCCTTTAGGATTGACTGGTTTGGTTTCCTTGTTGTTCAAGCGACTCTCAAGAGTCTTCTCCATTACCACAGTTTGAAAGCATCAATTCTTTGGTGCTCAGCCTTCTTTATGGTCCAAATCTCACATGACTACTGGAAAAACCACAGCTTGGCATGAAGTTCTTCATGGAAATAACTTTTTCCACCAAAAAGTTCACGTAACTTTTAGGTATTACGTTAGGTATCTAGTATTGCTCTTGATAAGGCCAACACCACCAGAATAGTAGCCATTTTGGAATAATTTTAGATTCACAGAGCAGCTGCAAGGACTAAGGTTTCCTACACCCTCCCCTCAGCCTCCTTTGCTCACGTCTTAGTCGGTGACCAGGATGCATTTGTCACCTCGAAGGAAGCTGCCTGGCACACAAACTCCCCTCCTAACTTCACTGGGATCTCACCCTTTTCCTTCCCCGATCTCATCCAGGGCTGTGGTACACAGCCACGGTTCCCTCAGCTCCTCTGAGCTGGGGCAGCTCCCCAGTCTTTTTTTTTTTTAATGACTGGGATGGTTCTGAGGAGTCCTGCTTGGGGGGCAGGGATGTAGAACGTGTGTCTGATGTTTCCCTCGTGGTTACACTGGGGTCATGCATTCTAGGGAAGGAAGTCACAGAGACGCACCCTTCTCATCACACCCAGTTAGCGATTGCTCCCACCTGTGGGGTAAATCCTGCTCGCCTGGTCAAGCCAGTGCACAAGGCCAATACTACCGTCATTTCAGGTTCTTAGATTGACCTACCTGCTTGCTTTTGTCTCTGGAAAATCCAGTTTTAATTCCTAATATTTTGACAATGGTAATTGGCATTACCAAACTCTTGTGTGACATTGAGGATTTTTTTGTCTTTTTAAAGGGTTATTACTATTATATTTCTAGTGGACATCCTCCTACATTACCTTTCTCTTTGGGGGTGGGTTACTGCCTTAGGCTAACGACAGCAAAGTGAAAATTGATGAACTCATTCTAAACTGCTGGAGAGTTGCAGCCTCATGATCTAACATTTCTCTAAGCAGACAGAACTCCTCAACCCCCAGGGTTGGTCATAAGCAGGCGGACCCAGAGGAGTTCTTGGAATAGAGCAGGTGTGCCCAGGCTTCCTGGAGGAAGAGAGGGCAGGGCTCGTGAGGGGAGGCCGGGACTTGTTTTGGAGACGGAAGGGGGCCCGGCTCTGCACAGGAGAGCAGACTGGCTAGGTGGGGAGGTGGCTGCAGCGCTCTGCATGCACCAGGAGGTCTGGGGGCCAAGGTCACCGCTGTGCTCTACTGATGGCGAGAAAGAAACGGAAAAGTGAAGCCGGTTTTTCAGGGGGCAGCACCCACTGGGATGCTGGGAAGCGAGGGTGACCCCCCACCCCCCAGCCTCAGCCTGCACCTGAGTGGCGACCTGGGCTGCTTGTGGATGGACTCACTGTCCCTCCATGTCCGCCTCTCTCAGGAGCCAGGAGAAGGCCCACCAGGATCCAGGGGCCCTGGAGCAACATCAAAAGAGGGACGTCACCGTGAAGAGAAACAGGCCTGACCTTTGCTCAGTCAAGCCTCTCGTCAGGAGTCACATCTGTGGAGAAACAGGAAGGTCTTGGGAAATCCCCTGGGAAGAGCACCGTGATGTTGACCTGCTTGGGATCCTGAGCCCCTGTGTCGAAGTCCGAGGGTTTCTAGATTGAAGAGACCAGGCCGGCTTCCGAGGGCAAGACGGACAGTGTTTGCTGATGGAGCGGCTGCACGTCCAGACAGGCGCTCAGATCCTAGAGTCTCGCCAAGTCGTCCTCGCCCCGCTCCACATCCTTTTCCAAGCCCCACCTTTTCTGAGCTAGTTTATATTTAAAAACAAAATAAAACTAAGAAAAACAGAGGTACCACTCCTCCCCCGCCCCGGCCCCGGAAAACCACGGCTCCCAGGGGTTGGAGTGGACCTGGGCCCTGACCCCTGTCTGACGGAGTCTGGGTCTGAAATCCTGTTTATGGCCACGGGGCCTTTTCATGTTGAGGAAGCAGTTTGTTGTCCAAAATAGCCGCTGCAGGAACAGCTGTATTTTTAGGAGCAGGAAGGGCTGGGGCTGAACTTGTGCGTCTTTATGGCCTGCTTGTTTCCTATTGTCCTCAAAGGCGGTCGGTCAGGTCACAGGGAGCAAGAGCCACCATCCAGAATCAAGTGTCCTGGGGTGAGCGTGCCCTTTGTCTTCCTGAACCTCCCTCTCTCCCTGGAGGATTTATTATCCTGTTATCTTATGATTTCTCACCCACGGTCCTGGCCATTAGCAATATTATTTGACAAAACTAGTAAAGAGTCCAAAAAATCTCAGGAGAATTAAAAACACGGAGCTCTTGCTAAAACACGACTCAAGTGGGAGCACCAGCTTAGCGCCTTGCTGGACACTTGAGGACGTGTGGTCCAAGTCAGCCTCACCCGGGGCCAGCAGACTCGGGTTGGGAGGAATTTCAGGCAAAACAGCGACCGTCGGGCAGGACTGTTCATCAGAGAAAAGGCCTAGGATGCCAGGCTGGCCCCCCTGAGACACACGGTCGTGGGGCATGAGGGGCGCCCCCATCACAGGCTCCAGGCCACAGAGGTGGAGCTGAGGCTGCAGCACAGGAGAGACTGTAGCCTTTCTGCTGGTTCTAAGCCACGAGCGACTCCAGTTTCAACTGTGACTTTAGTCTTTTCTGCCCAGAACCCAGAAGCATGTGGTCTTGGCTCTGCAGGGAGCCGTCAGCGTCCTGCCTGGAGCAGGGTCCCCGAGCCCCTCCCCTGAGTCAGTGAACACAGCCTGTGTGGGCGCTGCTGCTTGTGCAGAGAGGAAATCGACATCCTCCCTGATGTGTGCTGGGTGAGCCCCACAGACGGCACAGAAGTCAGGGGGTATGCGTGTCCCCCACGATCTCACTACAGTTAGATTCTGACGGCAGGTCGGGAGCACTGGCTCTGTGCTTCAGACTCGCAGGCTGCTGGGTGCTTTGTCGGGGACCACACCTGCGTGTCCGGGTTGGGGAGGCACCTTGATGCAGCTCGGGGCGCACCGCCTCGCTTCCCAGGGAGAGTGCAGCGGGTCATGGGCACAGATGCGTGGGCAGGTCGGTTCACTCAGGAGTGTGTCCAGAGCTCGGGGCGCATCGCCTCACTTCCCAGGGAGAGTGCAGCGGGTCGAGTGCAGTGGGTCGTGGACACAAGACGAGTGGGCAGGTCGGTTCACTCAGGAGTGTGCCCAGAGCCTACTTTGTCAAGTGTTCTGCCCAGAGTCAGAGATAAAACCACAAGAGGCACATGCGCGCTCGGCCCTCGCGGAGTCTGCAGCCCGATGGGTGGGCTGTGCTGGTGGATACTCAGTCCTGCCCAGGCAGGTGCGAAGGGTCACAGCCACCGGCCTCCAGAGTCAAAGCGCAGCGAGCCGGGAGCCTGCCAAGACAGACAGAGGTGGGGCTGAGGGTCGCGTGGCTCCTGCCAGAGGAGGCTTTATGGGTTTCGAAGCGGGGTCCTCCGTGGGAGCTTGAAAGGGGAGGCGGGTTTGCGAGGAGGATGGGGAGATGGAGCAGGCTGGCGCATATGGTCCATTTACATCCAAGTCCAGCACGGAGACCTGCGGGACTCAGACGCAGTGGGTCAGGGGCTCGGGTCTGACCTCAAGCCTCTGGAGGAAAGGGGGCCCAGCTCCCCTGGGGCAGTGGCCCCTGCGCCCCACCCCCAGGCGCCTCCCCTGGCCCCTGCCTCTGCCCACCCCCCAACACCTCACTGAGGGGCTTGCAGCACTGCCTTCTCTCCCGCTGAGGCTTGCCCTCTCCGGATCTCTGGATCCTTGGGCTCCTGCCCTGGGTGTGAAGCCAGAGCGTCCACCTCGGATCGCCTCCACCTCGTATGGCATCCAGGGGTGGAGGAGCCTTGTCCAGCCTCGTTGGGTCTGATCTGGGGCTGTCTCTTATACACATCTAGATGTGTATAAGAGACAGGATCTCACCTGTTTCCTTCCCCGATCTCATCCAGGGCTGTGGTACACAGCCACGGTTCCCTCAGCTCCTCTGAGCTGGGGCAGCTCCCCAGTCTTTTTTTTTTTTAATGACTGGGATGGTTCTGAGGAGTCCTGCTTGGGGGGCAGGGATGTAGAACGTGTGTCTGATGTTTCCCTCGTGGTTACACTGGGGTCATGCATTCTAGGGAAGGAAGTCACAGAGACGCACCCTTCTCATCACACCCAGTTAGCGATTGCTCCCACCTGTGGGGTAAATCCTGCTCGCCTGGTCAAGCCAGTGCACAAGGCCAATACTACCGTCATTTCAGGTTCTTAGATTGACCTACCTGCTTGCTTTTGTCTCTGGAAAATCCAGTTTTAATTCCTAATATTTTGACAATGGTAATTGGCATTACCAAACTCTTGTGTGACATTGAGGATTTTTTTGTCTTTTTAAAGGGTTATTACTATTATATTTCTAGTGGACATCCTCCTACATTACCTTTCTCTTTGGGGGTGGGTTACTGCCTTAGGCTAACGACAGCAAAGTGAAAATTGATGAACTCATTCTAAACTGCTGGAGAGTTGCAGCCTCATGATCTAACATTTCTCTAAGCAGACAGAACTCCTCAACCCCCAGGGTTGGTCATAAGCAGGCGGACCCAGAGGAGTTCTTGGAATAGAGCAGGTGTGCCCAGGCTTCCTGGAGGAAGAGAGGGCAGGGCTCGTGAGGGGAGGCCGGGACTTGTTTTGGAGACGGAAGGGGGCCCGGCTCTGCACAGGAGAGCAGACTGGCTAGGTGGGGAGGTGGCTGCAGCGCTCTGCATGCACCAGGAGGTCTGGGGGCCAAGGTCACCGCTGTGCTCTACTGATGGCGAGAAAGAAACGGAAAAGTGAAGCCGGTTTTTCAGGGGGCAGCACCCACTGGGATGCTGGGAAGCGAGGGTGACCCCCCACCCCCCAGCCTCAGCCTGCACCTGAGTGGCGACCTGGGCTGCTTGTGGATGGACTCACTGTCCCTCCATGTCCGCCTCTCTCAGGAGCCAGGAGAAGGCCCACCAGGATCCAGGGGCCCTGGAGCAACATCAAAAGAGGGACGTCACCGTGAAGAGAAACAGGCCTGACCTTTGCTCAGTCAAGCCTCTCGTCAGGAGTCACATCTGTGGAGAAACAGGAAGGTCTTGGGAAATCCCCTGGGAAGAGCACCGTGATGTTGACCTGCTTGGGATCCTGAGCCCCTGTGTCGAAGTCCGAGGGTTTCTAGATTGAAGAGACCAGGCCGGCTTCCGAGGGCAAGACGGACAGTGTTTGCTGATGGAGCGGCTGCACGTCCAGACAGGCGCTCAGATCCTAGAGTCTCGCCAAGTCGTCCTCGCCCCGCTCCACATCCTTTTCCAAGCCCCACCTTTTCTGAGCTAGTTTATATTTAAAAACAAAATAAAACTAAGAAAAACAGAGGTACCACTCCTCCCCCGCCCCGGCCCCGGAAAACCACGGCTCCCAGGGGTTGGAGTGGACCTGGGCCCTGACCCCTGTCTGACGGAGTCTGGGTCTGAAATCCTGTTTATGGCCACGGGGCCTTTTCATGTTGAGGAAGCAGTTTGTTGTCCAAAATAGCCGCTGCAGGAACAGCTGTATTTTTAGGAGCAGGAAGGGCTGGGGCTGAACTTGTGCGTCTTTATGGCCTGCTTGTTTCCTATTGTCCTCAAAGGCGGTCGGTCAGGTCACAGGGAGCAAGAGCCACCATCCAGAATCAAGTGTCCTGGGGTGAGCGTGCCCTTTGTCTTCCTGAACCTCCCTCTCTCCCTGGAGGATTTATTATCCTGTTATCTTATGATTTCTCACCCACGGTCCTGGCCATTAGCAATATTATTTGACAAAACTAGTAAAGAGTCCAAAAAAATCTCAGGAGAATTAAAAACACGGAGCTCTTGCTAAAACACGACTCAAGTGGGAGCACCAGCTTAGCGCCTTGCTGGACACTTGAGGACGTGTGGTCCAAGTCAGCCTCACCCGGGGCCAGCAGACTCGGGTTGGGAGGAATTTCAGGCAAAACAGCGACCGTCGGGCAGGACTGTTCATCAGAGAAAAGGCCTAGGATGCCAGGCTGGCCCCCCTGAGACACACGGTCGTGGGGCATGAGGGGCGCCCCCATCACAGGCTCCAGGCCACAGAGGTGGAGCTGAGGCTGCAGCACAGGAGAGACTGTAGCCTTTCTGCTGGTTCTAAGCCACGAGCGACTCCAGTTTCAACTGTGACTTTAGTCTTTTCTGCCCAGAACCCAGAAGCATGTGGTCTTGGCTCTGCAGGGAGCCGTCAGCGTCCTGCCTGGAGCAGGGTCCCCGAGCCCCTCCCCTGAGTCAGTGAACACAGCCTGTGTGGGCGCTGCTGCTTGTGCAGAGAGGAAATCGACATCCTCCCTGATGTGTGCTGGGTGAGCCCCACAGACGGCACAGAAGTCAGGGGGTATGCGTGTCCCCCACGATCTCACTACAGTTAGATTCTGACGGCAGGTCGGGAGCACTGGCTCTGTGCTTCAGACTCGCAGGCTGCTGGGTGCTTTGTCGGGGACCACACCTGCGTGTCCGGGTTGGGGAGGCACCTTGATGCAGCTCGGGGCGCACCGCCTCGCTTCCCAGGGAGAGTGCAGCGGGTCATGGGCACAGATGCGTGGGCAGGTCGGTTCACTCAGGAGTGTGTCCAGAGCTCGGGGCGCATCGCCTCACTTCCCAGGGAGAGTGCAGCGGGTCGAGTGCAGTGGGTCGTGGACACAAGACGAGTGGGCAGGTCGGTTCACTCAGGAGTGTGCCCAGAGCCTACTTTGTCAAGTGTTCTGCCCAGAGTCAGAGATAAAACCACAAGAGGCACATGCGCGCTCGGCCCTCGCGGAGTCTGCAGCCCGATGGGTGGGCTGTGCTGGTGGATACTCAGTCCTGCCCAGGCAGGTGCGAAGGGTCACAGCCACCGGCCTCCAGAGTCAAAGCGCAGCGAGCCGGGAGCCTGCCAAGACAGACAGAGGTGGGGCTGAGGGTCGCGTGGCTCCTGCCAGAGGAGGCTTTATGGGTTTCGAAGCGGGGTCCTCCGTGGGAGCTTGAAAGGGGAGGCGGGTTTGCGAGGAGGATGGGGAGATGGAGCAGGCTGGCGCATATGGTCCATTTACATCCAAGTCCAGCACGGAGACCTGCGGGACTCAGACGCAGTGGGTCAGGGGCTCGGGTCTGACCTCAAGCCTCTGGAGGAAAGGGGGCCCAGCTCCCCTGGGGCAGTGGCCCCTGCGCCCCACCCCCAGGCGCCTCCCCTGGCCCCTGCCTCTGCCCACCCCCCAACACCTCACTGAGGGGCTTGCAGCACTGCCTTCTCTCCCGCTGAGGCTTGCCCTCTCCGGATCTCTGGATCCTTGGGCTCCTGCCCTGGGTGTGAAGCCAGAGCGTCCACCTCGGATCGCCTCCACCTCGTATGGCATCCAGGGGTGGAGGAGCCTTGTCCAGCCTCGTTGGGTCTGATCTGGGGTGGCAGGGGCCTGGGCTCAGTGTGAAGCTGGAAGCAGGCGGGCAGGGATGGATAGACTCCCACCCACACAGGTGAGAGGGGCGGCCAGAGCCCCAGCGGATCTGCCATCGCTTTCTCTGAACAGCAGTTGGGAGGCGGACCCTGGGACCTGAGGCCTCAGCATCGCCTCAAGAGGAGGGATCTCTGTCCAAGGGTCCAAGCTCTCCAGGCTGGACCGGCTCCCCGCGGCCCCGCCCAGCCTGGCCTCTGCCTGGTGGAGGTGACAGCTGCGGCGGGGGTGCCCTGGCCTCTGCACTGGGCGTCCCCACCAGGAGCACCTCCGGGGCTTCGCGGCAGGACTCGGACCTCAGGCTTGGGCGCAGTTGCTGTTGCCTGGACTCCCCGTCCCCCAAGCGTTTCCTGCACACAAGGAGGATGCGCCTTGGAAGTCTCACAGTATCGCTTCCGGTGTCTCCCCGTTACCTCGGCCAGCTCTTCCGGTGTGGGAAGGGGCTGCCCAAGGGAGATGGGTGGGTGCTTGCGGCCACGCCTGAGGTGGCGACCACGCCATCTGAGTGGAAAACAGTGAACAGCTTCCCTTTTTTATTCTCTTTCAATAAAGGTCGCGGTCAACAGATCTGTCGTCTTTTCTTTTGTGAATTCTCAGTTGGTATGCTAAGAAAGACCTTTTTCACGTCAAGACTATAAAAATTCCAGGCAATAGTTGAGAAAAGCATCATTTATAATCTTTCCTTGTTTGCATCCAAATAGTGATTTTTAGATCCTCAGGTCTGTAATTTTATTTTATCCTGGAACAAAGCCAGAGGCAAAATATTTTTATTATTCCCAATTCACATTTAGGGAAACTGAGGTTCAGGGTGATACACTGATTTACCTGAATTCATAAAATTAGTTGGAGGCAAAAGTGTTAATCCACCAGTTTCCAATTACAGGTTTAGGTGCTGAGTCGACCTGGGCTCTCCTCCGGCAGGCTGCAGGCTCTTCTCTTCTGACTGGACGTGGAAGACAGGGCTGGGTGCCCCTACCGCCAGCTCCCCAGAAGGGTGGGCTCCCAGGCCCTCTGGCTGGGACTGGCCCCCAGAGCCTTATCTGCTCAGGACTGACACCTTCGAGACCGCTAAGATTCTGGCCCAAGAAATTGTGTCTCTGCCAGTCTCTGCGCAGCCAGCGTGTGTGTGTCCGAGTGTGTTTGGGTCTGGCACACACACACACACACACACACACACACACCTACATTTGTTTTAGTTGGAAGTCTGCATTTAGAGAACTGCATTCCTATGTGCCATATTCCAAGTGGGGTGGGTCCTGCTTGTTACACATCTGAGGTTCTTGTTCCTACATATGCAACGGAACCAGTCAGAAAATGTTTAAAGCAACACGTGACCCCAAAGCTGGCTTAGCAGTTTTGGGGTAGAGCCAAGCATTTGAAGAAGGCAATGGCACCCCACTTCAGTACTCTTGCCTGGAAATTCCCATGGATGGAGGAGCTTTGTGGGCTGCAGTCCATGAGGTTGCTGGGAGTCGGGCACGACTGAGTGACTTCCCTTTCACTTTTCACTTTCATGCATTGGAGAAGGAAATGGCAACCCACTCCAGTGTTATTGCCTGGAGAATCCCAGGGATGGAGGAGCCTGGTGGGCTGCCGTCTATGGGGTCGCACAGAGTTGGACTTGACTAATGTGACTTAGCAGCTTAGCAGCAAGCATTTGAGATATTCAAAGCCTAACAAAGCAGATTTATGAATGAAGCCAGTGAAGTTTAAATTTCCCAGTCACTTATTGCACAGGCTCTTCTAAGGCCCTATAGTAATTTTACATTCTTAATTTTGAATGATCTTAGCAAGCTCAGCTCAGTTCAGTCACTCAGTCATGTCCAACTCTTTGTGAACCCATGGACTGCAGCATGCCAGGCCTCCCTGTCCATCACCAACTCCCAGAGTTTATTCAAACTCAAGTCCATCAAGTCAGTGATGCCGTCCAACCTCTGTCGTCCCCTTCTCCTCCTGCCTTCAATCTTTCCCAGCATCAGGGTATTCTCAAATGAGTCAGTTCTTTGCATGAGGTGGCCAAAGTATTGGAGTTTCAGCTTCAACATCAGTCCTTCTAATGAATATTCAGGGTTGATGTCCTTTAGGATAGACTGGTTGGATCTCCTTGCAGTCCAAGGGACTCTCAAGAGTTTTGTCCAACACCACAGTTCAAAAGCATCAATTCTTTGGTGCTCAGCTTTCTTTATGGTCCAACTCTCACGTCTGTACATGACCACTGAAGAAGCTATAGCTTTGATTATATGGACTTTTGTTGGCAAAGTAATGTCTCTGCTTTTTAAAATGTTGCCTAGGTTGGTCATAGCTTTTCTTCCAAGGAGCAAGCATCTTTTAATTTCATGGCTGCAGTCGCCATCTACAGTGATTTTGGAGCCCAAGAAAATCAAGTCTGTCACTGTTTCTATTGTTCACCCATCAGTTGGCCATGACATGATGGGACCAGATGCCCAATGTTGGACGCTACTGAAGCAGCTTGGCATAGCACATTACCTGCAGGGAAAAGGAACCGGAATAATAGTGGATTTTTTTATCAGGAACTTTGAGGACAAGGAGGAAGCAGCACAGAATTCTTCAGGTTGTTGTTCAGTTTCTAAGGCTTCCTTGTCCTTCACTATGTCCCTGAGTTTCTCAAACTCATGTCCATTGAGTGAATGATACCATCCAATCATCTCATCCTCTGTCACTCCCTTCTCTTCCTGCCCTCAATCTTACCCAACATCGGAGTCTTTTCTAATGAGTCAGTTGTTCACATCAGGTGGCCAAAGTATTAGAGCTTCAGCTTCAGCATCAATCCTTCCAATGAATATTCAGAACTGATATCCTTTAGGATTGACTGGTTTGATCTCCTTGCTGTTCAAGGAACTCAAGAGTCTTCTCCAGCACCACAGTTCAAAAGAATCAATTCTTTGGTGCTCAGCCTTCTTTATGGTCCAAGTCTCACACCTATAAATGACTTCTGGGAAAACCATAGCTTTGACTGTATGGACCTTTGTTGGCAAAGAGCCAGTTCCCCAAGAAGACATAACAATCCCAGCTGTGTGCACCTAACTACAGAGTTTCAACATACATGAAGTAAAAACAACTGGAAGAGAAACACACAGGTGTAACCAAAGACTTCAGCACCACCCTTTCAACAGCTGGAACACCTAGTGAATAAAAAATCTGCAAAGATACAGAAGATCTGAAATTAGAAGCTGACAGTTCTGCTTAATACACTTTTAAAACTCTTCAAGTGCTGAAAGGGAACTACTGTCAGCACAGAATTCTGTCTCTCAGGAATGAAGGTACAAGCACTGGCGTATTCCAGTCACACAAAAGGGAGAGAGCGTCCCGTCAGAACTCCTTCAAAAGAACTGCTGCGGGACTGCTCCGGACAAAAGCGAAGCTCCGGGGAGGGCGGCGCTAGGTTCCCGAGGACAAGCCCCAGAGGAGGGAGGCCCGAGCAGAACCCTGGGTTACTCCCCGCTCCGCAGCTCTTCACGGTGCGTCTTGTGGAAGCAAAACGCAGCAGCGCCTCACGGGGACCCAGTGCACCCAGGGGAAACACGACCTAAGGAAGAGAGAGCAGAGGAGCAGACGGGAGGCAGGCCTCCGCTTCACATTCAAAAAGGCAGAATGCCGATTCGGAATGGACTGTGAAAAGTGTGTACAAAGGGACCCCAGAGTAAGTGCTGGTAACATTAGTCAGCAACGCAGCAGCCCTGAGTGAGTGTGCAGCCAGCCACAGAGCCGCAAACACACGAAGCAAGAATGACAGAGCTGGAGACAAACGTGCCAGCTGACAGTTGTGGCTGAAGACGCCAGTGCTGTCCTTTCAAGAGAAGCAACTAGGGAACAAACAATCTGCAAAGATGCAGGAGACCCGAGCAGTAGCACCAGCCGACAGTGTGGAACCGATATTCACGGAGCATAGCTGAACAACGGAAGGCACGTTATGTCCCAGTGCTCATTAAGCACCAAGGGAGGCTGCATTCTGGGTCAAAACGCAAACCTCAAGACATTGAACAGAACTGAAATTATACTCTTCTCTGACCCTGAAAGAATTAAACTAGAAGTCAATAAAAAAGGACAACATGAAAATCACTAAATGCTTTAAAATCAAGCAAAGCAATCCCAAGTAATCCTTTGATCAAAGAGAAAGTCTCAAGAGAAATTATAAAATATCGAGAAATTAGGAAATATTAGAAAACTATGTAAATGAGAATATAATATATCAAAACTTGTGGGTTGCTCTCAAGGCTTAGAGGGGAAAGTAGAACATTAAATGTTTATAATAGAAAAAGATTTTCTATTTTCAAAGCAAAAGATTATTGTTAAGCTTCAAGTTAGTTCTAATGAGGTGGATGAAACTGAAGCCTATTATACAGACTGAAGTAAGCCAGAAAGAAAAACACCAATACAATATACTAACGCATATATATGGAATTTAGAAAGATGGTAATGATAACCCTGTATGCGAGACAGCAAAAGAGACACAGATGTAAAGAACAGTCTTTTGGACTCTGTGGGAGAGGGAGAGGGTGGGATGATTTGGGAGAATGGCATTGAAACATGTAAATTATCATATGTGAAATGAATTGCCAGTCCAGGTCTGATGCATGATACAGGGTGCTCGGGGCTGGTGCACTGAGATGACCCAGAGAGATGGGATGGGGAGGGAGGTGAGAGGCGGGTTCAGGATGGGGAACTCATGTACACCTGTGGCAGATTCATGTCAGTGTATGGCAAAAACCACCACAATATTGTAAAGTAAAAAATAAATAAATAAAATAAATTTAAAAATATAAATAATAAAAAGTAAATAAAAATAAATAAATAAAACTGAAAAAACAAAACAAACAAACAAAAAAGCTTCAAATCTAACAAACTAAAAAAAGACCAAAATAAATGTAAAGAATTAATATAGGAGCAGAAATAAAATTGAAAACATAAAAACAATTTAGAAGAACAAATGATCCCATAAGCTGGTCCTTTAAAATGATGAATTGATCAGAATTGTTAATACTGACAAGAACAAAGGCAAAGGCAAAGAAGCGAGAATGCACGGTTCTGATATCAGGAACAAAAGACAGGCGTCAATACTTGCAAACATTAAATGGATGGTAAAGGGGAGGCTTTGAACTCCATACCCAGATGATTTCATTGGAAAATTCTACCACAAATTTAAAGAAAAAATAGCTTCTATTCTATATAAATAACTTTCAGAAACAGGAAGAAAACCATCACTCAACTTTTTTTATGAAGCTAGCGTTACACTGATACTCAAATCCGGACAAAGACCCAGATCCCTTAAGAATATGGCTCAAAATCCAGACAAAGACTGAGAGCTACAGATCCAGATCCCATAAGAATATGGGCCCAAAATCCAGTCCTGGGAAACTACAGATCCAAATCCCTTAAGGATATGGGCCCAAAACCCTTAACAAAATGTTAGCGAATGAATCCATATTTAGGTATAGATATATCACAACCAAGTGAAGTTTATTCCTGGAATTCTAGGATGGTTCAATAGTCAAAAATCAATCAACATTATTCATAATATTAACAGTTTAAAGAAGAAAAACTACAGAAAAATCTTATCAGCTGATACTTTAAAAACATTTAGCATTCTTTCATGACAAACTCCCAGTAAGCCAGGGTCAGTAGGGGATTTCCTGATCCTGACAAAGGTCAGATTAAAAAAGAAAACAGTTCTGCCACTAACTTTACACTTAATGGTGAAGCTATTGCTTTTACCCCAAGATCCACTTGGAGAGCAAGATAAGGATGTTCGCTCTCCTGTCCCCTGTTAAACACTGTACTGGAGGCTCCGATCAGGGCAGGAACCAGCACAGAGATGGAGAAAGAAAAAATACAGCTCTTCACATTCACAGACAACACGACTGTCTACGCATAAAACCCCAAGAGATACACAGAAAAAAATCTCATAGAACTAACATGTGGTTTAGCAAGTTTGTAAGATACAAAATCGATATATAAAAAATCAATCCTAGAGTAGAAATCAATAATAGCAACTGAAATCAAAATAAGAATACCATTTGTAAGAGCAGCAAAACATGAACTATTTAGTTGTAAATTTAACAAAAGGTATGTAAGACAAGCATACTGAAAACTACAAAATGCCATTGAAACCAATTAAAGGACTAAATAAATGAAGAGACATACTGTGTTCATCAATTGGGAAACTCAATGTAGAAAGCGTATCTATTCTTTCCAAGTTAACCTACACATTTAATGCCATTCCAATATAAATCCCAGATGTATTTTGTGTGGGAGCATATATAAATATATAATATATTATATGTAAAAATTTAAAAACTTACATGGAAGAGGGAAACCAAAATGATTTCTTTTTGCTTCCTGCTTTAAACTTTTTATTTCATATTGGAGTTTAGCAGATTAAAAATGTGATAGTTTCAGGTTGGCAGCAAAGGGGCTCAGCCACACACACACGTGCATCCACCCTTCTGCAAACTCCTCTCCCATCCAGGCTGCCCCACAACCCGGCACAAAGCTCGCTGTGCTGTGCAGCCGCGCCTTGCTGGCTGTGCACTTTAAATGTCGCAGTGCGTACATGTCCATCCCAAACTCCCCACCTATTCCTTCCCTCCGTCTGCCGCCTGGCAACCATACATTCATTCTCTAAGTCTGTGAGTCTGTTTCTATTTTATAAATAAGTTCATTTGTACCCTTTCTTTTTAGAGTCCACATATAAAGGATATCACATGATATTTCTCCTTCTTTGTCTTTCTTTGCTCAGTATGACAATCTCTAGTTAAGTTCAGTCTCTCAGTCGTGTCCGACTCTTTGCGACCCCGTGAATCGCAGCACGCCAGGCCTCCCTGGTCCATCACCATCTCCTGGCAATCTCTAGGTCCATCCATATTGCTGCAAATGGCATCATTTCATTCTTTTTAATGGCCGAGTAGCCAAAATGATTTTGAAAAAGAATAATTAAGTTGAGGGTATCATACTAACCAATTTTGCAACTAAGACAGTAGGCAATTGGCAAAGATAGATGTGTGGATCAACAGAACAGAACAGGATAGTCTGGAAATAGACCCCAAAAGGCAAGGCCAAGTGATTTTTGGCAGAGATTCAACGGCAATTCAGTGGAGAAAGGCTAGCCTTTTGAACAAACATGACACCAAAAACACAATCCTTTTGAAAAATGGATAGATTGGGCTTTACTGAAATGGAAAACTTTTAATATGTTACGAGAATGAAACGGCAAGCTGTAGAGTAGCAGAAAATACTTTCAAATGATGAATCCAACGAAAGGTTTATACCTAACACATAGCACTCAAAACTCAGTAGTGAGAAGATAACCCAATAATACGTGAGTGGATAGGTCACCGAGGGAACACAAAGATGGAAATGCAGCTTGAACCCCAAGAGACTCCATCATGCATCCGAATGGCTGAGTGAGAGATGCTGGCAACACTCTGTGCACAGGAGGCTCTGTCTGAGTCACATGTCTCTGGTGGGGCTGCAGGGTGGACCCCACTCTGAACACTTGTGGTGGTTTCTTAGGGTTTAACATGGCCATTCCACTCGATCTACTGTTGGGAAGTGAAAACTTATGGTGACCCTCAAGCCTGCATGAGCATTTACGGAGCTGTATTCATCACTGACACAAACTCAAAGCAGCTCGAATATTCTTCATTGTGTGAAAAGATAACAAACTGATCCATCCACACCATGAACACCGCTGGGCAGTGAGGAGCGATGATGCTGCCAGCTGGAAACTGTTCCTTGCCATCAGCTTCTAGAAGGGTCGACTAACGAGGCTGCCTCTGCGGACCTTCAGCACCCACTGACAGAAGTTCAGGGTGGAATGAGGCATGATATTCTCGGGAAAAAGTGGCAGAACAGGCCCTTCAGATAGACATTTTCAAGACAAGATTTATGAGCTCAATTTTTGCATCTGCTAATGTTTAGAAAAGCACTGAAATTATGGATGTTGACAGCTGCTCCTTGTGATGCAGCAACCTTGTGCAAAAATGTGTGCTGATTGCGCATACCCCTCTTTCACCAGAATCATATCTGCTGACCTTCCCCCCAGCTCTCCAGAGGAGCTCCTCGGAGCTATCTGAAATGCTGTCTCCCAGGCCATAGTCCTCATCTTGCCCAAGGAAAACTTGAACTCCCACACTGTGTCTTCCTTTCAGCTGACAAGGTCGACCCTCAAAGCAATGAGGATACTGTGCAGAGCTGCTCCCCTTAGCGAAGGAATCCAGATTTGGAGGTTACCTGCTGTACCCTTCCATGTGTGACCAAAGTAAGCATGGCAGAACCAGGGGGAGGTCAGTGCGTGGGCCTCTGGGGAGACGTGGAGTGTGGCAGCAGGCAGGTTTCATCATGAGTTTGGATCCCGATTGTGGTGATTACTCAGCTCCACACACGTGTTAAGTTTCCTAGACACACTCACTGTTGGAAAGTCAGTTCTGTCCTCTGTTAGTGAAAACATCAGCCAAACGCCTGCATGGTGCTGTAGGAGTGCCCAGTGTCAGACCAAAAGCCCCAGCTGGGGACCACCAAGGGGTGCTCCACGGAGAGCGTGCCAGGAGGCCAAGGTGAGATCTTGGTGAGACGCTCCCAGTGGGGCCTGTGGGCCTGTCTCCTGGGGCTGGGGTGCAGCAGCTGGTTCCCATGGCTCCAGGCTCCCCTGACCCCACTCTTGTTGATGGGAAGCAGGCACCCGCATCTTGTGGGAGGCAGGCTGGGAGGCAGCCCAGTGTCTGCCCGACATCAGGGTCCTGCACCCTGGAAAGCCCCAGGCTGCCGCTGGGGAGGACAGGCTCTCGGGGGCGGGGGCACCTCATTCTGGACTGTTAACTGGGGAAAGTATTTGGTTCATTTGACAGGAATATCATACTTTGAGGGGGTGTGGGTGGAAAGTGCTTGGGAAGCGAACAGTCAGTGGAAAACAGAGGCCACAGCCAAGAGTAGCGCTTGTCCAGTATGGTCCCTCGAGGGCACCTCTGTTCTCAGGAGTCCAGGCCTTTCAGCCCACAGGGCTCCCAGGAGGCTGCCACCCTGTTGGCATCAGGGACACTGGGGCTGGGCAGCCCCCTGCCTCAGAGCCGCAGCTCTCCTGTTGGGCCGGGCTCTGCCCAGCAGGGCTGACCTGGCCTAGTGGCCCTGCCTGAGCAAGGACTGGGCACCAGCGTCACCAACATCCCGGTGGGGACGTGGGGCAGCTGGGAGTCAGCAGAAGTCTGCAGGTCCTGCTCATCAGGAGCAAAGCGCTCTGCGTGCCCTTGCACATGAGTGTGCTAAGTTGATTCAGTCGTGTCCAACTCTGCGACCCCGTGGACTATAGCCCGCCAAGCTCCTCTGTCCAAGGGATTCTCCAGGCAAGAATGCTGGAGTGGGTTGCCATGCCCTCCCCCAGGGGATCTTCCCCACCAGGGACGGAACCTGCGCCTCTGGCGACTCCCTCACTGGAGGCAGGACCTTCACCACTAGAGCCCCCGGGAAGCTCGCGCAGCCAGGCAGGAATGCGGCCTCACTTCTACCGCGGCTTCACAGGTAGGGCTGACCAGCGGGGTGGACCGGCCAGCACCAGTGTGGGCAGAAGGCAGTCAGTGGGGCACTGGGCGCTGTGCAGGCCGCGTCCCTCACCATCCTGTTAGCCCCTGTCCCAGTCAGGCCTTGGTAGCTGTGACTGCGCTCCCCTCCCTGTAGGGCGGGTGGGGCAGGTGCACACAGCCAGTGGGAAAGCTGGCGTGCTGCCCTCTGCAAGGCACCCTGGGGGCCCGGCCCCCCGGAGGGCCTGCTGAGCCGTGTGCATCGAGCTGCCGGCGTTTTGCTCTGAGCCTCCTTCCGTGTGGGTGCTGCGTCAGAAACACAGCCTCGCTCCCTCTCCTGCAGCATCGACGCCATCTCCGGACGGACGCCTGGCTGGAAGCTCCCAGCCTCGCCCTCAAAGCCGCCGACCACAGCACTGGCTCAGGTTGAGTCCATCCACCTCAAACCCGGGCCCGTGTTTACACAACAGAAGATTTTCTCCTCCACGTCCTGTTCCTGCAGCTCGTGGCCTCTTGCCCAGAGCAGTGATGCCAAGGGCTGGGAGGCCCTCAGAGGGGCCAGAGGAAAGAGGGACCCTCCCGATGCCCTGCTGATCGGAGAGGCAGCTGGCTGGAAGCCCTGGGGACCAGCTCTGGGGTGGAGGGTGCCCTTCTCAGCAGCCTGGGGCCCTGGGGCCCTAAAGAGGATGCCAGGGTGGGAATCTCAAAATCAAGGTAGGCACTGGTGTCTGGAAGCCTTCCCAGCCAAGCACAGGCCCAACCTCTGCGTGAATTTTTTCTGTAATTGTTGCAGCAGCCGCGGGCCTCAGTCCCTGTCCCCAGGAGGGCTGGTTAAGGGGTGCAAAGGGGCCTGGCCAAGGTCACCGGGTTGAGAGCTGGGGTACAACTCTTAAGTCCAGGCCTCAGCAGACCTTGGCCTTAACCTTATTTTGCCTCTCAGTGGACATTAGCTCTGGAAAGTTCTAGAAGGTTCCTCAATACTGGAGGTGGGGCCCCAGGCCCAGCAGCCCCCACTTCACCTGGGCACTCGTTAGAAATGCAGTCTCGGGCCCACCCCAGATTTCCTCATCAAAATCTGCATTTTAGCGAAATCCCAGGAAGACTCACACCCACCTCTGTGTGGGCAGCACTGCCTTGGTCCAGCCTCTCACCTCATGAAACTCCAGTTCCAGCTCCCGGGTCTGCCCACTCTGACTGCCTGTCTGGCCCGAACCACTGGCTTGGATCTTAAAGGGAAATGTGAAATAATGCTTTGGGCTTGGTGCTAAATTTGATTGACAGGTATTTGTTTTGCTCTCAGAAAGATGAGTAAGGCACAGCAATATGTGAACCGTGAACTTCCAGATGTTCAAGCTGGTTTTAGAACAGGCAGAGGAACCAGAGATCAAGTTGCCAACATCTGCTGGATCATCAAAAAAGCAAGAGAGTTCCAGAAAAACATCTATTTCTGCTTTATTGACTATGCCAAAGCCTTTGACTGTGTGGATCACAGGAAACTGTGGAAAATTCGGAAAGAGATGGGAATACCAGACCACCTGACCTGCCTCCTGAGAAACCTGTATGCAGGTCAGGAAGCAACAGTTAGAACTGGACATGGAACAACAGACTGGCTCCAAATAGGAAAAGGAGTACGTCAAGGCTGTATATTGTCATCCTGCTTGTTTAACTTATATGCAGAGTACATCATGAGAAACACTGGGCTGGAAGAAACATAAGCTGGAATCAAGATTGCCGGGAGAAATATCAATC
>SJYV01022814.1:0-12412 GCA_006410875.1 Neotragus pygmaeus | reverse complement strand
TGATGCTAAAGCTGAAACTCCAGTACTTTGGCCACCTCATGCAAAGAGCTGACTCATTGGAAAAGACTCTGATGCTGGGAGGGATTGGGGGCAGGAGGAGACGGGGATGACCGAGGATGAGATGGCTGGATGGCATCACTGACTCGATGGACGTGAGTCTGAGTGAACTCCGGGAGTTGGTGATGGACAGGGAGGTCTGGCGTGCTGCGATTCATGGGGTCGCAAAGAGTCGGACACGACTGAGTGACTGAACTGAACTGAACTGAACTCCTGCCCACATGGGTTATAACTTGCATGTAAAGAACACATTACAAGGTACAAAATGCTGGAGTCCTTAGAGGAAACTCAGAGGGGAGATGGTGCCTGAAGGAGCTGGGACCCAAGAAGGCTGGCTGGCATCCCGGGGCAGGGAGATGGCGACAGGTTGTGGGGAAGCGGCGTGGCCCTGGGCCCAGCAAGCTGGGTGGCACAGGCCTGGGGCTGGGCGGGCAGTGCTCTGTGTCCAGGTGGGGGCAGCATCAAGCTTGTGGGCAGGAGAGGAGGGCAGCCCTGTGGGGGTCCCGTGGGATGCTGTGAGGATGCAGGGTTAGGAGAGAGGACCCCACGCTGGCACAGGTGAGCCACAGACGGGTGTCCGGGCACTCTCGGGGGCTGGAAGGGCCCTGGGGGGCGTGGTCTGAGGCAGTGTTGGGCGGAAGACTCCGGACACATGAGACCCTGCAGCCTGGAGTTGGCCTTGACCACTGGCTTGAGGTGGAGCCCAGAGGGCAGGCGGGGGCCGTGTGAGAGGAGGGGGCGGCAGGCGTTGCTGTGAGTCTGAGTTTGGAGAGCTTCGGGGCCTGGTGACGGAAGCTGGGCTGCAGGAGGCCCAGAGCAGGGTGGCCGGTGCAGCGGGGGCGTGAGCCCACGGCACAGCAGAGCCCCAGGCCACTGGGACCAACGGTGCGGGGTCAGAGGCCTGCGTCCGAGCATCTCAGGGATGCCCCCGGCTCAGGGTCTGTCTGGTGCCCACTCCTCTCCGAGGGACACTGGCCCTCGCCCACAGGGAGGGGGCCCTGTGCCCCAGGGAGCTGCTCAGGCCAGGCCGGCCCGAGTGTGCACCTGCATCCACACCTGCGTCTCTGCCTCCGCATGTGACGCTTGCTCCCCAGGTGCCGGCGGGGTTCCAGCTGAGCACGGTGCAGGTCTCAGAGGGGTGGCTGTGAGTGGCCGATACCGGAAGCCGTTTTGCCCCCATTGGAGAATGAGGGGTAGTGACTGTGGAGGTTTGCATATGTGGGCACTCACACCCAGGGGGCCTTCCTGCCCTTCCGGTCACACTGCTTTCCCGGGTCCGCCGGCGTGTTTCACTCGCCACACCTGTCTGTGCCATCAGCACCACTGAGGGCTCGGGCCCCCCTGCCCGCCTGCCTGGCCCCTGGAGGGCGTTGGTCCCGATCAGGACCCTCCAGGGAAGAGGCGATTGCTGTTCCTGGGGTGGGGGTGCGGTTTCTGGTTTGCAAACGCTTGTTTCACATTAGGCATTATTCTATATTGGGGAAAAAGCAAAAGTTGACTTTTTCTAAGGAAACAACAAAACCCTGTTGGCTGTTTTGAGACTTCCAGGAAACAGGAATCTCCTCCTTACGTGTCCAGGCCTCAGAGCAGAGGCTTCTCTGCGAGGCTGTCCCCACAGGCTGGTGTTCAGGAAGCGAGGCCCACCCTGGGAGGAGGAGGAGGGCCCTCTGGTCTGCTGGAGGACAAACCCCATGAAGTCGACACCTGAGAGCCGGGCTCGGCACGCACGCTTCAGCCGCCCCAGCTGTCAGCGCCTCTGGCTGGCCCCTCGCACGCCTGGGGACTCCCAGCCAGTGGCCTCGTAAGCGCACCCTCCCCGGCCACCCGTCTGTGTTGTGGCCGACGGCCACGCCCCTTGGGCTCCTTGGCCAACCCGGCCAAGGTGGGCGGCCATTGGCTGCTGACCGGGAGGACAGAAATGTGCCTGTGCACCTAGCCTCTTTCCACCAAGCCTCTGAACCCAGCGAGCTGATTCATGTCACAAGGCCAGTCGCTGTTCTGATTTGCTGCGACTCTTACACAGCGTGGTTGCAGGTCCGTCTGGAGGCCGCTCTCCGCTCAGCCGCCCCTGCAGCTGTGGGAATCTGGGCAGCCTGGAATTCCTGCCCTGGGTGACAAGGGGGACTGTCATTGCAGCCACCCTCTGGGGAGGGTGTAGGACAGGTAGGCCCAAGCTGCATGCCCTCTAATTAGCGGCAGCCTGTGGTCATGAGGGGTTGTTTGGATCAGCGGCCGGATTGGTGTTTAGCCTTCAGCCAGAAGGCCCTTACTCTGGCCCTTACACTGACTCTTCCTGCACTTGGCAGACCCCTTGCCCCCTCCTGATGTAGCTCAACCTTCCACATAATCCCAGGAATGCTTAGGGTTTCCCTGCAGGTTCCACAAGGAAGCATCTCCATGTACAAGCGTCTGTCTCTCTGAGTTCCACCTCCTGGCAGCAAGGCAGGGGATGAAACTGGCCTTGTTCCTTTCCAGTTCTCCAGAGATTGGGTCTGCAGGGTCTGCAGGTGGGTCTGATGTGGAGTTCTCCAGAGGTTTGCCATGTGGGAGGGTCTAGGGTGGGGTTCTCCAGAGGTTTGCTGTGTGGGAGGGCCTGGCACGATTGCTGATGAGCCTCCCAGGCCTTGCATGGACTAGAGTGGGCGGGCAGGGCCCCTTGTGCTTTTATCTTAATCTTCATTACCTGAGTTCTCCCTGTGACCTGGGCAAATCCCTTACGACCTGCATCCTGACTGGAGCATGGCAGGTGTGTGCTCTTGCAGAGCTGCTGTGCTCATGAAATGAGGCCCTGGTTCCAAAAGTTAGTCAAAACAAGCTGTGGAGATGTTAGACTGTGACTGATCATAGCACTTTAGGCTGAGGCAGCAATCGGTGATCAGATGGGCCACTTGAATAAAGATGACCTTAAATCCCACGTTTCCAAAGCAGAGAAAGGGGAGCGGGCGGGCATGGAGCCGCCTGTGGCACGGCCAGCGCCCTTGCCCGGTACCTCATCACCCCTTCACCCTCGGGCGGGCCCTGCATGTGTCCCGGCTGGAAGGCAGTGGTCAGGGGCAGCAGCAGCCAGGCCCCCCGCCTGCCCCACAACCTGCGTGTGGCTGCCGTCGAGTCCACCCCCCAGCCCCGTGTGGTTACTGCCCGGAGCCACAGAGGACATGCCGTTCGGACGCTGTGTCCCAAGGCCTCTCACTTTGACTCTCCCCTCAGACCAAACCCATACCTCGGGGCCCCACAAGAGGAAGCCCTGAGGAACCCGTTCTAACACTCTGGGTCCTGCCCCCGGAGGCGAGCCTGTCACTGCTTACGAGACGCACAGAAACAGCAGCCCCGGGAAACTCCGCCGGGCAGGAGACGACACCGAGCATCCAGCGGTCCGGGGAGACCGGCCATGTGCGGTGCCAGTCTGCACGCCCGGTGGTCCGTCCGCAGCCCTGGGTCACCCCGGCCTGGTGGGGGTGGGCTGTGCTACCGCGTGGCTCGGGCCGCGGAGGCCTGGGACTCGCTAAGGGAGCATCGAGCGTCGCACTGCCCCGCTTGGGCCCCGGCCCACACAAGAGGCCCCCTCGCGCTGCAGCCCCCTGTGCCAGTCTGCAGGGGGCTGCGGTGGGGCCAGGTGGAGGAGCGTGGCCGCTGTGCAGAGCCGGGCTGGGTGGGGCTGCCTGCGGAGCTCCCGCTCTGTGTGGCAGAGTCGCCCGTGTGTGTGTGCCTTCCGCTCTCGGCACACGGCCTGTTCCGGGCAGGTCAGCGTCTCGGGCACCTTGTGTCTACACCCGCCTTCCTCAGGGTTAACTCCTCTGCAGACCCCTTTCCTTTCACTTTCTCGAGCAGGCTTGAGTTGTTTTTCTGTAGCCTGCCATTGCAATCCCCCAGTTACCGCGACAGGTTACGTCCTCCACACAGTGGCTTTTGCTGACTGCGCATCAGGGCCTTTCTTGGGCAGGACTGTCTGTGACTGTTACTTGCGCGTAGAGCCCCACTTGCAGACCTTTCCTGAGGGTATACAGAGGAGCCTTCACATCTGCACGGACTTTACATTAGTTCTGGTCTGTGGGCTGGGGCTGGGGACTCAGAGGCAACAGGGTAGACAGGTGCTGGCTGTCTCCTCGCCCTGCTGCACATTCAGAGGAAGCGTGACCATGGAGGGGGGTGCAAATGGGTATATGCTAGTTGGCCTTGCTTTTTGTTTCTCTTAGCATGTGGTGGGAGAAGGAAATGGCAGCCCACTCCAGTGTTCTTGCCTGGAGAATCCCAGAGACGGGGGAGCCTGGCGGGCTGCCGTCTCTGGAGCCGCACAGAGTCGGACACGACTGAAGCGACTCAGCAGCAGCAGCATGTGGCGCCCTGGCTGCACTGGGCACAATCTGGTATTTTCGTAGAGACGATGGCACCTAGTCTGACTCCTGGCTTCAGTCTCCAGAATTAGCTACTGAAAAACCGCAAGAAGAAAAGTGTGGGCTTGAGGGGGAAAGGCAGTGGAACACTAGCGGGAACCAGAACTGTTGTGTGTTCGGGTGTCGGGCAGGGGCTGGAGGCAGTGGCCGAGGAGGGCTCAGGGACCAGGGCCATTCCCGTGCCGCCCCCCCATATGTCTGCTCAGGACCGAGCAGCTCGGCGTGTGCTCTGTGCAGCCGCCGTTCACCCCTGCGTCTCCACTTGCACCCCCGAGTGGAGGACACGTCCGCAGAGGAGCGCCTCCCGGCCCCGTGTTTCTAAGCACGGAAGCTCCCGAGTGGACAGACGGCCAGAGCGCATGGCTGCCCCCGCCCGCCCCAGCCCCGGCCCCACTCTCGTTACTTCCCTGCTGGGGGTGTGGCCCACGGCTGGCCCTGGCTCTTCTCTGCCCACCTCACCTGATGGGGCGGCTGGCCCCCCAGGGGAGCATGAAGTCACAGGCCAGGGAGAGGCACACGCCTCGAGAGGCACAGCTGTGAGGAAGGGCAGCCGAGCTGAACACGACACGCCAGCGGGACACCGCTAGACCTGGACCAGACGACGCGCAGATGAAGGCCAGGGGCCTCCACGAGGCGAGCAGCAACGCCCAGCTCAGTTCAGGCACTCAGTCGAGTCCGACTCTGCGACCCCATGGACTGCAGCACGCCAGGCCTCCCTGTCCATCGCCAACTCCCAGCGCTTACTCAGACTCACGTCCATCGAGCCGGGGATGCCATCCAACCGTCTTGTCCTCTGTCCTCCCCTTCAGAAGACTAAACACCCTCACAGAGGAGAGGATGTAAGGAGAACGGAGTCATGAAACTGGATCAAGTAGAATCATTAGGGCAGAAGCAGTGGTCGTGAGCACAACAAAGACGGGAAGTGGGGCGGCGAGCAAAGTTCTGGCACTTGTTCAGAAAATCAGCGGATGGAAGATCAAATCAAGGAACCTTCTGGCAATACAGACCGATACAGACAATACAGACAGATACAGACTCAAAACTGTGTGTGTGAGAGGTGGGGGAGGGGGCATTTACATGCGCGCACACACACGCACGTGTGCACACACACACGCAGCACAGGTTCGTGTGAGTTGTGGACTACGGATTAAGTTACACCTAGAAATTGCTTTGAGTACATTCTGGAAACAGAAATGGTGGAAAAAATATAAAATAAGCAATCGATTTTAAAAAATCTGTAGGACAAATCCACAGGACGCAAAGGACCGCAGTTAGCAAAGGGAAGGAGACGCTGAAGAAACAGAGAGCAGAGCAACATGACGCCGCTGTGAGTCGCCCCGTCGCGTCTGGCTCTCTGCGGCCCGTGGGCTGGAGCCTCCAGGCTCCTCTGTCCGTGGGATTTCCAGGCAAGAGTCCTGGAGCGAGCTGCCCTTCCCTTCTCCAGGGGGCCTTCTGACCCAAGGGTGGAACCCGGGTCTACCAGCACTGCAGGCAGATTCTTTCCCGCTGAGCCACCAGGGAAGCCCAGCCAAACGGCAGAGAAAGGAGCCTCTGCTCTGTCCAGCTGGCGTGTCTGTCTGCTCTTGGCGGCCCTGCGCCATCCCGAGCAGTGTGGTTGACCGTGAGCCCCGAGTCGGGCAGTGCAGCCCCCGGCTGCGTCCTTCTCTCTCCACACTGCAGTGCTGGTTGGCCAGGCCTTCTGCCTCTTTGTATAAACCTGGGAATCAGCTTGTCAAAACCCACAGAATAACCTACTGGAGTCTTGGTTTGCACTGAATTTAGAGGTTAAGTTTAGAAGAGCTGATGTCTTGAGAATATTGAGTGAAGGGCCTTTCTCAGAGGCCCTTGATGCATAATAACTGAAGAGGAGCCCACTTCGCAGCGGTGCAGCCCACGGGCAGTTTCAGAGCACGGCGCTGAGCAGACAGGCCTTGTGCACCAGGAAACGCCTTAGCAAGCCTGGGGACTGTCGTCGACCTTGAAGACCCAGCAGCAGCCACCGGAGGCCAAGGGCTGCTCTCTTATCAGGAGCCGCTCTCCCACGGGCTTTCACTCCAACCACTGAGCTTGGGGCCCCTTCGGGGCAGGTGGATGCAGGCGGGCCAGAAGTTCCCTGCTTCCCCTCCCAGGCCATCTCAGTTCACTTCCCCTCCATTTCTTCTATCTTAGATTCATCTTCTCCTGCACTGAGGTGGGAACTTAGAGCGTGTGGCCTAAGGTGTGAGAGCTCCACATTGTAGCCATCAGTGGCCAGCCCTGTCCACCTCCAGGCCAGGCCCGCTGCACAGACGCGCCATGACTCGCCTTCTGTAGACTCGGCGGACCTCATGGGCTGTTCCCAGTGTTGGACTGTTAGAGATGAAGCTGCTGCAGCATTCATCTGCAAGTCTTAGGGTGGTCACATATTTTTCTTTCTCTTCGGTAAACATCTCAGACGGAATTGTAGTTCTTAGGGCAGGTGTGTGGGCTACCTAGATGGTCCAGGGGCAAAGAATCCACCCGCCTGCCGATGCAGGAGACGTAGGAAACAGGTTCAATCCTGGGTCGGGAAGATCCTTTGGAGGAGAAAATGGCAACCCCCTCCAATATTCTTGCCTGGAGAATCCCATGGACAGAGGAGCCTGGCCTGCTGGAGTCTCTGCGATTTCACAGATTCGCTGAACAACGGAGCGTGCACGCACCCAGGACAGCTGTGCATTTATTTTGTAAGAAATCACCAAGCTTCTCTTCAATGTCCTTGGGTCACATGTGGTTCCACAAGATGTGTGAGTCTTGTTGGCTCACATCCTTGCCAGTATTTGGAATTGTTCACACTCACCTTTTTAAAAATACGTGTATCTTGTGACAGGAGACTTTCTCACATCCAGCCTGTTTCTGGAGCCTCTGACAAGTGGCAGAGTAGCTGTTTCATAGTTCCCATCCCCACGCCTATGATCTCACTGGTGGGAGGCAGACCCTTCGTGCACGTGGGAAGGAAGATGGGCGATAACACACCCGAGATCATCACACCCTCAAGTGCAAAGTGCCTGGTTTCAGCTGAGAAAGCATCTCGAGCAGGTGGAAGTGTGGACCCGGAGTCTTGTCTTCTGATCCCAGATCCTCCTCTTACTGAGAGTCTCTCTAATCTTCACAGAAGATTGGGTCAGACCGTGGACAGCGGTGTCTAATGATGTGGACAGTGGGTGCTCAGATGGATTGTGCTGTCTGAGTTTAGTTCAGCGTCTGGGGCCTGTAGGGCTCTGCTGATGAAGGCTGCTACTGTCATTTCATTACCGTCCCAGCCGTGGTCCCACACCCCTGGAGTGTTTGGACTTGCTAAGAGTCCGTGTCTTGCGATTCCTGGGATGCAGGAGAAAGCCCGGGTGGGCAGGCCTGGGTCCTGCCGCGTCCCTGCAACCGGGCTTTCTGTGGGACCTCGGGCACATCAAGAATCCTGAGGGCCGTCCCCGAGGACACGAAAGCTGAACTAATGCCTTGAGGATTTTGAAAGTTTGGAGATAAAATATGAAACACACTGGAGGTATTTTCAAGCACTGAACTAATCTGAGGAGCCATCTCCTGTTCTAGAGACCCTTCCACGTGTGGAATCAAGACAGTGGCTTCCCTGCTCAATCTACTCTGTCTTCCCACGGCAAGGAGTCGCTGACCTCTCCACACCAACACACCTTTGGCGCCCAGGCTCCTTCCAGTCCGAGGACCTGCTCTCTGCCTCCCAGCTGTCCCTGTCCCCCACTCAGCTCCTGGCTCCAGCCCCTGTGACGGGGGCAGAGGAAGCCGGAGCGTGGCGGGCGGTTTCCGCCCCGGGGCTGGTGGGCCGGGCCCCACGGCCACCCTGCTCAGCATCGGCAGGAACTGGGTTTCCTGAGCTGGTCCGCTTCCCCCCAGGAGCCCTCACAGGGCTGCGGGGCCGCCACACCTCTCACATCCTCTGGCCTGGCTCCCGAGGCCGCGGCCCCCAGGCCTGCAGGCTGGCGCTCTCAGCGTCCGCGCCCTTCCGCTCCCCACCCCCACGCATGCCCTCTACTCAGTGACCTGGAAGCAAAGGCCAAGGGCAGGCCTGTGAACAATGGGATGGAACCGGGCGCTTGGCCGGCAGTGGTCGGCCCCTGCTGGCCCCGGGCCCTCCCCCAGCGCCCCCGCCCTGCTCTGCGTCTTCACAGAAGCTCACCTCTACTTCAGGGCATGGAACTGTATTCCCTCAGCAGTTTCGCAGCCAGCCGGCTCTGCACACGAGGCAGACGTTGGCTCTTTCTTGCGGCTGGTCAGCCACCGTCGCGGCTTCTCCACTGGCCACACCCCACCCTCGTCCCTCACACTTTTGTTTTGAGGTTCCCTTCCCGTGTGTCTTTCTCTCCTAGGAATTTATAATCTGAAAATCATTAGACAGGGAAAGACAGAGTAACGAGGAGCTAAATCAGTGGCCTCTGAGCCCACGGCTGCCGCCATGGCAGGAGGAGGAGGCAGGCCTGAGCAGGGAGGCACCCGGTGCCGGGAGAGCCCGCGGGCCGCAGGGGCAGCCAGGCCCGCACAGCGACAGAGGCGGCGGAAGGTGCTCCTGCGGGAAGGGTGCGCGCAGGCGCGGGGGGCCCTCAAGTGTTTTGGGAAGACAGATGCCGTGAACCTCGCTGTGGGACTCGCAGGAGCTAAGCCTGGCCTGCACCCGCGGGCCAGGGGTTGGAGGGGGCGCAGCGCCAGCTGCACGGCCAGGAAAGTGCCCTTGACCCCAGCGGGCCTTGGGTGGTCTGAACGCAGCGGGTGACGGCCGCCTGCAGGGGAGCTGGACACAGTGACCGATCGGCCTTGTGGGAGCAGGCAGGGCTGGGGTGCGAGGCCGGGGGGCGGTGGGGCCCAGGGCCTCTCTCTCGCCCCCTCCTTCCTCCCCTCTGCTCTCAAATCTTCACAGAACTAACAGGGCGGTTGTAACTTTCTTTTGGTCAAATTCTCAATGGCATTTCCACCCTTGTTAATATTCCTAGGATTTCCCAGTGAAACTTTTACTTCCTCACTTTACTCTTCAGGGAAATTTCTTCTCAATTCTGGGGCTATGGTTCCAGGATCAGGTCAAACTACTGTTGGCACTTGAGCAGTGAGCCTTCGGACCTGGAAGAACATTCGGTTAGATTCTTGACATTTCTGTCCAGGCTGGTGGGCGACTGGGAAGGGAACCAGGAGATGCCCGTGTCTGCGGGGGCTGCAGGCAGCTGTGACTGCGCTTCTGAGGTCAGAGCCTTTGAGGCCTGTCAGTGAGCACGAGGAGCGGTGGGACGGCAGGATGTCCTGGGTGGCCACGCGGGATTGGCCACTGCCACCATCTCTCTCTCAGGCTGCTCAGGGTGGACCGTGGACTCTGCCAGTCGGCACAGAAGAGTGTGACATGTCTGGCGGGCACAGGCCCGATGCCCCCGCTGCTCAGGGCCCTTGCTCTATCCTGTGTGGGAGCAGCACTCTGTCTGTAAAGACATTCGCCTGTTTACCTGGTTCTTCCAGAATGATGCATTTCCCTGCTTTGCTAGCATGCACAGTAAAGACAAGCAAACACCAATGCTAGAAGTCTCTCCCGAACCCACTTTCCAGGGAATGACTGGTCTCACCTGGTCTCATTTCTTGTGCTTGCACACACACCCCTCCCTCTCCCAAGCGGAAGCCTCTTGTACAAACTTGTCATCCATTTTTTCAATTTAAAGTATATTTTGATCAGTTTTCCAGGCTGTTAAGAGTACTTCTAATGTGTGTTTTTTAGTGGCACACATGTGTGAGCTCCCTTTACCCCACAGCTCCCTTGCTGTGCCTTCAGATCTTTTCTACATGTCACTACAGAATTGAAAACAAGGATTTGACGAGCACCTTGGTGCCGAGACAGTCCTCGGTGAAGCTCTGGCCCGCCTGTCCAGGGAAGCTCTGTGATGAGAAGGCTGGGGAGGTGTGTGTCTCCCTGGGGAGCAGGGCCGAGTGTGTAAGGACCACGCTCCTTACTGGTGTTATGTGCAGGTGTGGCCTCTGCCTTGCTGGTGGGGAGGGGCTTGGGGCACCCTGACGAGAAAAGGCCCTCTTAGCATGAGGAGTCTGTGTCTGTTACCCACAGTCTTAAGTCTCTACCCCCATCCCGAGGGGCCGGGGCAGCCCCTCCAGTTTGCAAGGACCGCAGAAACTCATGGAAACACCCTGTGTTCTGGGAGTGGTGGAGAGAGCCAGGGAAGCCCCAGCCCCTGCTGATTCCTCTGGGTGAGGGCCTCCACGTTCCCGAAGGCCTTCTCCACGGGACTGGCAGGCAGCCCGGTCCCCGACGGCCAGCGTGCAGCCGTGCAGCTGGGCAAGGGCAGCAGCCTCCCTTCCCACCCCCACCTCAGCCCGCTGCTCCAGGTGGGCCCTGGTCCCCTGGGGCTTCCTCCGAGCTGCCAGGAAGGTGCAGACCCTGCTGAGGCCAGTTCCAGAGAGGATTGAGTCACCGGGTCTGAGTCAGCGTTTGCTCTGTTTCCTGGAAGAACGTCAGGTGTCGGCATCACTCCAAGCGGCTGTGAGCAAGAAGAAAGGACGGGTGTGTGTGCCGTTATGCCAAGAGCCTCGCACACTCACCTGCTCTCACGTCCATGGAACACACTCTGGAGGGGGAGGGGCCTTTGCGTGGGACCCTCGGAGCCCCTCCCCACCAGTGTCAAGGACGGGAAGCCCCGGCCCTGCCCTCGGGAGCTCGCCCTCCGACAGGGCCCGTGGCCGCGAGTAGCACAAGGCCCCCTGTGTTGCCCTGTGGGATGGAGGCCCAGGGAGGCCCGCATCTGCTCCAGTGTCCTCTGTCTGCTGGTCGTCGTCTGGGCGACAGTAGGATTCTGTCTCCTTGTCTGGATTCACTGAAGAGCAAACTGGGCTCGTTCACGGGCAGGAAGGGGTTAAGTGGCCAGCGGGGACGCAGGGCCCTGGGAACAGGCGCCTTCCTGGGGCAGCAGAAGCATTCCAAGCGCAGTGTTTTCTGTTCTAAATATGGACTTGGGAGACAGTTATTTTTAGGAAGCAAATGGTAATGATTAGAGTTTTAAGATTTAAATAGTCATTTAGTCATAAAAGCTGAATTCACATGCTACAGAAAAATAGTCTTTTCCTTCAGTTGATGACAGGGTTCCTTCAAGTGCAGTAATTGTTCATCGCTTCATGAATGCTCCGCAGACGAGGGCCTGTGATTAGCCTCCACCCCAGGCTCCCTTGGAAGAGCAGGGAGACGGCTGGAGGTGGCTCCGCGCTGAGAAGGGAGGTGGTGAGCCTGCAGCCCAGAGCACAAGCCTGCCTCAGCCTGCGTCTCGGGATCCACGAGAGTTCAGGGCTGCCTTGCCCGCCAGCAAAGAGACTGCGTCTCAGAGGCTCCGGCTGGCCCCGTGCTGAGACCGCTCCGTCCACACGCGGGGTGATGCCTGGCACTAACCTGCAGGTGTAAGCCAGGCAGACTGCAGACAAGGAGCCTAGGTGACATCAGAAACCCCCGCCCAGGTCTCCCGGAGAGAAGCCTATGGGAGACTGGCCAGTCCCTGGCGTCAAAGGAGGGCCCAGAACTGGGCAGCCTCCTGAGGGAGCAGAGCCTGGAGGGGCCCCACCCTCCTGGGCCTGCCTCCTTGAGGCTCCTGAGGCTGGGGGAGAGGGCCATGGGCTGGGGGAGGGCAGGCTCTGGGTGCCCCCGACATGCCTGCAGACTCCCCAAGTAACCCTGTGGGCCTTGCATTCATTTCATCCCCACCCCGGTTTATTCTGGATAAGATGGAGGTCAGTGTGGGTTTTCTCCACACAGGTCCCGTATGTGAGACATTCTCTCATTTCCAGAAGGGCAGGAGCCGTGTAAACACTCGCACAGCCACGAGCACCCCCGGGGGCTTGTGACCTACTACACCCCGCCTTAGGGAGGGGTCACCTGCGACATCAGAGCCGGGATGACGCTGACTGAAGCAGAGGATGCAGCCTGACGCGAAGATGCTGGGGGGGCG
>SJYV01022811.1:10904-21255 GCA_006410875.1 Neotragus pygmaeus | reverse complement strand
GTGGAAGAAAAAGAGGACTGTGATGAAGTCCTGGAAGCCCTGAGTTTCCTGGCTAAATGATATTTGTCAAGAGAGAGCCTTAAAGGGTCCCTTTCTTGAAATTTGCAGAAAATAATTATGCATCAAGGAGAACATTAGATACTAAAAGCCTGAAATGGTATGAGAGCATACTTAAACTTGAAAAGTACTTATCAATTGAAGAGTGCTTTCATAAATTTTTATCTGATTTTATCCTTACTAAAACCTCATATCTATAGGACAGATGTTATTTTTTCATAATTTGATAGGGAACCAGATTCAGGTTAAGTCTCTGATTAAGTAACCAATGTTGTGAAGATAAGTTATGGTGGAATTAGGTGTTAATCTCTTCATTCGTGAAACTATTCAGTAGCTACCATATGTCAGGAGATCATGGAGGGAAACAAAATAATACAGAACCCTATTGTCATCTAATTCCTCCACTATCTTCTAAATAACCTAATATGGAGAAGAGTTATCTAAGAAATAGAAATGGGTAAGTATGAATGAAAATTAAGGNAGCCTCCCCTCCGCCACATCCTTTCCTTTGCACGTGGCCCTGGCTCTGGCTGGGGAAGCCCCGTGCGGCCTGGAGGCCTGGCACTGGGCCTGCCAGGCTCCCTGGGGCCCCGGACTCCCCTGGCGGGTGGGAGGGTGCCCTGAGTGCCCTGGGCCGGGTGGCTGTGCCCCCCACAGGGTCGTGCTGGCCGTTTGCAGCCAGCTTGTGTGGTGCATGGTCGTGGCCTGTGCCTGCTTCTCCTGGGTCCTGCCAGGAGCTGTCGCCGCGGCGTCTGTTAGCCCAGGACTTGGTTTTGGAGGAGACCTCAGGCAGTGGTGTCGAAACGCGGCTTCAGCAGATGCTGGGGTGAGGTTTGCTGATGCCAGAGGCCCAGCCCTGCAGACCTGCTAACGGGGAGTGGGACTTCGGGCTTGAGGGGAGGGTTGGGGTGAAGAGAATTTTATAGCCTTGGTGTTGGGTAAAGAAGGGTTCTTGCAGGGTCTGTAGGTTCTCTCTGCCCGGGTGCATTTTAAATTTGTGATGCTGTGTTCCCACGTGTGGTGCCATTAATACACACACACACACACACACACACACACGTGTCTGTCTTCTATCGTGGGTGTGACTCCCTTGGGGACAGGACTGGGAGTCACAGTCTGCTGGCTGATGTCCTTGCAGTCATTCAAGCCTGGAGCAGCCGCACTGCTCCTGGGGGTTCATCGTGTACAGCTGCCTTTCCAGGGTGACTTTGGGCATGTGTGTCTCTGAGAGAGCGGGCAGGGGGGGCCTCTGAGAGAGCTGGGGGCCCCTCCATGCATCCCACACCCGTGCNCTGCTGGCTGATGTCCTTGCAGTCATTCAAGCCTGGAGCAGCCGCACTGCTCCTGGGGGTTCATCGTGTACAGCTGCCTTTCCAGGGTGACTTTGGGCATGTGTGTCTCTGAGAGAGCGGGCAGGGGGGGCCTCTGAGAGAGCTGGGGGCCCCTCCATGCATCCCACACCCGTGCATGTGAGGCTGGGATACAGTAGGTCGCCGCCTCCCTGGGGGTTGAGAAAGGAGTTGGCATTTGTTTTGTGCCTCGTCTCACAAGGTCTTCCCAGCAAACCCTCTGAAATGAGTTTCACTCTCCATATGACACCGCAGCTCGGAGATGTCTGGGGACGGAACAGCTCAGACTCGACAGCTGGAGCCTGCGGGGTGTCGGTCCACCCTCCGCTCTTCCTGTCCCAAAGCCGCGTCCTCCCCCCTCCCCTCCTTGGGCAGGGGTGTGATCACGGCCTCCTCTTGTCTCCTCCGTGCTTTGTTTTTGAGCGTTTCCATTGCTGTGTCTTCATGGGGGCCCCACTACCCCAGATCACTCCAGCCCTCTGTGGGAGGGAGCTTCCCGGCGTGTCCTCGAAGGTCGGACACTGGGGTGGAGCGACAGCGGGAAGGAGCCCAGCGGCTTGTCTGCTGTCGACCCCGTCGGTGTACTTTTCATCTCCAGAGGTCAGATTTGGTCTTTGTGTGTCTTTCACTTTTTTCCTTACCGGTCACACTTTCCTTTCCCTTCCTAAGCACACACGTTTCACCCCAGTTGTTTCAATACACCCGTCTTCTCGTGCTGTTGTCTCTGACACTTCTAGGGCTGTTCTAGGTTGATTTCCTCTTATCACGGTACATCTGATTTTCTTTTCATGCCTGGCCCCTTTTGATTGGATTCCAGGCATTGTGAATTCTACATGCTTGAGCGCTGACTTTGTTTTCTTTCTAGGGGTATTCCTTTAAAGGGGGCTTCCCAGGTGGCTCTAGACGTAACAGACACTGTTTCAGTCCCTGAGTCGGGAAGATCCCCTGGAGGAGGGCATGGCAACCCACTCCAGTGTTCTTGCCTGGAGAATCNCTTTCTAGGGGTATTCCTTTAAAGGGGGCTTCCCAGGTGGCTCTAGACGTAACAGACACTGTTTCAGTCCCTGAGTCGGGAAGATCCCCTGGAGGAGGGCATGGCAACCCACTCCAGTGTTCTTGCCTGGAGAATCCCATGGACAGAGGAGCCTGGTGGGCTACAGTCCTTGGGGGTCACAGAGTTGAATACAACTAAAGTGACTTAGCAGCAGCAGCAGCAGCATTCTTTTAAATATTTGGGGGATTTGTTGCAGGAACAGTTAGGCTTCTTGGAAGCAGTTTGATCCTTTTGAACCTTGCTTTTAAACCATGTTAGCTGGCCCCAGTGGAGAAGGCAGTGGCACCCCACTCCAGTTATCTTGCCTGGAAAGTCCCATGGGTGGAGGAGCCCGATAGGCTGCAGTCCATGGGGTCGCTAAGTGTCGGACATGACTGAGCGACTTCACTTTCACTTTCCTGCACTGGAGAAGGAAATGGCAAGCCACTCCGGTGTTCTTCCCTGGAGAATTCCAGGGATGGGGGAGCCTGGTGGGCTGCTGTCTATGGGGTTGCACAGAGTCAGACACTACTGAAGCGACTTAGCAGCCGCTGGTCCTAGAATCACTTTAGGTCTAGGCTTAATTTGCCTTCACTGTTAAGGCAAGACTCTTCCGAAGACGTATCTGGTGTATAAGGAGACTTCCCACCTGACTGGCACGAATGCAGACTTTTCCCTGCCATATGTGAGTTCTGGGACTTGTGCCCGCTTCTTTCTTTTTTTTAATGGAGGATAATTGCTTTATTCTCTCGAACAACAAGGAGATCAAACCAGTCAATCCTAAAGGAAATCAGTCCTGAATATTCATTGGAAGGACTGATAACTGAAGCTGAAGCTCCAATATTCTGGCCACCTGATGCGAAGAGCCAACTCACTGGAAAAAACCCTGATGCTGGGAAAGATTAAAGGCAGGAGGAGAAGGGGATGACAGAGGATGAGATGGTGGGATGGCATCATCGACTCAATGTATATGAGTTCGAACAAACTCCTAGAGATAGTGGGTGACAGAAGAGCCTGGCCCACTGCATTCCGTGGGGTTGCAAAGAGTCGGATAGGACTGAGTGAAAAACAATTGCTTTACAATGTTCTGTTGGTTTCTTCCATACAGCAACTCAAATTAGCTGTAATTATATGTATATCCCCTCCTTGCATCACACTTCCCTAGGTGGTTATTAGAGAAATGCAAATCAAAATTGCAATGAAGTATCAACTCATAGCAGTCAGAATGAGGTGGCCATCATCAAAAAAATCTACAAACAAATGCTGGAGAGGGTCTGGAGAAAAGGGAACCCTGTTGCACTGTTGGTGGGAATGTAAATTGATACAAGCCACTATGGAAAACAGTTTGGAAGTTCCTTTATAAATTAGGGATAAAATTACCGTATGACCCAGCGATCCTGCTACTGGGCCTATACCCTGAGGAAACCACAGTTCAGACACAGGTACACCAATTCAGTACACCAGTGTTCGTTGCCTGTTTCTCCCTGGTGGGTCTCTCCTGGCCATGCCTGCTGTCGGAGCGCCTCTGCACATCTCCAGGACCCTCCTCCGTGCTGTCCCCTCCTCTCTGCCCGCCTTCCTGAGCTCTGAATTCATCCTCCTTGGAGGGACCCCCAGGCTGGTCTGCGATCCCTTCCTTGCACATGACTGGAAATTGGAGCCCACCTGCAGGAGTCCTGGGCGGACTCCCCACATCTGTTTCCCCTCGCTTGGAGCTGCTATCCTGTGCTGCCTGTTGTCCAGTATAAGAAGCAGGCAGCCTGCTGCTGGTTCCATTTTTTGGTTATTTCAGAAGAGAGGGTGTATGTGATCCTGGTTGTCCCATCTTGGCTGGAAGCACGGAAGTCTCCATAATTTATTTTAACCATGGTTCTAGGAGAAGGAAATGGCAACCCACTCCAGTATTCTTGCCTAGAGGGTCCTGTGGATGGAGGAGCCTGGTGGGCTGCTGTGCATAGGGTCGCCCAGAGTCGGACACGACTGAAGCGACTTAGCATGCATGCGTGTATTGGAGAAGGAAGTGGCAAGCCACTGCAGTATTTTGACAGGAGAATCCCAGGGGCAGGGGAGCCTAGTGGGCTGCCGTCTCTGGGGTCGCACAGAGTCGGACACGACTGAAGCGACTTAGCATGCATGCGTGTATTGGAGAAGGAAGTGGCAAGCCACTGCAGTATTTTGACAGGAGAATCCCAGGGGCAGGGGAGCCTAGTGGGCTGCCGTCTCTGGGGTCGCACAGAGTCGGACACGACTGAAGCGACTTAGCAGCAGCAGCAGCAGCAGGAACGATCAGGCTTGGTACATTTGTATTTAATACACGGAATCAGCTTTGGAGCTGATAAGGAGTAGAGATGCCATGTGGTCCAGAGATGTCAGATTGTCGATGAGGAGCCAGGCATGGCCCGTTCAGTTATTTGCTCAGGGTCAGAGAGCTGGTCAGAGCAGCGATTTANTATTTAATACACGGAATCAGCTTTGGAGCTGATAAGGAGTAGAGATGCCATGTGGTCCAGAGATGTCAGATTGTCGATGAGGAGCCAGGCATGGCCCGTTCAGTTATTTGCTCAGGGTCAGAGAGCTGGTCAGAGCAGCGATTTACGAGCATTTGGCTCGCACCGCAGTGACTGCACTGCGTGGCTCCCAGCCGGTGCTGAGGGTGGGGCCCCATGAGCCTGCCGCTGCAGGGCGGGCCAGGGCCTGTCGAGCAGAGGTGAGGCTCCTTTGGACCAAGAAGCAAGCGAGTGTGCTGTGCCGGGGACCTGCTGCTCCTTCACTTCTGTCCTGGCCCCTTTCTTGGCACGAAGCTCCCTGGAAGCTGTGCTTCGGGAGAACGTCACCTGACCCTCAGCTGGACCCTTCTCCGTGCTTCCGGAAGCTTTGTTTTGCCCCCCAGCCCCCACCTGCCCCCTGGGGAGCTATCACACGTGACCCAGGTGCAGGGTGGGAATGCAGGTTGGACGCCATGGGGAACCAGCTTCCCTTGTTCCGCTGCCAGACCCTGAGCCAGGCGCTGCCGTTCCCCGCGGCCTCCTGCCCTCTGCCCTCCAGAGGGACAGGAGATGAGGAAGAACCACCTCGGGGACTGTATCATGTTCAGCCCTGGGGCCTTTTCCTGTTCCCCGAGGACGGTGAGAACCCTTTCCAAGTTCTGAGACTGTTGTTGAGAAAGCTCAAGGAAGAGAGGTCTGTGCTCACCCTGCTGATCAGGGGTGGGAAGTGGGGGGCCGGTGCCCTGCCGTCCTGCCTGGCTGATCCCGGCAGCGCCCGGTGGGGAGGGGCAGGTGCTGGGGCCAGGCCTGGAGTGTAGGCGCGGGGCGCTGTCAGCGCCCAGGGGAGTGCGCAGAGCTTTGCTCGAGGACCCGCGCCCGGGGCCCTCCTGGTCTTAGGCCTTGTGCACCCGACCAGGGGGCCTCCGAACTGGGTCCCCACGTTAGACCTGGAAGCTGGGGCTCGGGATGTAAGGGGTCATCCCCCGGCTTGTGCGCCCGCATCTTCACCCTGTCTCCCGGGCTTCGGAGCCGGGCTCTCATCACCCAGCTTCATTACCCAGCCCTTGCCATCTGAGGTCCTTGTGTGGGTGAGTGACCTGACTGCCTCTTCCTCCGGAAGGGATTCTGCCCATGGGTGACACCTGGCTTGATGCTCCCTGAAGCTCGGCGCTGGCAGACTCCGAACACGGGTCACCTCCATTTGAAACTGCTGTTTGTTGCGTGGCTGGGTGAATCAGAGGGACTGCGTCTTCTTGTTTCTCAGACCAGCAGCTCTCAAGCCTAAAGCGGCCCCAGGTGCTGCTCGCTGACCCTTCTGACAGATGTCCGTGGGGTCAGTCCCCATGGACGTTTCGTCCTGACTCATCTCCCTTTTCTCGAGGGGGGCGGACCCCAGGGAGCAAAGCGAGCGGGTGGCGGCGTGCAGGCCCTCCCTTGCTGCCTCTGCCATTCACACGCAGGTCAGGGTCCCAGCATCCCCTCCTGCAGCAGGCTTGTAAGTGGGACGTGATGGGACTTCGTGCCTCCCCAGCCCGGGCGGGATGGGCGGCGGGAGGCTGGGGGCGGGGCCGCCTGGGGCCAGGCCGCGTCTGCAGCTGTGCTCCATCTGGAGTGAACGCCTGCTCTGCCGTCCCAAGGGCTGAGTGGCCGGGTCATCAGGAGAGTGCAGCCTGACTGACTCACGAGTCCCTCCCAGGAGAGGAAGAGGAAGCCTGGGTGCCTGGACGCCTGACCCAGGGGAGCAGCCTGGTGTGGCTGAGAACCAGCAGCCCAGCCGGGGGTCCTCTTCCAGGAGAGCCCGGTGGCCTCCAGCTCATCACCTTCATCGGGGGGGCTCTGTGGGCCCTAGAGGACGGCCGGGACGCCACAGCAGAGTTGGTGACCAGGAGCCCCCTCTTGCGCTTACAGTGAGTAAGTTAGTAACTTGGAAAACCTCCTGCCTATTGAAAAGCAAGGATAGAAGTGAAGTGAGTGACGGGGAGCCCTGAGCTGCTCTGCACCCAGCAGGCTGGCTGTGACACCACGTTTCTGGTTAGTCACTGTTCCACCGACCTGAGGTCTTCGCCCGCCTTCCTGAGCCACAGTGATTGTTTTGGCAGGAACTCCTCACCTTTCCCTAGATCCCGAGACACAGAAGTCTTGTAAGAGCGTACAGTTGGGAGGCTGTTGGTATCTGCCAACCGCCGGCCATCATGTCCGTTTCCGAGGAACGGCTGCCCCTTCTCTGAAGCAAAATCTGGTCTGTGCCGTTAGTCACCCAGCCCTGAGTTTTAGTTCCTATGTTAAGTCTCCTGGTGTTATTTACACGTTAACTTCTATCTGTAATTAAGAGCTTGGATATAGTTCAGTTCAGTTCAGTCGCTCAGTCGTGTCCGACTCTTTGTGACCCCATGAATCGCAGCACACCNGAAGTCTTGTAAGAGCGTACAGTTGGGAGGCTGTTGGTATCTGCCAACCGCCGGCCATCATGTCCGTTTCCGAGGAACGGCTGCCCCTTCTCTGAAGCAAAATCTGGTCTGTGCCGTTAGTCACCCAGCCCTGAGTTTTAGTTCCTATGTTAAGTCTCCTGGTGTTATTTACACGTTAACTTCTATCTGTAATTAAGAGCTTGGATATAGTTCAGTTCAGTTCAGTCGCTCAGTCGTGTCCGACTCTTTGTGACCCCATGAATCGCAGCACACCAGGCCTCCCTGTCCATCACCAACTCCTGGAGTTCACTCAGACTCACGTCCATCGAGTCAGTGGTGCCATCGAGCCAGCCATCTCATCCTCTGTCATCCCCTTCTCTTCCTGCCCCCAATCCCTCCCAGCATCAGAGTCTTTTCCAGTGAGTCAACTCTTCACATGAGGTGGCCCAAAGTACTGGAGTTTCAGCTTCAGCATCATTCCCTCCAAAGAAATCCCAGGGCTGATCTCCTTCAAAATGGACTGGTTGGATCTCCTTGCAGTCCAAGGGACTCTCAAGAGTCTTCTCCAACAACACAGTTCAAAAGCATCATTCTTCGGCGCTCAGCCTTCTTCACAGTCCCACTCTGGGAGCCCTCAAATAGTGCAAGAGTTGATTTGTATTGGGGTGCCGGAGAGGAGATGGGCGCTGTCCTGGATCGGGTGGAGTAAGTGATGTGAGGAAGGAGTCTTCCCATTTTGGTTTTTTGTACCTATCTTGATCAGAGATGGTCTGGGGACTGGCCTGTCAGGGTTAGTACCTGTGTTCACAGTCTTTATTGAGTTTGTCACAGTGTTGCTTCTGTGTTATGTTCTGGCTTTTTCCAGGCCACAGATCTTAGTTCCTTGACCAGGGATCAAACCCATGCTTCCTGCATTGGAAGGCAGAGTCTTTAACCACCGGAACACCAAGGAAGTCCCTGCTTTCCCTTTTCTTGATGAAATAAAGTTTCTGGTTTATGGCGAGACAAGGAAGCTGTAAGTTCTCTGCTCGTTTGGACCTCCTCCCCCACCGTTAGTGTGGGTTATGCATCTCCATGAACCCGACCTCCTTAGGAGGTAACTCCCTCTTGATCTCATCAGGGATCACTACTCCCTAGGAGATAATCTTTCATAATCTTGTGAGGGCCCATGATGACGCATGACGTGGCGATCTGGCCTGTGTAAGCTGTCAGTAACACTTCATTTGGTGTATAAAGCTTTGTCTCACAAACTTGCACAACCTTGCTTTGACTTCTAACAGATGGAACAGTCTTTGGAGCTTTCTGACTGTCTCCCAGGTTCTAATCCTCAGGTTGGCTCAAATTAAATTTTTCGTGTCTTTCCTAGCTAGGCTGTTGACCAGCTCTTTGTGGACACTCTCATCACAGGTTCTTGGACCTAGATACAGCAAAATGTGGGATTTGGTTTTAGGGTCAGTTTGATGTACATCTCTTCTCCTCTGTGCTCTTGCATGGAATAAACAGGCAGAGTGCCATTTGGGGCACGGACTGACCCTAGGTCATTGATTATGAGTGTGTTTCTGTTAGTGTGCTGTGTGTCCTCGGTCGCATCTGACTCTTTGTAACCCTTTGGCCTGTAGCCTGCCAGGCTCCTGTGTCCAAGGAGGGCAGGGGCTAATTGCGTAGAGCTGGCAAGCTGCAAAACGTGGAGTGCTGCTCTTTAATCAAATTCTCTGATGTTTTAGGACTTGGCATGGTTGCTTAGCAGAGTGACAGCTGGTGCATGTAGCTCATTCTTCTGTCAGACTGTATGTGGCCCACAAGATCATCAGCCGTGTTGCTGAGGTCGTGTCCCTTTCCTCCGCCTCTGTAAGAATGGGGGTAAGGCAGTAACTATGAAAGAAAGGACAAAGATGAGAATGCCTAGAATCGTCTAGAAATTGATGATTTCTAGGAATGCACAAATCGTGCTAGAACCCTTCCATTTCTGAATTTCTTTAACACTTTTGTTGACCTCCATCTTTTTCTCCTGACCCTCATCCACTGTAGCAGCCGCCAATCTGTTCTCTGTATCTCATGATTTTACTTTTATTTATTTTGATTCCACCCCTGGGAGAGACTAAAGGGTCATGTAGTGTTTGTCTTTCTCTGTCTGGTCGGTTACTGAGCATAATCCTCTTGAGGTTCACCCTTGTCACAAATGGCAAGATTTTATCCCTTTTTAGATGTGGATAATATTCCATTACCTTTATATGACTCGTCTTCTTTATCCATTCATCCTTCAGTGGACATGTAGGTTGTTTCCATGGCTTGGCTATTGTAAATAATGCTGCAGTGAACACGGGGTGCATGTATCATTTCAAATTAGTGTTTTGCTTTCTTCCGATGCTTGGAAATAGACTTGCTGGATTTTTTTTCCCCCCCGTTGGAGCACATTTTTCAATGTTAAGCCATTCAGAACATTAATAAATATTCCCACTGTTATTATTCTTGAGGCTTAATGATTACTGCATTTAAGTCTGGTTTTCATATTCTGAAGAGCCTCTAACCTGGTTTCCATAGTGGCTGCATGCACCGTTTCTTTAGTCACTGCACAATGTGCCAGAGGGCTTCTTCTCTCCGCATCCTCTCTAACTCTTGCTATTGCTTGTCTTTTGGATAGAAGTCACTCTGACAGTTACGAGGTGATATTTCGTTGTTTTGATTTGCATTTCCCTGATAATTAGTGGTGTTGAGTATCTTTACGTGTATGTGTTGGCCATATGTATATCTACTTTGGGAAAATATCTATTCAGATTATCTTCTCATTTCTTAAAAATTTTAATTTTTGTTGAAGGATAATTGCTTTACAGAATTTTGTTTTCTGTCAAACCTCAACATGAATCAGCCATAGGTATACATATACCCTCTCCCTTTTGAACCTCCGCCCCATCTCCTGCCCCACCTACTTTGTCAGCAAAGGTCCATCTAGTCAAGGCTATGGCTTTTCAAGTAGTCATGTATAGATGTGAGAATTGGACTATAAAGAAAGCTGATCAC
>SJYV01022811.1:0-10620 GCA_006410875.1 Neotragus pygmaeus | reverse complement strand
CCTGTTTGAGTTTCCTGAGCCGTACGGCAAATTCCCATTGGCTCTCTATTTCACATATGGTAATGTAGGTTTCCATGTTACTCTTTCCAAACATCTCACCCTCTTCTCCCCTGTTCCCATGTCCATACGTCTATTCTCTATGTCTTTCTCCATTGCTGCCCTGTAAGTAAATTCTTCAGTATCATATTTCCAGATTCCGTATATATGTGTTAGAATATATTTATCTTTCTTTTTCTGACTTCACTCTGTATAATAGGCTGTAGGTGCATCCACCTCCTCAGAACTGGCTCAGCTCTCTTCCTTTTTATGGCTGAGTAATATCCCGTTGTATATATGTACTACAGCTTCTTCATCCCTTCACCCGTCGGTGGACATCCGGGTCGCTTCCGTCTGCTGGCTGTTGTAAACAGTGCCACAGTGAACAGTGGGTTACGTGTGTCTCTTTCAGTTTTGGATTCCTCAGGGTATGTGTCAGGGAGTGGGATTGCTGGGTCACATGGTGGTTTTTATTCCTAGTTTTTTAAGGAATCTCCGTACTGTCTTCCAGGTGGCTGTGTCCGTTTACATTCCCACCAGCAGTGCAAGAGTGTTCTCCTTTCTCCACACATCCTCCAGCAGCGGTGCCTATTGTTTGTAGACTTTTTCATGATGGCCATTCTGACCAGTGTGAGGTGATCTCTCACGGTAGTTTTGATTTGCATTTCTCTAATAATGAGTGATGCTGAGCATCTTTTCCTGTGTTTGTTAGCCATCTGTATGTCTTCTTTGGAGAAACGTCTGTTTAGGTCTTTCCCCACTTGTTGATTGGGCTGTTTGTTTTTCTGGCGCTGAGTTGCATGAGCTGCTTGTGTAGTTTGGAAGTGAATCCTTGGTCACTTGTTTCATTGGCTACTATTTTCTCCCATTCTGAGGGTTGTCTTTTTTCACCTTGCTTAGAGGTTCCTTTGCTGTGCAAAAGCTTCTGAGTCTAATCGGGTCCCACTTGTTTACTTTCGTGTTTATTTCCATTACTCTAGGAGCTGGGTCAGGGAGGATCTTGCTTTGATTTATGTCATTGAGTGTTCTTTCTGTTTTCCTCTAAGAGTTTTATAGCTTCTGGTCTTACATTTAGGTCTTTAATCCATTTTGAGTTTATCTTTGTGTATGGTGTTAGGAAGTGTTCTGATTTCTTTCTTTTGCATAACTGTCCAGTTTTCCCAGCACCATTTATTGGAGAGGCTGTCTTTGCCCCATTGTATATTCTTGCCTCCTTTGTCAGAAATGAAGTACCCATAGGTGCACGCGTTTATTTCTGGGCTTCCTCTCTTGTTCCATGGTCTATATTTTGGTTTTTATGCCAGTACCGTACTCTCTTGATGACTGTAGCTTTGTAGTATAATCTGAAGTCAGGAAGGTTGTTTCCTCCAGCTTCATTCTTCTTTCTGAAGACTGCTTTGGCTATTTGGGGTCTTTTGTGTTTCCATATGAATCGTGAAATTTTTTATTCTAGTTCTGTGAAAAATGCCATTGGTAATTTGATAGGGATCACATTAAATCTGTAGATTGTGTTTGGTAGTATAGTCATTGTCACAATATTGATTCTTCCTACCCAGGAATGTGGAATATCTCTCCATTGGTGTAAGTCATCTTTGGTTTCTTTCATTGGTGTCTTATAATTTTTTGTGTACAGTTCTTTTGTCTCCTTAGGTGAGTTTATTCCTAGATATTTAATTATTTTTGTTGCAATGGTGAATGGGATTGATTCCTTAATTTCTTTCCGACTTTTCATTGTTAGTATGTAGAAATGAAAGTGATTTCTGTGTATTGATTTTGTACCCTGCAACTTTGCTAAATTCACTGGTTAGCTCTAGAAATTTTCTGATACTGTCTTTAGGGTTTTCTATGTACAGTATCATGTCATCTGCAAACAGTGAGAGCTTTACTTCTTTTCTGATCTGGATTCCTTTTATTTCTTTTTCTTCTTTGGTTGCTGTAGCTTGGACTTCCAGAACTATGTTGAATAATAGCGGGGAAGGTGAACACCCTTGTCTTGTTCCTGACCTTAGGGGGAATGCTTTCAGTTTCTCACCATTGAGAATGTTTGCTATAGGCTTATCATATATGGCCTTTACTATGTTGAGGGAGGTAGGTTCTTTCTATGCCCATATTTGGAAGTTTTAATCATAAATGAAAACTGAATTTTGTCAAAGGCTTTTTCTTCATCTATTGAAATGAGCATATGGTTTTTATATTTCAATTTGTTAATATGATGTATCACATTGATTGATTTTAATATAGTGAAGAATCCTTGCATCCCTGGAATAAACCCAACTTGATCATGGTGTATGAGCTTTTTGATGTGTTGCTGAATTCTGTTTGCTAAAATTTTGTTGAGGATTTTTGCATCTATGTTCATCAGTTATATTGGCCTGTAGTTGTCTTCTTTTAATGTTGTCTTTGTCTGGTTTTGGTATCAGGGTGATGGTGGCCTCATAGACTTGAGTTTGGAAGTGTTCCTTCCTCGGCAGTTTTTTAAGAGTTTTAGAAGAACAGGCATTATGTCCTCTCTAAGTGTTTGATAGAATTCTCCTGTGAAGCCATCTGGTCCTGGGCTTTTGTTTTCTTGTGAGATTTTTTGTCTCAGCTTCAGTTTCAGTGCTTGCATTTGGGCTGTTCATGATTTCCACTTCTTCCTGGTCCAGTCTTGGAATATTGGACTTTTCTGAGAATCTCTCCATTTTTTTCCAGGTTACCCATTTTATAATAGTCTCTTCAGTCCTTTGAATTTCTGCAGTGGCTGTTGGAACCTCTCCTTTTCCGTTTCTTTGTTAATTTGATTCTTCTCTCTTTTTTCCTCGACGAGTTTGGCTAAAGGTTTGTTCATTTTTGTTTATCTTCTCAAAGAACCAGCTTTTAGTTTTATTAATCTTTACTATTATTTCTTTCATTTCTGTTTCATTTATTTCTGCTTGAATCTTTATGATTTCTTTCCTTCTACTGATTCTGGGATGTTCTTCTTTTTCCAGTTGTTTTAGGTGTAAATTTAGGTTGTCTATTTGATATTGTTCTTGTCTTTTGAGGTAGGGTTATTTTGCTATAAATTTCCCTCTTGTAACTGCTTTTGCTGCATCCCACAGGTGTTGAGTTGTGTTTTCGTTGTCATTTGTTTCTAGACATTTCTTGATTTCCCTTTTGATTTCTCCAGTATCCTGTTGGTTATTTAGAAACGTGTTGTTTAACCTGGTGTTTGTGTTTTTTACAGTTTTATTCTTATAATTGTTACCTAGTCTCATAGCGTTGTGTTCGGAGAAGATGCTTGATATGATTTCAGTTTTATTAAATTTACTGAGGTTTGATTTGTGACCCAAGATGTGGTCTATCCTGGAGAATGTTCCATGTGTAATTGAGAAGAAGGGCTATTCTTCTGTATATGGATGGCATGTCCTGAGGATATCAATGAGCGCCACCTCATCATATGTATCATTTAAGACTGATGTTTCTTTATTAACTTTCTATTTTGATGGCCTGTCCGTTGGTGTGAGTGGGGTGTTACAGTCTCCTACTATTATTGTGTTACTCTCAGTTTCTCCTTTTACGCCTCTCAGTGTTTGTCTTATGTACTGAAGTGCCCCTATGTTGGGTGCATAGATATTTACAATTGTTATGTCTTCCTCTTGGATGGATCCCTTGATCATTATGTAGTGTCCTTCCTTATTTCTTGTAATATTCTTTATTTTAAGATCTGTTTTGTCTGATATAAAGATTGCTACTCCAGCTTACTTTTGCTGCCCATTTGCAAGGAATATATTTTTCCATCCTTTCACTTTCAGTCTATATGTGTCTTGAGGTCTGAAATGGGTTCCTTGTAGACAGCGTGTATATGGGTCTTGTTTTTGTATCCATTCAGCCAGTCTTGTGTGTTTTAGTTGGAGCATTTAATCCATTTACTTTAAAAATAATTATCGATATATATGTTCCTATTGCCATTTTCTTAATTGTTTTGGGTTGATTTTATAGAGCTTTTTCTTCTCTTGTATTTCTTGACCATATAAATCCCTTTAACATTTGTTGTAAAGCTAGTTTGGTGGTACTGAATTCTCTTAACTTTTGCTTGTCTGAAAAGCTTTTTATTTCTCCATCAAGTTTGAAGAAGATCCTTACCAGGTACAGAATCTTGGTTGTAGATTTTTCCCTTGCAATACTTTACATATATCCTGCCATTCCCTTCTGGCCTGCGGAGTGTCTGCTGAAAGATCAGCTTTTAAGCACGTGGGGTTCCCTTGCATGTTACTTGTTGCTTCTCCCTTGCTGCTTTTCATATTCTTTCTTTGTGTTTAGTCTTTGTTAGTTTGATTAGTTTGTGTCTTGGTGTGCTTCTCCTTGGGTTTTTCCTGTATGGGACTCTCTGCACCTCTGGACCTGATTGACTATTTTCCTTTCCATGTTGGGGAAATTTTCAACTATTGTCTCTTCAAAGATTTTCTCATACCCTTTCTTTTTCTCTGCCTCTGGGACTCCTATCATGTGAATGTGGAGTGTTTGATACTGTCCCGAGGTCTCTGAGACTGTCCTCCGTTCTTTTCACTCTTTTACTTTATTCCGCCCTTCTGAAGTTATTTCCCCCATTTTATCTTCCAGCTCACTGATTCATTCTGCTGTTCCAGATATTTATTCTGCTATTGTTTCCTTCTAGAGTATTTTTAATTTCAGTAACTGTGTTGTTTGTCTCTGAATGCTTATTCTTTAATTCTTCTAGGTTTTCGTTAACTGATTCTTGGATTTTCTCGAGTTTGTTTTCAAGGTTTTGGTTCATCTTTGCCATCGTTATTCTGAATTCTTTTTCAGGGAGTTTGCCTATTTCCTCTTCATTTATTTGGACTTCTGTGTTTCTAGTTTGTGCCTTCATTTGTGTAGTATTTCTCTGCCTTCTCATTATTATTTTTTTTAACTTATTGTCCTTGCAGTCTCCTTTTCCCAGGCTTCAAGGTTGAATTCTTTCTTCCTTTTGGTTTCTGCCCTACTAAGTTTGGTCCAGTGGCTTGTGTAAATTTCATATAGGGTGAAATTTGTGCTGAGTTCCAACCCACACCCCCCAGCCCCCGCTCCCCCTGCCGCTGATGGGCAGGGCTGAGTGAGGTGGTACTCCTGTCTGCTGATGATTGGTCTTATATTTTTGTTTTGTTGTTGTTTAGAGGAGGCGTCCTGCACAGGGCGCTACTGGTGGTTGGGTGATGCTGGGTCTTGTATTCCGGTGGTTTCCTTTGTGTGAGTTCTCACTAGTTGATACTCCCTAGGGTTAGTTCTCTGGTAGTCTAGGGTCTTGGAGTCAGTGCTCCCACTCCAAAGGCTCAGGGCAGACCTCTTTTTGACATTGGTCAGTTCCTCCTTCAGCAGCTGCTAATGACCTCCACTAGCAAATGTTTCTTTCTCTTGAATTCCCGGATGTGTTGGACATGAACCGCCAGGAATTGTAAATGTTTTTCACAGCCTTAGTGTCCATCTAGAAAGCAGGAAGTCACACACACCTGATGAGACACAGCGACAGGTTTGGAGGCTGCTGCTGTGGGGACTGCTGGCCGCCATTCTCCTCTCTTCCCGTTTTTTTTTTAATGAGGTGTTTTTTTGTTTTCTGTTTTCTTTTTGCTGCTGAGCTGCATAAGTTCTTTAGGTATTTGGAGTATTCAGTTCAGCTCAGTTCGGTCTCTTAGTTGTGTCTGACTCTGCAACCCCGTGAATCGCAGCACGCCAGGCCTCCCTGTCCATCTCCAGCTCTCAGAGTTCACCCAAACTCATGCACATCGAGTTGGTGATGCCATCCAGCCATCTCATCCTCTGTCGTCCCATTCTCCTGCCCCCAACCTCTCCGCACCTTCCTGTGCGTCCCCTGGGCCTTCTGTAGATGAGGAGGCTGTGTCCTGCAGAGAAGGAGCCGCGCCTTCCTCTGCGTCCCCCGGGCCTTCTGCAGAGGCGGAGGCTGTGTCCTGTTGGCCTCCGGCCATGGCCTGGCCACCTGGCCCTCCTGACTCATGAGGGAGGCCCACCAACCTGGCACGGCTCAACCAGGCCTGGAAGAGACCAGGCCGGCCAGCGAGAAGCCTTTGCGCTCACCCTAGCCTCCATCAGAAGGCCTCTGTGTCTCCTCCGTACCTGGCCTTCCAGCCGTGTGGGGAGTTTCTGCTCCTTACAGCCGTGACGAGCTTCTCCTGGCTGCCTCCTTGCTCTGGATTCAGTTCATAGACACCGTGGTTTTCCGTACCATTGCTCTCTTCTTGGCTTTGCAGGGTAACAGGGCTCGCCTAGAGCCTCTCCGTGTCGGCTTCTGCTCTGTGGATATGGCAGTTTTACATATGCACAAACAAGGCGTTTGTCGAGAGTCTCTTCTTACTGCTGTAATTTGTCATGCAAACCTGCCAGATTTCCAGTGTTGCTTTAGGTATAAAGTTGCCAGATAAAGTATAGCATGCCCAGTTAAATTCAGATAAACCACAAACTTTTTTTTTGGATAAGCCCCACGTAATATTTGTGACATACTTACACCAAAAAACTACTAGTTGTTTGTCTGACATTCAGGTTTCACTGAACATCCCGTATTGTTAGTAACTGAATCTGATCACACTATCTAGACAAGTTTGCCTTTAACTAAGTGTGGAAGGTGACTAGTCTCAGGAGCGAGGCCTCGGTGGGGTCTGGCGTGCTTGTCACCGGAAAGGGGTGTTTCCAGGAGGGCAGCGTGTCGGCGCTTGGCTGGACTGGATCTCAGACCGGCGTGTCCACCCCCAGCGTGTCCACCGCCAGTGCTTATGCACTCAGCAGGTCACACCAGCCCCCAGGATGCCTGGAGTGGAGGTGGGGCTCAACTTCCTGGTTTATGCTCTATGCTTGTGCGGTCTGAGTTTAATCAGATGGCCCACCCCCAACCTTCATATTAGTAATGGGTAACCAGTGGCACCCCACCCCAGTACTCTTGCCTAGCAAATCCCATGGACAGAGGAGCCTGGTGGGCTGCAGTCCATGGGGTCACTAGGAGTTGGACACGACTGAGCGACTTCCCTTTCACTTTTCACTTTCATGCACTGGAGAAGGAAATGGCAACCCACTCCAGTGTTCTTGCCTGGAGGATCCCAGGGACAGGGGAGCCTGTTGGGCTGCCGTCTGTGGGGTCGCACGGAGTCGGACACAACTGTAGCGACTTAGCAGCAGCAGCAACCATTCCTTAAATGTAAGAAAATATTCTGGACAAGAAGTTTTAATAGTTTAAGTAAACTTTTGTTACCGAATGCAAGTTTGTCTGCCGGATGCACAGGGAGGCCTGACAGTATTGAAACATCAGAATTTTGGGAGCAGCGAAAGGTTTATTGCAGGACTGGCAAGATGAGTGGCTCGCGCCTCTCAAAACCCTGAACTCCTCCAGGGTTTCAGCAAAGCGTTTTTAAGGCCGAATGAGGGAGGGGGCTGGTTGGCTGTTGCAGAGTTTTTGGTGTCAGACTGCTTTGTTCTTGCGGCTGTCCACATAGGTCAGGTCAGGATGTTCCTGTAAACCTCCAGCAAGACAAATGTTATTCTCCTGCAATTTTTTGTCTCTGTATTATGGAAGAGTGTTATTCCCTTAAGTCTGAGCCTTGAGAATGAGCTATCCTGTGTATTTCAGATTATAAGCGACGTTCTTAACTGGAGCCAAAAGCGATAGAATACAAAAGTAAAAGAAAAAGGTCTAATATGGGGTGAAATTTGTTCTTTCCTGTGACACTTTTTTAAACTTCATTTTTATTTATTCATTATTTTAGAAAATTTTTATTGGGGCATAGTTGCTTTACAGCGTTGTGTTCCTGCTGTACAACAGAATGAATCAGCTGCGTGAATACGTGTCCCCACTCTTTTCTTGGGTTTCCTTCCCATCTGGCTCACCACAAGCACTGAACAGAGTTCCCTGTGCTGCAGAGTCTCTTCTCATCAGTTATCTGCTCTATACACAGAAGTGTGTATCTGTCAATCCCAGTCCCCAGTTCATCCCACTGCCCCCACCTTTCCTCTCTTGATGGCCATATTTTTAGTGTCTGTGTCTCTATTTCAGCTTTGCAAATAGGTTCATTTGTAACATTTTTCTAGATTTCCACATGTGTATGTTAATACACAACATTTGTGTTTCTCTTTCTGACTTCACTCTGTATGACAGCCTCTGGATCCATCTACATCTCTGTGAAGGGCAAAATTCCACTGCTTTTTATGGCTGAGTAACACTCCATTGTATATCTGCATCACGTCTTCTTTGTCCAGTCATCTGCCGATGGGCATCTAGGTTGCTTCTGCGTCTTGGCTATTGTAATAGCGCTGCAGTGAGTATTGGGGTGCGTGTGTCTTTTGGAATTATGGTTTTCTCTGGGTCTGTGCCCAGGAGTGGGATTGCTAGGTCATATGGTAGTTCTGTTTTTGGTTTTTTTATTTGTGATACTACTTACTTAGAAGAAAACAGCCAAGGAGTTCACGTCAAAGCAGCGAGAGGGGAAACATGCTGATGATGAACGTGCCGGGCAGCTGTGAGTGTGGAAGCCTGGGTGCTCAGCCAGGAAGAGGCAGGTCTGTGTCTCTGAGCGGATGCTGGACCCTTGTCTGCGTAGGTTGTAACGTGTGATGAGAGTGAAGATGGGGTGATACATGGGCCTGCATGGACTGGTCAGTTTATGGCCTCATCTTTTCGCGCCCTGCCATATAAATGGCAGAGAAGTGAGAGGGAATGCTTCTGGTTGGACAGAAGAAACCAGAGCAACACATAAAGAATATTACTTATTTTTCTTTATGAGTGAAATCAGAAATATGAGTAAATTTCAAACAAGGTGGGAAAATTACTTGCTACAAATGGGATCAAGCTTTGTTTCTTATTATTTTAAAGAGCTTATCCTGGAAGCATTAAGAAGCAGACGGATGTTTCCGGTGAGCCGGGACCTCCCAGGCGTCCTGCAGGGTCGTGTAGCCCATCTTATAGATTTGCCACCTGACCCAGCAAGTCCGAACACTGGCACTAACTCCTCAGCTGGGTGATGGGGGGAGGCTCCTTCGTGGAGGGCTGGACTGGGAAAACCTGCACTGCCCCAGCTGGCCTGCCAAAGGATAATCCAGGAGGAGAAGGACAAAGCGCTGATGTTCAACTTCATTATTTAAGACCTTCTTGTGAAAACCACTGTCTGCCTCTGGGATTGGCAAGAAAAAGTTGCAAAATTGTTACCTTCCACCTGCCGGTGCCTGGGAACTGGGAAGGGGGCCGTTCTCTGCTTCCAGTGGAGGGTCACCTGGGAACGAGAGCTTGACAGTGTACCCAGACTCAAAAAGCACATAACTTTTGACCTGCTGCTTCTACTCTGGGGATTCTAAGAGAACGATCAGAAATGTGGGCACGTGCTATGCACAAAGGTGTGTGTTTGATTGTATTTATATTACCCGAAATTTGCGATTGAATGAAAGTGTTCCCAAGAGTAGTTTAGAATCTGCAAAAAATGATACTTACCAATTTTTTTAAAAAAGAACCTTTTGTGATGTAGATTGGGGAAAATTTACATTTTTTTCAGAACAGAAAATTGGTTACACCCTAGGATATGCATAGTGTGCAGCTGTGCGTAGTGAAGGTGCAAAATTCGGAAGAATGCTGCCTTACCCCACGGTCATGGGTTGCTGTTCTTCAGGTCCTCACTGGTGTCTGACTCTTTTCGACCCCAAGGACAGCAATACGCCAGGCTCCCCTTCACTATCGCCCGGAGTTTGTTCATACTCATGTCCGTAGAATTTAGGCTAATTTTTATTTCTGCTTTATATTTTCTAATACTTATATGGGTAGTTTTAAAATTTGGGGAAAAAGGAAAAATATTTCTGTCAGATGGTAAAGGCTGATTAAACGGAGAACACTGGGCTGTGGAGTTGAAGAAGTGGGTGGGCAACCCTTAGCTGGGAGACTGCTGAATCTGGGGGGCGGGCAGGGACCACTCGGTTCTCTAGCCTTGACAGTCTAGCTCTATCCTCAGCACCTCAGGGAGCATCCCTGTGGCTCCCAGACGCCATGTCCTCCAAGCCAATTTCTCCCTTCTTTCCTAATCAACAACTTAAGTTTCTTAACAAATGGTACATTCGCCAGTAGGGAATTAATGAAAGAAATCATGTTACACGGCTACTTAATGTGGTATGCTAGAATTTTGAAAGGGCTGTTGGGGAATGTTTGTTGCCATGGAAATTTTTGAAAAGATGCGTTAAAATACAGCAGTGGGTGTCAAGATGGTGAGTCCGTTCTTTGTCAGGATCATTTGTAACCCCCATGTGATTCGAACATAACAGAGATGCTGTCCCTAAATAATTCAAACATTGCATCCGCACATACTCTTGTGTGTGCATTTTTTTTTTCCTCTGAAAGAACAGACCAAAAACGAATTAGATAACATCCATGGGTGAAAGAAAGAGGTTCATTTTAATTTTTTTAACTTAAATTTATTTATTTTAATTGGAGGCTAATTACTTTACAATATTGTATTGGTTCTGCCATACATCAACATGAATCTGCCACGGGTATACACGTGTTCCCCATCCTGAACCCCCCTCCCACCTCCCTCCCCATACCATCCCTCCGGGTCATCCCAGTGCACCAGCCCCAACGTCCTGTAT
>SJYV01022809.1:48116-79092 GCA_006410875.1 Neotragus pygmaeus | reverse complement strand
CCCAAACTTTGTTCTAGAATGCATTAAATAGGTCTCCTAAAATAAGAACTCTTGTAATAGTTTTTCTTTTATTCTTGAAGATAGTATCAGTGAGCATATTAAAGAAACTTTATTGGCAAATGAAAAAAATATCCTCTCAGGAACCTCAGATTTTGCATTGTAAAGAATTTTAAACATCTTAAATTTTGTATGAACAGATCTGTGAAGACAATTAAAATTTTAAATGGAGTGAGTTAATCATGAATTATAGATCATGTGTCATGGTGAGGAATAATTTAGAGTGGAAGAGTCAGGAAATATGAAATTCATAGTTACTTGAGACAGCGATCTGCCCTGGAAGTGGAACCTAACTTTCTCTGTTTCACTCACAGTCATGGATGTATATTGTATCCAATGTGAAGATGCTGCAAAACCTTTTTATGCTTTGAAAACACTGAATTATATGGATGCTGCATATCTAATTATTGATATACCATTAAAATCATTTCAAGCTTTTTATTTTTTTTCTTTTTTTTAATTAATTAATTTATTTATTTTTTAATTTAACTTTACAATACTCTATTGGGTTTGCCATACATCGACATGAATCCACCACAGGTGTACACAAGCTTTTTAAAATGCACAAATCACTTTCATGTAATAAATCATTTAAAAATACAGAGCATAAAAAATAAATACAGCATATGTAAATAAATAATATACTTTCCTGGATACTTTCTGATAATAGAAAACTTAGCAAATGATTGCCTCTTTAATCCTCTTTCCAAGTATTTGTTCATGCTTTTTAAAAATGTAAAGTTGAAAATTATTCTTTCTATTACTATTGTTTAAGAGCGCTAGTAAACTTGTTTCCAGTAACTTCAGTACTATTAATGCATTTAGAAAAAATTGAGATTTGTACACAATTTGGAAATTATTCATAGCATATGAATAGTCTCTGAAAAGACCAAAAACTTAAAACATTGCTATATACTGAAATGCTAGAATGACATTTAATATTAGTTGAGCATCTACTACCATCTGGTGGAAATATATGGTATTACACAATTGAGACTTCTGATACTATATTAATAAAGTTTCAACACATAAGCACATTTTAAATGGATTATTTGATTCGATTATTTGGAAAAGGTAACGTTTCCACTGCAAATATTTTTTCCCATTTTTTCATGTTCTAGTGAATGAAGCAAACATGCTTAAAACTTCCTTTTGTTTTTAACATATTTGAAATACACTTTCTTTGCATTTACATTGCCCCAATACTAAGTCATATACGGAGAAGGAAATGGCAGCCCACTCCAGTGTTCTTGCCTGGAGAATTCCAAGGACCGAGGAGCCTGGTGGAATGCTGTCTATGAGGTCGCACAGAGTTGGAAACTACTGAAGTTAGCAGTAGCAGTAAGTCATCTAATACACATTGAGTTTTTAAAATGTTGTATACTTTGATAAATTATCTATTAAAACAAAGCTTAAACTTGAAGTTTTTTATTTTATTTGTTTTCATTGTAATTTGCTTTTTTTCGGTCTGTAAATTGTATCTGACTCTTTAATACCCCATAGACTGCAGCATGCCAGACTCCTCTGTCCTCCACCACCTCCCACTCATGTTCACTGAATTGGTGATGCCGTTCGACTATAGTATTCTCTGCCACTCTCTTCTCCTCATGCCTTCAATCTTCCCCAGCATCACAGTCTTTTCCCGTGAGTTGATTATTCACAACAGATGACCAAAGTATGGGCACTTCGGCTTCAGCATCAATTCTTCCAATGAATATAATGATTTCTTTTAGAATTGACTGGTTTGATATCCTTGTTGTCCAAGGGACTCTCAAGAGTCTTCTTCAGCACCACAATTTGAAAGCACCAATCCTTTGGCACTCAGTCTTCATTATGGAACAACTCACATCTGTATTGGAAAAACCATATCTTTGACTAGATCGACCTTTGTTGACAAAGTGATGTCTCTGCTTTTAAACATGCTGTCTAAGTTTGTCATAGCTTTTCTTCCAAAGAGCAACTGTCTTTTAATTTCATGGCTGCTGTCATGGTTTGCAATGGCTCTTAGAGGCCAAAAAGATAAAATCTGTCACTGCTTCAACTTTTTCCTTTTCTATTTGTCATGAAACAATGGGACCAGAAGCCATGATCTTAGTTTTTGGANCTTTTAATTTCATGGCTGCTGTCATGGTTTGCAATGGCTCTTAGAGGCCAAAAAGATAAAATCTGTCACTGCTTCAACTTTTTCCTTTTCTATTTGTCATGAAACAATGGGACCAGAAGCCATGATCTTAGTTTTTGGAATGTTGAGTTTCAAGCCAGCTTTTTGTCTCTCCTCTTTCATCCTATCAAGAGCCCTTCAGTTTCTCTTCACTTTCTTCCATTAGAGTGGTATCACCTGGATATCTGAAGTTGTTATTTCTCCCAGCAGTCTTGATTCCAGATTATGATTCATCTAGTCTGGCGTTTCACATGATATACTCTGCATATAAGTTAAATAAGCAGGATGACAATATACAGCCATGTCATACCCTCTTCCCAATTTTAGACCATTGTAATAGCTCTGGAAGTCAATAAAAGAGACTCTAAGCTAAATGTATATCACCTACAATCAAATTTAATCCTAAAAAAAACATTGGCTCTTAATTACTAATCTACTCTTGTGGGGGAATTTTTGATAACAAGATAATGCATACTAAGTACACAAATGAAATTATTAGCATCTCATAATTTGATTCCTCCAAACTGTGAAGAAACAGATTCAAAGAGATGTTGCCAAGATATTGCTAACAAACTTCAAATTTATTAGTGTTATTTTTTTCTTGTTAAATTATCCCCACTTCTTTACCTAGCCCAGCTTCTGAAGGTAACATATATACTCAGAAGAAAGTTTGTGTATGTTCTAGAAGGACAGAGGAGAAGAATGGATTGTCCACTTAGGTAGATACAATCTAACAAAACATATACAATTCTTGTCTGCTGAGAACTGTACAATGAACCAAAGATGATCAAAATAAACAAAGATGCAGTGTATCTGAATTAGAATATTTAACATAAAACTGAATGCCAATTTCCCTAAATTGTTATACAAGTTTAAAGTGTTTCCTGTCAAAATCCCTACAAAGATTTGTGTAAGTATAGAAAAGATTATTCTAAACTTGATATAGAAGGGCAAATGAACCATTCTTTTTATTTTCATTTTTAACACTATTTTTTAAACAAATTTTATTATTGATTTATAATGTTTCAGGTATACAGTAAAGTTATTTATATATTCATTTTTTCAGATTATTTTTGATTATTGTTAGTATGAATTATTGAATATAGTTCTCAGTCCTATACATTAAGTTCTTGTTGCTTTTCTATTTCATTGTGGTTATAATTTGCATTTCCAAATGGTCAATGCTGTTGAAGATTTCTCTCATGTACTTATTTGCCTTATGTNTGACCCAGGGATCAAACCCTAGTCTCTTGCATGGTAGGAAGATGCTTTACCATCAAGACTCCAGGTAAGTTTTGGTTAGATAAATGCTTAGTCCATAAAAATAATGCAAATGCAATACATGCCTAGCAATGAGGTAAACTGTGATTATTTTTATTTTTCACTAAATTTTTTTCTTTTTAGTCTTATAATTCCAAGTTGCTTTTTTTTGTCATTGTTGCTGGCTGGGTTTATCTGCTGAGTTATCAATGGACACTTTCTATCGTACTAATTCATATATAAAGCTCTTCTAAAAACATGGAGGTCCATTAAGCATTCCATAAATTTATTGCAAGAGTGTTGTTTTATCTTTTATATAGTAAGTTTTTTTCCCCTATGGTTGTAGTATAATCTTTTAACTCAATGTTATTATTAATGGCAGTGTTTTTTTTTTTAACTTTCCTACTCTTTATATAATTTCTACTTCATTCAAATAGTTTCTTCCTAATTTATTCTCTTCCTATTAAAGGCTTCCCTCAGATATCTGGTAATCCTTTACTACCAGACATCTGCTCCTGCTCCTATTTAAAGTGGAGACTGAAAAGCTGACTTTAAACTTTGGGCTCTTGGCTGCAACTTGTCTCCTGTGATGTGGTTGGCCTATTTATCTAGGGGAACTTAGCTATTCAGCTCTTTGTGTCTTTCGGCCTCATTAGATATCCCCATGGAGAATCTGGCAATTTCCTATCTGCAGAGAAAAAATAATATATTTTCTAGCAGTTGGAGAATCATGTACAACTCTGTCTGGATAGCTCAGAATATAAAATACTTAATTAGATACTTCATCCTGCTGTGTCAAAAGAGCTAATTAGGAGACAGAGATCTCATAGTAATTTGAACAGACAACATGATATACAAAGAATTATTAACTATAAAGGGTAAAGAAAATTCTAAAGAATATCCTTTGGCAGAGAGAGAAGGAGGTCCCATTGTCAAGGCTGAAGTTCACATCTCACTGGAGACAGTGTACTTACATCCCTGCTGGGTAATGGTGAAGTTGGTGTGGTCTACATCAAAGCTAGTTCACAGTTGCTGGGCCAACAGAAAACATACCTCTGGTATGTAAGTGCTGAGGCTGGTGGACAGAGGAACCACAGTCAGTTCTAGCAAGTTAGTTTACATTACTTCTGGGTACAGGTGAGCAAGAAACTAAGGCTTAGAGAGTCAAAGAGGAAATACTCCTCTAAGGTACAGAAGGGTAATGCAATGAAAATGACCCTTTGGCACTGCTACAATGTATTCAGTTGGCACCTACTGGAGGGGATGTTGCTGAAACTTACTGGAAAACTATTCACTGGGTGTCTGCCTTATAAGAGACACTGATAAATGTAATAGGAAAAAAATAAAAAAGAAGAAGAAGAACCTTAGGATCAGAAAGAAGTTCTTTCTCTTCCAGCATCCCCACGATGCCCTCTACTAATAATCTGAAATTGTGCCTGCTGCAAAGGATGAATATTAATAGAGTTCAGCTTCATTGTAATAAGGCTTGAAGTATAGATTCAGCACTGAAAGCTATGAATTAAAAACTGGCACACTCAGTCCTGATGCTCTTTATATTTTTAAATTTATTTATTTTAATTAATGTACAGTATTGTATTGGTTTTTCCATACATCAGCATGAATCTACCATGGGTGTACACGTGTTCCCTACCCTGACCCGCCCTCCCACATCCCTCTCCATACTGGTATCTACTATGTTGCTAATTTTCTGAGTCCAGGGACCTTCTGTTTCCTTATTCTCCAGAAAACTACAAACATATGCTAGGTGAGGAAGCAGTGTCCCCTGGAGTGGGACACTCTACTGCACTGAGTAGAGATAGTTCTGGCTGCTTCTTTAACAAACTTTCTACATATTTCATTATTTTAGAACTCCCCAAGCCACCAACATTTTAGCTCTGTTGATGTAGTACCTCAGCCACTTGAGGATTTGCAACATACATTTATTTGGTTCATATTTTCCCATACTTTTGTCTTACAATTCAGTATTCCTAGATTTGTCAAATTGAAAGGTTGTTGTTGAATTATGACGCCAGGATTTCTTGGCCTCCGGAGGAGAAGAATTCAATCCGGGGCCAGAGATGAGGCTTGATCGCTCAGAGCTTTTGTGTAATAAAGTTTTATTAAAGTATAAAGGAGATAGAGAAAGCTTCTGACATAGACATCAGAAGGAGGCAGAAAGAGTGCCCCCCTGCTAGTCTTTAGCTGGATGTTATATAGTCACCAGCAGTCTGTTAATAAAAGAAAGGAATGCCTCAAAACTTAGAATGGCCCCAGGCCCCTCACCCATAAGATGTATTTTGGGATAACCTTGGCTCCAAATGGTTTATCTTGGACCATAAAATGATTAACTTGAATCTTGAAGAAGGGCAGATCACCATACAAATAATTTCATTTACATAGATTAGAGGAACAATATCGAAGTATAACATACTAGTTTATCAAGTAGGTTCTGAGCCCAAGGAACCGACTTGAAGACGGAGTTTGGGGTAAATGCATAGTATATTAGCATAGCTTAAGACAAGTATTTCCATAAGAAAAAGGCAATGGTTAACTTCAAGTGAAACCAGGTGTCATCATGGCAGCACAGAATTTTAAGAGAATCCTCCTTTTAAATTTGTATAGAGAAGGAAAAAAAAAAATATATCACTAATCTGTTTCCTCCTGCATCTTAAGAGATAAATGTCTGACACTTACAAGCTTTTTTCCTCCGTTTGGAGATCCTTGGCCTTCCTGCCTGTTACCCTCTCAAAATCACATGCTCAAGTCCAGTTCACAATGTTCCGGTCAAAACGCAAAATGAAGTGAGAATTCTTGCCCCTAAATCATTAAAAATGTCAATATAGTGACATCAGCCCATTAAACCAACTGCAGGACACGACTACGTGTGGGTACCTGCATGACGTCACTCACTGGCCATTCATTGAACTGACTCTGCACTGACTAACCCTCCCTCTGTTTTCACAGTTCAATATTTTTTTTTCCTTCTTTCAAATGTTTCATGTCATTATAACATTATGGCTTTAAATAAGTAAATTACTAATTTTTTTTTTTCTTGAGATCTCAAATGAGGTGAAACTAAATAGATTTGTCTATTGTTCTGTCTTTACCTGAAACTTGTTTTTACATGCCTAATGTAATGAAGGGTTAGCTGTTTCTCAATTCAACTGAAACTTTCAAGCTCTGATTTCATATATAGAGGCATGAAAATATAAATTTTAAATTAAAAATTTAAGGAAAATATCAACCATTCATACCATGAATTTGACAACAGATGCTTCCCTTAATTTATCTTCCTACATAAGTGTCTGATAAATCCCAATAAAAAGAATTAAAGAGAAGTATGAAGTTCTATTTTACTTCAATTTCACTATTAATTTTCTCTCTCCTTTCCCCTCTTTCTGCCTTCTTCCTTCATCACCTCTTTTGCTTCCTTCTTTCTTTCTTTCCTTTCTTCCTGCATCCCTTCCTATTTTCTTTTTTATTTCTTTTCTTTGTTTCATTCTTAGATATTGACCACAGTGGAAAACACTTAATAGTAGGGAAGTGCATACTCCAGAAAATGGAATTCAAGAAATCTGTGTACTAAACTCATATGTGAAATACATAACACTCCATTTTATTTCTAAATTCAATTTTCATTTTGAGACTTACCTGTCTTTCCAAGTTATTGGAAATACCTAATCTCAGTAATTCTGAAGTTTTTCTCCATTCTTCTTAAATCTTTTCCAACTTTGCTTTCTAAGTATTTTTACCTTAGATTAAATCCACTGTCTTAATGTATAAATTGCAAAACTTCAGTAGTTTACAATGTAAACACTTGTTCATGGAAAGTTCAAAGGAATATTCTTGATTGGTAGACAGTTCAACTCTGAGTGATGATTATAGGGTTGAGTTCCTTCAGTATTTTTGGATCCACCATCTTTAAAACCTGTCTTTCAAGGCCATGATGAAATGGATGTGGGACATGGATGAGAGTCTGAGGAAGTTTATAATTGTGCATTATATCACAACTCATTCTACTAGCTAGAATTTAACCTCCTCACTGCAAGAGAAGATGGGAATCAAGCTTTGGGCCCAGAATGAAGAGAAAATATATTTGACGGTTAGCAAGCAATTTACCTTTATTCATGGACATCACCAAATGGCCAATACTGAAATAAAATTGATGATATTCTTTATACCAAAGATAGAGGAGCTATATACAGTCAGAAAAGCAAAACAAAACAAAATACAACTCCTGGAGTTGAATGTGGCTCAGATCTTCAACTTCTCATAGCAAAATTCAGTCTGAAACTAAAGAAAGTGGGGAAAACCACTAGGCCAGCCAAGTATAACTTAAATCAAATCCCCTATGAATATGCAGTAGAGGTAACAAATAGATTCAAGGGATTAGATCTTGTAAATAGTGTGTCTGAAGAACTATGGATGGAAATCTGTAACTATTGTACAGGAGGAAGTGAACAGAACCATCCCAAATAAAAAGAAAAACAAGAAGGCAAAGTGGTTATCTGAGGAGGCCTTACAAATAGCTAAAGAAAGAAGAGAAGCAAAAAGGGAGAAAGGGAAAAGTGCATCCAGCTAAATGCAGATTTCTGAAGAACGACATGGAGAGAGAAGGCTTTCTTCCATGAACAGTGTATAAAACTAAAAGAAAACAACAGAAGGGGAAAGACTAGAGATCTCTTTAGGACAATTGAAGATATTAGGGGAATATTTTGCCCAAAGATGGGCACAATAAAGAACATAAATGGCCGAGACCTAGCGACACTGAAGAGATCAAGAAGAGATGGGAAAAATACATAGAAGAACTGTACAAAAAAGATCCAAATGAACCAGATTACTACGATGATCAGTCATCAGAGCAAGACAATCTGGATAACAAAGTCAAGTGAGCCTTAGGAAGCACTGCTGTTAGTAAAGCTAGCGTCTGTGATGAAATTCCAATAGAACTATTCAAAATCCTAAAGGATAATGCCACCAAGGTGCTGTATTCAATATGTAAGCAAATCTGGAAGACCCAGCAGTGGCCACAAGACTGGAAAAGCTCAATCCTCATCTCAATTCCCAAGAAGAGTAGTACCAAAGAATGTCCTAACGATCAGACAGTTGCACTCATCTCCCACGCTAGTAAGGTCATGCTTTAAATCAGGCTTTATGCCAACCAATAACTTCCAGACGTCCAAGCTGGGTTTAGAAAAGGAAAAGGAATCAGAGATCAAATTGTCAACATTTACTGGATCATAGAAAAATCAAGGGCATTCCAGAAAAAAACATCTACCTCTGTTTCATCGATGACACCAAGCCTTTTACTGTATGGATCATGATAAACTGTGGAAAGCTCTTAAAGAAATGAGAATACCAGACCATCTTACATGTTTCCTGAGAAACCTGTATATAGGTCAAGAAGCAACAGTTAGAACACTGTATGGAACAACTGATTGGTTCTAGATTGAGAAAGGAGCATGACAGGGCTGTCTGTTGTCACCCTGTTTATATAATCTATATCTTAAGCACATCATGAGAAATGCTGCGCTAGATAAGAATCTAAACTCGAATCAAGAGAGGCAGGAGAAATATCAACAACCCTAGATACGTGGATGATACCACTCTAACGGCAGAAAGTGAAGAGAAACTAAAGAGTCTCTTCATGAGAGTGAGGGAGGAGAGCGAAAGAGCTGACTTAAAACTAAATATTACAAAACAATCTCAGTAATTCTGAAGTTTTTCTCCATTCTTCTTAAATCTTTTCCAACTTTGCTTTCTAAGTATTTTTACCTTAGATTAAATCCACTGTCTTAACGTATAAATTGCAAAACTTCAGATTATGGCATCTGGCCCCATTACTTCATGGCAAATAGAGAGGAGAAAGGTGGAAGTAGTGACAGATTCCTCTTCTTGGACTCTAAAATCACTGTGGATGGTGATTGCAGTCGTGAAATCAGATGATTGCTTCTTGGTGGGAAAGCTATGATAAACCTAGACAGTGTGTTTTAAAGCAGAGAAAAGGTCCATGCAGTCAAGGCTATGGTCTTCTCAGTGATCACATACAGTTGTAAGAACTGGACTGTTAGGAAGGCAGAGCACTGAAGAATGGATGCCTTTGACCTGAGATGCAGGAGAAGACTTCTGAGAATCCCTTGGATAGCAAGATCAAACCAGTCAATCTTAACGGAAATCAACCTGGAATATTGTTGGAAGGACTGATGCGGAAGCTGAAGCTCCAGTATTTTGTTCATCTGATGCAAACAGCGGACTCATTGGAAAAGTCCCTGATGCTCCGAAAGATTTAAGGCAGAAGGAGAAGAGGGCAGCAGAGGATAAGATGGCTGGATGGCATAACCAATGCAATGGACATAAACTTGGGCAGACTTCAGGAGATGGTGAGGGACAGGGAGGCTTGGTGTGCTGCAAAGAGTGGGACACAACTGGGCAACTGAATAACAACAATTGGCAATCTACTACATCAGAATTTTAAAAAAAGTTCTTTGATCTTATTTGATAAGACACTAATTGTCTACAATTGCTCAATTTTAAATAATTATTGGTGGATTTGTAGTGTTTATTGATTCAAGTTTATAAAGTGCTATTATCTAGAAATAAGGCAGTCTTATTACTATTTTTCTTAGACATATAGTTCACATCAAAGTACATTATTACCTTATCAATGGAACTTCGAGTATGAACACAATGTTATGGTAAAGTCATTTTTATATTAAAAGCTTTCTCAATACTGTGACATGTACTTGAACGGAAGTCACCGGGTTGAATGAGAAAAATAAACTGCAAACCTTATTCCACTGCTTCTCAGCCACTTCTTTACCAAACCCAACCCATTCATTTTCTCATTAAGAGAAAATTGATGTTGAGTATCTAGTTGCTATAGGTCTGATGAATTGATTTATTTCATGACCATCCATCAATGCTTATGTGTCATAAAGCTTTGAGTGGCTAACATCATTGGCAAACCAAAGAGAAAAATGGTATTGTTGGAAGGAACAGAAGCATTAGTGCCTAGGAACCTATCAAATAAAAATGAGAATTAATGAGACAGTAAATTGAGAATTCCTAGAAATCACATCTCCATGATTTTGTATTAAGGCAAGTGAAGTTAGTGTCAGTCACAGCTTCTTGAGCAAAGAAAAGGGAACCTGCTCCTTTAGCTATTTCTGACCAGTGTGGTTGAATTTCTGCTTCTCATTAGAGAAAGAGCCCTGCGGTTTCCCTTAATGTTCTAGGTGACTGAATATTTCATCTTTTAAAGAAAAAGAGGTAACTAACACTGTGCAAAACAGATTGGATGTTGTAGAGGCAAAATTAGATTGGAAAACCATGCTTTTCAAAATCTGAATTGTAAAGTTTTGCAAAAAGAAAAAGAAAGATTCTTCATCTGCAAAAATAAACCAGCATAAAGGTACTAAATCCTAGTTGAAGTATTAAATTTTTAACAAGTTTTTTTTTTTCACCCAAAATTAAATACTGGAGTAATAAAAAGCTGAAAAAATATATTTTATATTTTCTTTTCTATGAGTACACTATTAGAGTAATCCTCAAATTTTATTGGGACATATAACTATACAGTGATAATCTAAAGATGTGATCTGTTCTGATGGCTCTAGACTTGGGTTTAATAGGAATCGATTTTATCATTTTGGATGTATATTATGGAACCACTTGAACTTTAATGATTCTTTTAAGTAGAGGAATCATTAAATTGTCATACTGTATTGATCATTGTCTGGGGTCTCTGTTTCTTCTCACTCTCTTTTAATGAAAATTGCATACATAATTTTGGAAATATCTCTTCAATCACTTGAATCAAGAATTGCTGATCTAAGAATCCCCAATGATCTCCTCTTGCCTAAAACACTAATATATTTGAGGTCTTCATAATTAAGTGTTATTCATCAGTATATTTAACAGATGTCAGACTGGTTTCCTTATTGATCCACAAGCACAATACATTTATCCCTGTAGTCATGATTTTGCTTATCCATTTGCAGAACCAGAAATGCCTTAATTACTTTTTCCTGAGGGTTGAAATGTGCTCCTTCCAAGTCACGGTTACATTTCTACAGGTTTTACAAGCATTCCAGGGCTCCTACAAATCACAACCTTCTATTCATCATTTTTGCCTCTGTTGCACTCAATTGTTCTCCAATGATTTTTATGCTTTATTCCCATTCTCAGGTATCTTATTATAATAGAACATTATTATGTTGTTGAATATTAAAAGTTAGGGCATGGAAAATAACATGATATATTTAAGAATGCATGCAAGTTCTGGAGATCATTTAAATTGATAAGACTTTCTGCAGGGCACATTTGACAATTTCTATCTTGAGATGAATAATATACATGAAACCATCAATTCCTGAAAAATCATCCTATTTTTCTGCATACCGTTAAACATGTGAAACTCAGAATACGTAAGTGAATTCCATTAAGCATAATCCCTCTTATATAGCAAATACTTACTTTTCAAAATATGTGATAGCTTATAAAAATTAGTAAAGAACAGAATATCAATGTGACTTTTATATTTGGCAAATATGTAACCAGATAGTTCATAGAAAAGCAAGTAAAAATGACTCAGACTTCTTTTTTTAAAAAATAGCTTAATCTTAAACTTTTGACAAAAACCTATTTCCATAGAATTTAGTGAATTCTTGCTTTTCCTCACTAGAGGAAATATGCTAGTATTTCATATATATATACCTATAAAGTTTCTTATGCCAACCTAGATAGCANAAATGTGCTCCTTCCAAGTCACGGTTACATTTCTACAGGTTTTACAAGCATTCCAGGGCTCCTACAAATCACAACCTTCTATTCATCATTTTTGCCTCTGTTGCACTCAATTGTTCTCCAATGATTTTTATGCTTTATTCCCATTCTCAGGTATCTTATTATAATAGAACATTATTATGTTGTTGAATATTAAAAGTTAGGGCATGGAAAATAACATGATATATTTAAGAATGCATGCAAGTTCTGGAGATCATTTAAATTGATAAGACTTTCTGCAGGGCACATTTGACAATTTCTATCTTGAGATGAATAATATACATGAAACCATCAATTCCTGAAAAATCATCCTATTTTTCTGCATACCGTTAAACATGTGAAACTCAGAATACGTAAGTGAATTCCATTAAGCATAATCCCTCTTATATAGCAAATACTTACTTTTCAAAATATGTGATAGCTTATAAAAATTAGTAAAGAACAGAATATCAATGTGACTTTTATATTTGGCAAATATGTAACCAGATAGTTCATAGAAAAGCAAGTAAAAATGACTCAGACTTCTTTTTTTAAAAAATAGCTTAATCTTAAACTTTTGACAAAAACCTATTTCCATAGAATTTAGTGAATTCTTGCTTTTCCTCACTAGAGGAAATATGCTAGTATTTCATATATATATACCTATAAAGTTTCTTATGCCAACCTAGATAGCATATTAAAAAGCAGAGACATTACTTTGCCAACAAAGGTCCGTCTAGTCAAGGCTATGGTTTTTCCTGTGGTCATGTATGGATGTGAGAGTTGGACCGTGAAGAAAGCTGAGTCCTGAAGAATTGATGCTTTTGAACTGTGGTGTTGGAGAAGACTCTTGAGAGTCCCTTGGGCTGCAAGAAGATCCAATCAGTCCATTCTATAAGAAATCAGTCTTGGGTGTTCATTGGAAGGACTGATGCTTGAAGCTGAAACTCCAATACTTTGGCCACCTCATGCGAAGTGTTGACTCATTGGAAAAGACTCTGATGCTGGGAGGGATTGGGGGCAGGAGGAGAAGGGAACGAAAAGGATGAGATGGCTGGATGGCATCACTGACTCGATGGACATGAGTTTGAGTGAACTCTGGCAGTTGGTGATGGACAGGGAGGCCTAGTGTGCTCCAATTCATGGGGTCTCAAAGAGTTGGACACAACTGAGTGACTGAAATGAACTGAACTGAAAGTGAAAGTGAAGTCATTCAGTCATGTCTGACTCTTTGTGACCCCATGGGCAGTAGCCTGTACCAGGCTCCTCCATCCATGGGATATTCTAGGCAAGAGTACTGGAGTGTGTTGCAATTTTCTCCTCCAGGGAACTGAACTGAACTGAACTGTATATCAAAAGATGAATTATTGGGTAAAAATGTAATAACATAGATATCTACCCACCCTAACAAAGATCAATATTCTGTCAAAAAACAAACAAACAAACAAACAGAGACAGCAAAATTTAACAAATGCTATTGTCATTTTCTATGAATGTGATTTTGGGGAAATAGCATATCTTTTATCCACTTTATCATCTGTATACTTCAGATAGTTCTATTAAAAATCCAACAAAAAAATAAGGCAAAAGTTTTAGGTAGAGTGTTTAGAAAAATCCCAAGAGATGACAAGAGTTCAACAAATGTTAGCAAACACTATTGCCACAACTCTTAGCTTGGATGTTACTATTGTTGCTACTTATTAAAATATAAATAGACCTGAACAANAACAAAAAAATAAGGCAAAAGTTTTAGGTAGAGTGTTTAGAAAAATCCCAAGAGATGACAAGAGTTCAACAAATGTTAGCAAACACTATTGCCACAACTCTTAGCTTGGATGTTACTATTGTTGCTACTTATTAAAATATAAATAGACCTGAACAAAATGGTTAACAGCAAGGGCTCTGGAGTCTGACTGCCCAGTTTGATATTTTCATTATAATATTTTGTTTTTGAAATGTTGTACTCTGTCCTTTCCTTAAGATTTCATCATTAATATTTTTCCAAACTCTTTGCTGGGCTTTGTAGGAGGTATTTTATATCAATTTATGCATGTAAGCATGCTGAGTCATGTCTGACTCTTTGAACCCCTTGGACTGTAGCCCACCAGTTTCTTTGTCTATGAGCTTTCCCAGGCAAGAAAACTGGAATGGGTTGCCATTTCCTCCTCCAGGGGATCTTCTTAATTCAGGGATAAAACCCACATCATTTGTCTCCTGCATTGCAGGCAGATTCTTTACCAATGAATCACTGGATAAGTGCATTTTATATCAATACTTACCTTTAAAAAATCCCATGAGCATTTCTAAAGGAAATATGCATCGACTTGCCATCAGCTTAAAATCATCAGTATAATAGTAAAAGGAATAATGTTATTCTGGAAATGTAGATGTATAGATCCAAGGACATAATATAGTTTGAAGAAATATATTTTTGTAGCACTTTCTTTTCACTTACTTGGAATAAATTGTCATTTGATATTCTAATCATGCTAAGAGACATAGATTCCACTGAAAGTAAAACAAACAAATAAATGTCATCAACCCTACATATATGCATTGAAGATTCTTCTCCCCAGCATCTTTATGACATTTACAGAGTAAATGGAACCAGATTCTTATTAGTATTAACATCAGAATACAATCTATCTTATAATTAGAGAGGGAAAAGAGCTGAGATGTTACCCTATAATACAAACGTTGTAGAGCAGTTCACGGAGAAGGCAATGGCACCCCACTCCAGTACTCTTGCCTGGAAAATTCCATGGATGGAGGAATGGTTGGCTGCAGTCCATGGGGTCGCTAAGAGTCAGACACGACTGAGCGACTTCACTTTCACTTTNGGAGAAGGCAATGGCACCCCACTCCAGTACTCTTGCCTGGAAAATTCCATGGATGGAGGAATGGTTGGCTGCAGTCCATGGGGTCGCTAAGAGTCAGACACGACTGAGCGACTTCACTTTCACTTTTCACTTTCATGCATTGCAGAAGGAAATGGCAACCCGCTCCAGTATTCTTGCCTGGAGTATCCCAGGGACGGGGAAGCCTGACGGGCTGCCATCTATGGGGTCACATGGAGTCAGACATGACTGAAGCGACTTAGCAGCAGCAGGGGAGGGAGTTCAGGGACAGCAGATACTTATAGGACAGGCTACTATGTTGTCAGGAAGTGATGAAAAAGTCTCTAATTTTAAAAACAAATAGTATATGAGTGCCCAATGTTACCAGTATTGTTCAGGGCTGTGCTGATGCTCTGTAGTAATTTACATACCTGAAGAGATTATTTAATCAGTTATAGCCAGGCCATTCTATTTTATATACATGCCCATTGTTACAGCTCACATTTCATCAGTTTTCAAATGTCCTATGAGAATTTAATGTAGATAATTTATATTAATTGACATATGTATTACTTTCTGGCCATTTCCTAATATTTTTTATTGTATTTACCAGCCTTAGTCTTTTAATATCAACAATGAATAAAACTTACGACTACCTGTTTGATTGAATTAACAGTCTCTCAAAAAAATCATCATTATTCAAATTGTTGCAGTTACCACAAACAAGATGTCACTCAAAGTCTGTCACTCAATAAATTGTACACGGCGACTAAGCACTGAAAACAGCAAGTACAATAACATCATTGCCTTTGTTCAGATTTCTCAAAGAAAAGTACACCAATGTTAAATGGACAAGAATGTGTTTATTAAGACTATTGCAATAAGGGAGATAGGCCATTACTGAGTCTGAATTCAATTCTGCTAACACAAAGAAGGACAGAGTTTTTAAGAGCTGGGATGAACTAGCGGAAAAGTCCTAAAGGGTTTGGCAGGGTTGATCAGTTGGCTATGTCAAGTACACTGAGTTGTTTATGGAGTTAATGATTAGGGTCAACTGGCATGAAACATTTCTCTTTGTGATTAGGCTATCTGCTTTGTGTGAGGTTCAGGGTAAGAGGAAGGGAGTCTGTCAGCAAGAAGGAATTGGTTTAAACTTTAGAAGGCCATCTTTGTCAATGCCATTCATCCTAAGGTACACTTAGAGACAGTAGCAAAGCTTTTCTAGAAGAAAATTAAAGGTATATCTATGGTACACTTGTAAAGTACTCTTCCAGAGGCTCTACAGCAGTGACTCCAAAAACTGTTTTTTCCATATGGAGCAAGATATTTTGAAAGCTTATAGTAATTAGAGTCTTAGAAACAGTGCCAGTTCCATGTCTTTCTTGGATTAGTCATCAGAGGTGTTATTGGGTTCCCTAAGCCAGGTGTTATACCTGGTGAAGTGATGGATTTGAAAGATGTTATCACTTACACCAAGATAATGTTTTCACACACTGGCACTCAAGCTAATGCCATTATGTCTAGTTAAAACCAAAACTACTTTCAGGTGAAAAACAACAACAGCATAAAACAAGACAAAACAAGTGAACAAACAACAGCAGAAATGGAAGAAACAACAGCTAGAAGCTTAATAACTCAAATGCTTGTACAGAACAATACAATTGAGAGAACCACAACAGTCGATGTTTGGTTGGGTACTTTGGAGCTGTGCTGTTTAAGGCATAGTTATACCTATTTGGCTTCACTGAAAAAGAGTGGAAGTAAAGAAGAGAAATGATGTTATCATTTGCCAATGGGGTATTTATTGGACTAAAACTTCCCTCTCTAAGCTACTGATGCAACAAAAAAAAGAGAGGTAACAAATTAGAAAATAGGGAAGTAAGGGATAAAGAAGAATCCATATTATTTGAGAAGTCAGAGGGTTTCATGCTTTGAAATATAATAACTACTGGCATCAATTATGGATGAAGTAGGCACCTTAAAATTTTGCAATGAAGATTTAAGAATTTACCAGGATTACGGCTTAGAATTCTAATCAATTCAATCTGAATGGTAAGACACTAATATTTTCAAACTGACTTCATCACAATGGATACAAATAGGCAGTAGATAATGCAGTTCCTTATAATTTGAGGACCATGTAGATGATGAAGAAGGCCCCTGGCACTTTTCAAATAAACTGGCAACCATCTTTTAGTTTCACAAGTTCTAGAAAATATTTTCTTACATTTGTCTTAATGAAACACAAAGTAGATATTTTTGAAATTCCAAGTGCTTATGACATACATATGTGCTGTGCTTAGTCTCTCAGTAATGTCCAACTCTTTGCCACCCATGGACTGTAGCCTTCTAGGCTCCTCTGTCCATGGGGATTCCCAGGACAAGAATACTGGGATGAGTTGCCATGCCCTTCTCCAGGGGATCTTCCTAATCCAGGTATCAAACCCAGGTATCCTGCATTGCAGGCAGATTCTTTGCTATCTGAGCCACCAGGGAAGCCCCCCCCCCTTTTTTTTTACATTTGGTAGTGGTAAAACTATCAACAATAAAATCAGGAAGTGTTATCANCTATACAATGGAGTAAAGACAATCTCTTTAACAAGTGGTGCTGGGAAAACAGGTCAATCACTTGTAAAAGAATGAAACTATATCACTTTCTAACACCACACACAAAAATAAACTCAAAAATCAACTTTTTAAAAAATTAATTATTCTTTAATGGTAAGTGTAAGACCTTTTTGGCTAGACCTAAATGCTAAAGATTTTTTCTGTACTTTTCATAAAAAATTTAGAGTTTTAATTACTTTCCCATTTTATACTTTTACTGTTTGTGCCTGTGAGTATGATTCCTTTTGAGCTGTTTTTTTCATAAGGGATGAAACTTCTTATATTAAACAGTTTCTAGTACCATTGTTGGTTTTTTTGTTTTGTTTTTTGGTGTAAACCATTTTTAGTCTTTATATAATTTGTTACATATTGCTTCTGTTTTATGTTTTGGCTTTTTGGCCATGAGTTATGTGGGATCTCATCTCCCTGACCAGGGATCAAGGGCTTGGTCTTAACCACTGGACAGCCTAGGGAATTATAGTCCTATTTTTTTTATCATCATTTCTTCCTGTGAACATTTTGATGTGCAAGAACATTTTAAAATCTTTACTTATGCCATCATTGTTTTCTACAAAAATCACTTTAGCTGACAAAGTTCACTCTACCATTTTGAGTAATTATGCATCCTAACCAAGATGGAATTCCTGTGTTTCAATTCTAATATCAAGCATTTGAAAACTAAGTCAGGTCTGAGGCAATTATTTTCTGGTAACCGTAAGTTTCTCCCCTCCAGGAAGCTTATTTTAAACATCCCACTTGGAAGGAGGAGCTCTGTTTTTCAAAAATCTATAACATATTTTACAGTTTTCATTGGAGAAATCTTCTACTTATTTAAAATCAGGATTCGATTTAATTTTATTTGACTACACCATGTGGCACGTGGGATCTTAGTTCCCTGATCAGGGATTGAATCTGCACCCTCTGTAAAGGTAATGTGCAGTCTTTACCACTGGACCACCAGGGAAGCTCCAGAATTTTTATCTACATAAATTTATAAATAAACATGTGTCTCTCCATGTAACCTCTGAACTATTTGATACTTGAGATCAAATCTTACGTTTCATTATATCTTTCACGCTGTGCTGTGCTTAGTCACTCAGTCATGTCTGACTCTTTGTGACATCATGGACAATAGCCTGCCAGGCTCCTATTTCCATGAGGATTTTTCAGGCAAGAATACTGGAGTGGGTTGCCATGCCCTCCTCCAGGGGATCTTTCCAGCCCAGGGATTGAACCCAGGTCTCCCGTATTTCAGGCAGATTCTTTACCAGCAGAGCTATCAGGGAAGCCCTTTATCTTTTATAGGCATCAGAGCAAATATTTAATTATTTACAAATAGGTCTCAGAGAACTTAAATACATCTTAGGTCAGATCCTCATAAGCACCACCAATCATGTGCTCATATTTCCTCCAGCACATTTTTTATTTTTTTAATAAATCCAACCCATTTGAACACTTACAGACTTGTAAAAAACAGTTTCAAATATAGGACTTCACTTCAACACCAATAATATAGTTACAATTTTTTCATCTTTAATAAAACAATTTTTCAAAGTTAGTGACTTTTAATTATAGGGACATTGTTCAAATGTAAAAGTAAAAATAACTGTTCAAAGAGTATTAAAATGAAAGTGAAAGTCACTCAGTCATGATGGACTCTTTGCAACCCCATGATCTATACAGTCCATGAAATTCTCCAGGCCAGAATACTGGAGTGGGTAGCCTTTCCCTTCTCCAGGGGATCTTCCTGACCTAGGAATCAAACCAGGGTCTCCTGCACTGCAGCCAGATATTTTTTTTTTTTTTTTTTACCAACTGAGCTATCAAGGAAGCCACTCAAAAAATATGTATAAAACTGAATAAAAGATGCAGTAAGAGAACTTCCTTATACATATTAAACCATTTTATTAGAGTAAGGCACCATTTAAGTCACTAAAATGCCACATATTGGATTTGAATAGGAAACACTCAGACAAAAAAAGCAGCAGCTTAGAGTAATGAAATTTGTATGATTCAGGGGTGAACTTGTTAGGGACTAAATTTAAAAAAACAAAGTAACTCTGCAAGGATTCGCCCTTGCATACCTAGCAAGTAGGAGTATGATCAGATCTACTTAATGAGATTTCATGCTGCTGCTACTGCTGCTGCTGTCACTTCAGTCGTGTCCAACTCTGTGCAACCCCATAGATGGCAGCCTACTAGGCTTCCCCATCCCTGGGATTCTCCAGACAAGAATACTGGCGTGGATTGCCATTTCCTTCTCCAATGCATGAAAGTGAAACGTGAAAATGAAGTCACTCAGTCCTGCTGGACTCTTAGCGACCCTATGGACTGCAGCCTACCAGGCTCCTTTGTCCATGGGATTCTCCAGGCAAGAGTACTGGAGTGGGGTGCCATTGCCTTCTCCAATGAGATTTCATATAGATTCTTAATTATGGAAATTATTGGTATTGCTTTAAGTAATGCACAATCTTTTATACAAAATGGACCACCCTGATAAGTGGTAAATATTATTTTATAAGGCAGGGTTTTTTTTTTTTGGCAAATTCTAACAAAACTTCCAAAAATATCAGCTATATAATATTAAACTTGAAATATTCAAAAATTACAGTCTTGGGTAAACTTCTTCCCTTCCTTCCTCCTTTCCATCTTCCTCCCTCTGTCTCTCTCCTATTTCTCTCAGTCTCTAACTTTCTTTCTTCCTTTCTTTCTCTTTCGAATAACAGTTAAGAGCTTGGACAATAGCATAACATTTTATGTGTATATCTTCATTATTTAATTTAAGGTCTCTGCTTTCAATTAATATTAATTTTATGTACTTTAGAAAATATAATAATGAAATGTCACCTTTATACAGTAATTTATTATAAATCAACTTTATACAGTAATTGATTTTTCTCTGTTCTGGTGCTTACTTTCTTTTAACAGAAGCTGGTTTTGTACTTTCATTTGTTTTCTCATTTTCATATTATTGATTTCAATTGCTAGAAAAAAATGGAATTGTTAGACTATTGTTTTATGGTATTAATTAATTTTATTTATGTATGGATTACACTTTGAGTAATTACACTGTGATGAAGCAATGCTAATATAAATAAATCACTTTATTTGACTATACTACTTTTGGTGGTTATATTAAGTAAGCCTCTCATTTCATAAAAAAAATTTGCGATTAAAGCAAAGTCAATACCATAATTTTTCACTCTTCCCCTTTAAGTGTGTATTTTCCCTCTCCCTGAATTGAGGCCTTTGCCCAGAGAAGGAAGATGCTAAAGGATATGAGAACTGTGTGAGCTCTCAACTCATGAGACAGCTGAACTGGTGCTACATGGTTTTGTCTCTTTTTATGTAGTTCTTAATCAGAGCCAAATGAAGAAACATTTTAAAAAAACTAATAATCCAGGAAGGATGAACCTAGGGCCTATATTTAACATGTTAATCAGTGACCAACAAAAGAGTAAATGTTTTCCTTAGTATCAGTTATGTTTCACAAACAATAGGTAATGGGAAAAGTAACTTTTGAACTTTTTAATGCATGTTTAATTGGTAATAAGCAAGAAATCTAGGGATGACAAAATCAGGATTCAATATTTGAATATATAATATATAATAAAAGGGAATGACTTTCTACTTAAATTTCTAAAGCCAGACAATAGAGGAATTCAAATCAAGATGGCAGAGTAAAAGGACATGGAACTCACCTTCCCTCAAGAACACATCAAAATTATGTTTACATGTGGAAAAATTTTCACTAAAAATTAACTGGAAAATGGCAGAAGAATTGTTGTACAACCAAGGCTATAAGAAATGTATGCACTGTTTCTGCATGTAATCTGATAGGAAGGGAAGAAGAGAGATCAGTCTGGGACCTGTGCTTTGGGAGGGGTCAGTTCAGTCAGTTTCATTCGCTCAGTCGAGTTTGACTCTGTGATCTAATGGACTATAGCACACCAGGTTTCCTTGTCCATCACCAACTCCCAGAGCCTGTTCAAACTCATCTCCACCGAGTCGCTGATGCCATCCAGCCATCTCAGTCTCTGTCATCCTCATCTCCTGCTGCTTTCAATCTTTCCCAGTATCAGGGTCTTTTCCAGTGAGTCAGTTTTTCAAATCAGGTGGCCAAAGTATTGGAGCTTCAGCTTCAGCATCAGTTCTTCCAATGAATATTCAGGACTGATTTACTTTAGGATTGACTGGTTTGATCAGCCTTGGGAGGGGACTCAGAGGAAAAGGGAGATATGAGAATGAGGGAACTACTGCCCTGGGGAGGAAGTGGTTTGATGGCTGGGAGAATGTAAATAGGGGAGACAGGGTCCCTTAGCTGGTTCAAGGATAGCTGGGACTAGTAGAGGGACTGTGGAGAGCCCAGGCTCCATGCATAAGGAGTGGTGTGCACAGGCTTGGCCCCAAGACAAGTGGAGAGAGACCTGCTGGAGAGGTTTCCCCAGTTAGAGCCAAGTGAACATTCAGGGCCCCACTCACTCCACACCACATGGCAGCACTGGATCTGGGGCCAAGATCCGGGAAAAGAATCTACTAAGGCTGCATCTGGGCAGGATGATAGTGGTCATTGTTGGCCACTACTCAAGCAGTGCCTCAGAGGCAGCCCAGGTCTCTAGCTGTGGGTTACTCTTCCACTGTAGTTCACCACACTGCCATGAATGATGAGAGGCCACACAGACCCCCTCCCTGATCCACATAGTGACCCTACAACAGGGTGGGGGGCTTTCGAAGCTGCAAGCAGTGATTGGCTGTGAGCAACAGAGGGGACTTGAACCCAAGGCTGTGATTGAGTATAACCACAGGGGTCTGCACAGGCACCTCTGTCTATGGCCTATATTTCGCTTATAGCTGAGAACTCACAAAGGCCCTACGTGCTTCAGCAACACCCCCCAACCTGGGGCAAAGGTTTCAATGCAGGGAGAGAGAAAAATCACACATGTAGAGGGAACAGAGCCAGTTCAGGCTTAAACACTCATGACTTCTGCTTTAGTAACATGGCCTCTAATAAGGCAGTGATGCCCAGTCAGCAGAGGAAGTCCCACCTCAAACTGGTAGCTCTAACCCCTGCATCCCCAGCTCCACCTCCTATAAATCTGTCAGCTGCCCACACTCCAAGGAAAGACATGAATTCATCCACATGAAAGTCAAACTCAGCTTTCCCCACCAAAGGCATCAGCCATACCACACAAAGTCTAGATAAAGATACACTGATGTAAGATTCCCCCTTCAAGACTGTAATAGGAAACTGCTGCATCATGGTGCCAAGTACAATGATATCAATTTGAACACACATGAGTCTCATGGAAAGGCTGAGGTGGTGGCCTGTTGTGGCTCGTCAGAGCCTAAGTGGATTGAAAAAAAGCATTTCTGGGTGGTAAGGAGAAGGGACAGCTTCAGCAATGGGAGATTGAATACACAGAGTTGGAGTGATTGAATCAGTGAATATATTAAGGGTAATGGGAGTCAGGTATTTTACTGTTGGAATTACATATATAGAAAAGGAAAAAGCGAGAACAAACTCTGCCATGTTGCATTGAAAGTAGAGAAATCTGTTAAAACTCAGGTAGTTTTATATATATATATATACATACACACATATATATAAGCACAGATGTTAATGTATATGTTTACATATGTATGTATGTGTATATAGACACACACATACATACTTGTGTGTGAATATGTATATTCCCTTGGTCTGTCCACTAAGAGAACAGAGAAGTGATAGTTCCACACCTACCATCCATATACTGGTTTCTAAAAGGAAACCCTTTTGTCACACTAAAAGGAAACAGGGCTTCTGAGAGAAATGGCTGATTCCCAGGTTAGAGTAAAGATGTATAAAATGGGCTTGGAAAATATGTGCCAGAAAATAAAGAGGTGCTCAAAGAAAGGTAGAATCTCATCTAAATGGCATAGAGATGGTTTAAGAGGCTACTATCACATCCAATTCCTACAATTCTCATGAGTACTATGGGCGTTCAGTTAGTGGATTTCCTCCCATCAGCCCTGACCTACAAAGAACAGCCACCTCTGATTTCTTAGTGATGTTGATGCCCCTCTTAAAAGACAATTTCATTGATTTTACAGATGCAGTGTTCTCCAGGCCCTTTCACAGAACATGGTCATAATGTGAGGTTTCTAACTTATACAGTATTTCCACACTAACCTGCCTAATTCTCTCTACCTTTAGATTACTTGCAACATCTCTCAAGACAGTTCTGATATTTTTACTTTATGTAATTTACCCATCTACTTCTTCATGCTTCTAGCAGCCATCCTAAGAGCATTATGTGTAAATGTCTTTGCTGGAATATTCAATTCATAATGATAAACTCTCCCTTTACTTCATTTTCTACACATCTTTTCTTAATTCAGCCCCTGTACAGTCCAGTTCGATATGCAATTTTTTCCTGGCTCCTGCAAGTGCATCTTGGCTAGTTCCTATACGTTTTTGGGGGGATATAGTTTCATTTCTTCTTTGGGAGGGCTCTCCCTGTGCTAGGAATGTTATTTTTGACTTAACCATACTTACCAGCTTAAATATTAAGAGTAGTTTCTCAACAGGAAAAGGTTCTTATCTAGCAAGGAAGAGGCCTTGGTCTTGACTACTAAAAAGGGAAAACTTTATCAGTGACATGTGGATCATACCTGTACAAAAACTTGATTCTCAAGAAAATCAGGAAACTCAAGATTTTCAAGTTTGTCCATAAAAGTGTTTCTTTCCCTTGTTTTACTCTTCTACTTCTCAATCAGGCCTGCCAGGATGGAGGATTCAAGCTTCTGTGGATTCCTGTTGACGCCTGTGAATGAGGCCTATACTCAATCTTCACTTCTTTCTGTTCTGAGGGTACAGGAAATAAGTCTGTGCATGAATTTCAAGAAGGCCTTCTGGCTTTCAACCTCCAGTTGTCTTTCTCTAAAACTTTTACTGCAACAGCTATCTAATTCCATTTTCCTTTTAACTAAGATTTCTGATGCCTCTAATACAACTCAAATGCCCAGTGAATGTGTGCCAAGTTGCTTTCGTCATGTCTGACTCTTTGCAACCCAGGTTGTCTGTCCATGGGATTCTCCAGGCAAGAAAACTGGAGTGAGTTGCCATTTCCTTCTCCACAAAAGCCCAATATATTGCCTCAACTGGCACATATTCTTCTATCATTATGCCAGCTCAGTTCAGCGACCATTTGAATAATTGTCCTGCTCCTGCCTGCCAGCGCATCTGAATATGACTCCTACAACTAGTGTTATGGGGCCTCATTGCCAGCTTACTGACAAAGATCTAGCTTCAAAATCCTAACATAGAGCCTCTCTAGGACTTTTCCAGGCACAAACCTTAGTAGTTAGGTAAAACCTAACCATGAGAAGACTTTGAGAAGGTGATGCAGGTAGGAAGTTACTGGAGAATACTTGTAAAAATGAAGGAAACAAAATTTCGAACACAGAGAAGTTGAATTCTAATGAAGTCACAACAAAAGCCTCAGTCAGTCTCACAGGGACTCTGGAGCTTGCACGGTTACACAGAGTTCCTCTAAATTAGGGCAAGGGATATGGACAATTTTGCTCCACTGCATGCAGGTTGATCCAGGATGTGAGCATAAGTTTGGGCAAGGAAGTTCTATTCAGATAAAGTCAGCTGCAAGGAGACAACTCAGAACTCATCAAAGAGCCTTCACCTATAATATCCCCAGCAGCTGGAACAGTCAGTTCTGTCTTCCTGAAGGGACATGTCTGGGCAGCACACCACACTATCACAGGTGAAAATGGCTGGGTGAGTTTTGTTCACTTAAGGTATTGACCCAGCAGAAGTTTAATGATCTCTTTTACTCAATAACTTTGATATCAGCCAGGGTTCTTGGCCTTCCCCAATCAATAGACACTGATAAAAGGCCAGTCAAGAAATTCAGGCAAGGCTTTATTGGGGACTCTGCTGCAGCAGGAGGGAGTGAGAACAAATAACATCTTCCTTTGCTCACTCCCTGATGAGGGCAAGCTGGTTCTTTATGTGTGTCCAAGGATCAGGTCATAAGGATAATTTAGATGTTTTGCCCACTCCTTAGGTAGTGGGGTGTGCAGGGGGAATGCACAGTACCCTGCTTTTGCTCCTGACAACCTGTTTTTGTATTTGTTCTCAACTCTTCAGAAGTGGCAATTGGGTTTTTTTGGTTGTTGTCTTTATCTTTTGTCCATAATTTGCCCCAACTGTGCATGTTGTTTTTAGCCCCATAGAGTGTATTTGTAATTTGTAGCTCAAGCAGATGTTTGTCCAGGGATAAGTATTGTTACACTGTGACCAAGAGTCCCAGGTCCCAGTCTGTCTTCACATGAGAGTCAGCTGCACTACAGGAGGATTGGATGTGTGGTACATGGCATGATACTAAGTGGGTGTTTTGAAATATTGAAAGAAACTCCAAAGTAAAGTCTCTTTTTTGTTGACACCATCATCTCTGAAAGGACTTCCACAAGTAGTCATAAAAGGTTTGGCTTGATTCCTGTTTAGTCTCAGGAAAATTGTACCTTTGAAAACAATTTAAATTAATATCTGATATTCAATTAGCTTCTGAAAATAAAACTGATGGCTTGAACTACATTCTGATAAATTCAGTTTCAGAGTGAAATACAAACACTTCTCTCATTTAAAATTTTATAAAAATGATTTAATAGTGTTAAGCATGCTTTCTCCATCAATGTTATATTCATTAAGAACTATATAAGGAAATGATTTTTAAAGTACTGTAGTAGGAAGCTAAATATGAAAAATGGTTAAAATGTGAGAATTCTATAACATATAGAAAGTGGTTATTATATTAAAAATTATTCAAACCATTCTGCATTTAGAAATACTAATACCTATTTTTTCCAGCTAAAGGAATAAATAATGTTTTTTAATACATATAGTTAAATAATAAACACAACCAAATACTGATTGATATCTTTGTTCATAAGAAGAAAATGTAAGATTTCTATGTTTAAAGTTGAATAAAATTATGAAATTTTGAAGAATCCAATAATGGTATTTCCAATAGCAGTTTTATATAGTATTCTTAACATGATAAAGCATATTCAATTACATTTCTGGAAAACACACACAGACACAGACACAGACACTTATACATTATACATATGGAGATAATATTACACACCTACCAGAATTGCTATAACTAAAACTTGACAATATCAGGTTTTGATGAGGATCTAAAGCAATAGAAACTTTAATATCATGCTTATGGGAATACAATTGGTACATATTTTTGAAATGAGGTATGGACATGAGTTTGAGACAACTCTTGGAGATAATGAAGGACAGGGAAGCCTGGTGTGCTGCAGACCAAGGGGTCAGACATGACTTAGTGACTGAACAACAGCAAACATTGAAGATGAAGATTTGTATCCTATTTAAACTTGAAATTCCAATTTTAGAAATAGTTATACAGAAATGTGTATAAAAGTGCACTAAGATAAAAGTGCAAGGTTATGTACATAATGTGCGTTCAGTCACATCCAATGCGTTAAGGCCTCATGTACTGTAATCCACTAAACTCCTCTGCCCATGGGATTTCTCAGATAAGAATACTGAAGCAGATTGTCATTTCCTACTCCAGGAGATCTTCCCAATGCAGGAATTGAACCGGCAACTCTTACATCTTCTGTAGTGGCAGGCAGGTTCTTTACCACTAGTGCCACCTAGGAAACACATAATAAAAGCAGTTAAAGAAAAGTGAGTGAATGATTTCTAGCATTTAGCAATTCAATCTATTAATTTCAAAGATTAATACAAATTTATATAAAAATAATCAACATATGGTAGAATATTAAGCATTTTCTTCTCCAAGGGATCTTAATGACCCAGGGATCGAAACTGCATCTCCTACATCTTCCGCATTGGCAGATGGGTTCTTAACCACCAGCACCACCTGGGAAGCCCTTTAAGAACTTAGCATTCTTAAATTATTTGGAGGATTATCAAATAATTGCAAAAGATGGAGTATGTAGAATAAAGTAAATCCAATAAACTGCAAAATCTCTGTGCCAGGTGCTCACCCAATTGTGGGCTTTGCAAAAAGCCTCTGCCTGATACCTGATGCCTCTTTGGGCCACTCCAGTCTAATAACCATGTTCATGTAAATCTGAACTTCAAGCAGCTGAAGAAAAATGAATCCTTATAATATTAAGGAAAAACTGTTCATGATTCTGAGAGTGCTCCTGTCTGCAAAAGTATGGGTGAGATTTCATGATAGGAATCAATTGAAACGATTTATCCAATGGAAAATCAGTTTGCCAAAGAACTTTTAGGAGTACATTAACTTTAGAGGCAAAGCAAAATATAGGAGCAATCACAATATTAGATCTAACTCTTCATGTCAGTCAAGCAAAGAGCAATCTATGGTCCTGCCTAACTGTTCTGGTTCCAGTATAATCCCTCATCTTCCTTCTCTAGATGTTCCATCAGGAATTTTTTAGTTATGGGTAGTCCAGCTCACTTAGCCCAAAGTTGTTGTCATTGTTGTTCAGTAGCTCAGTCATGTCCGATTCTTTGAGACCCCATGAATGCCCCATGCTAGGCTTCCCTGTCCTTCACTATATTTAAGAGCTTGCTCAAACTCATGTCTATTGAGTTGGTGATACCATCCAACCATCTCATCCTCTGTCATTCCCTTCTCTTGCTGTCAATCCTTCCCAGCATCAGGGTTTTTTCTAATAAGTTGACTCTTCACATCAGGTGGCCAAAGGATTGGAGCTTCAGCATCAGTCCTTCAATAAATAGTCAGGATTGATCTCCTTTTGGATTGATTTGTTTGATCTCCGTGTTGTCCAAGGGACTCAAGAGTCTTATCTAACACCACAGTCCCAAAGCATCAATTCTTTGATGCTCAGCCTTCTTTATGGTCTGAATCGCACATCCATACATACTACTGGAATAGCCATATCTTTGACCTTATGGACCTTTGTCAGCAAAGTAATATCTCTGCTTTTTAATATGCTGTCTATATTTGTCATCGCTTTTCTTCCAAGGACCAAATGTCTTTTAATTTCATGGCTGCAGTCACCATCTGCAGTGATTTTGAAACCCAAAGAAATAAAGTATGTCACTGTTTCCATTGTTTCCCCATCTATTTGCCATGAAGTGATGGGACCAGATGTCATGATCCTAGTTATTTGAATGGTAAGTTTTAAACTACCTTTTGGGTTAAAAATTGCTTTAACCAAAAACAACATCCTCTTCTGGAAGGACCTGCATTACACTTAGAGAGACTCTAACAATATTACCTGGAGGAAGAGTCTAAGAAAGATGATTTTGGAGACCTAGGTTCTGACTGTATGCTCAGTTGCATCCAACTCTCTGTGACCCTATGGACTCAGCCCACCAGACTCTTGTGTTCATGGGATTCTCCAGGCAAGAATATCGCGATGTGTAGCATTTCCTCCTCCAGGGGATCTTCCTGACTTGGGAATGGACCTCACATCTCCTATGTCTCCTGCACTGGCAGGCAGATTCTTTACCACTGTACCACCTGGGAAACCCAAGATCCTGACTGACCCTTGGGAAATCAAGTTCTCTCAGTTTTATAGATGGGGACCAGTACTTGTGTGTGTGCTTTTTGTTGTTGTTGTTGTTGTTGTTGTTGTTTTTAATCTCAGGCAACTGTTTTGACCATAACGCTTTGCTGGATTCTCATGCCCACATTTGATTATAATGTATTGGTTTCCCATAAAACTGCTTTTACTGATTTGCAGTTTGATATAAATTCACCAGATTATATTGAAGGTGTCTCTAAAAACACAGACCTATAAAATTCACTATAAAGATAATTAGAATATTTCTCATTCAATCACACAGTGTTTTCTCTCCAAAACCCCCACTTCAATTCAGGCATCTTGAAATTACTCCTCTTTTGGTGTAAGTATACAAAACAGCTTTAATTCTCCTGAACAAATAAAGGTTTTGTTTGTTCATTTGTTTTGAGGTAACTGAAAAGTTTGTTTGTCTTTTTCTGTGCTATCTTTTAGATAATCATAGAGCCAAATCGATTGCTCACATACAATCTCAGCTAGGTCATAATGATATGCACAGGTCTTATATTACTGTCCTTTAAATTTCATATTATTTTTTGTCTACGTGAAGTTAAAGATATGTCAATCTATTCATGAATTTCCTTATGCCACCATCCTGAGTGAAAGAAAGTGTAGCCGATTAACTGGTATTCCTTTCTTATGTGTGATTTTTATACTCACTGCCATGAGTATTTATAAAACAAACCACATATTTTAGAAGTCAAAGGTAAAACTTAAGCAGAAATGAACCTCTTATATGCTTAGAAGACAACTTTTCAATAAATATATAAGTGATCATTAAATATTCATGCCATATAAAATATTTAAAAATAATACAATATGTTAATGTTTTCAAATAATCTTTTGGAAGTTTCTTTCAAACATCAGTACTTGATAAAGCAACATCATAAATAACACGATAGCACTAAATAAATGAACTAAATGATAATGGAACATTAGCAACTAGGATTTGGAGGAAAATGTAGAAAAAAAGGAAAAATACAGATGACTAAAAAATATCATATATATATTTAATAGCTAGATCTCTTTGAATCTATAAGTAGATTTTTTTAATTCACTTTCCTTAAATACTAAAATGATTATATTTACATGTATATGCATACAGACACATAGGTTAATCTTAGAAAAAAGCTTCAATAATTTCAAAAATTGAAAATTACTCATCTATATTTTCAGTAAGTATCAGAGTACATTTACATAATAGCAATGAAAGTAAAAATCAATATATTAGTAAAGAAAACAGTGACTCTATATGAAAAGAAATAGTACATTGTCTCAAACTAACTGTTAATGAAATTGAAAATGAAAACTAAATAAAAAATGTGTAAATATATGGGATTTTTCTTTTGCTCATCTTTGAAACACAGTAATACCATATACATTTTAAACAAAAGATTCAGCATAACTAATTGAAGAATTTAATGAGAAAACCCAATAAAAGCTTATAATACAAAGTGGAAAAATGAATAATAATTCAGTATAATTTTAGCTTTGAAAAGACATAGATTGGTAAAAACAGTAAGAAATAAAACCAATAAAAATTTAATCAAGTCCAAAGAAGAAATAAAATAATTATTAATGGTAAAGCAGATATAGCAACTTATTCTTATTTTTTTTAAATAAATAAAATAGGTGGAAACTCAAAAAAAAAAAAAACCCTAAATGTTATATTAAAGTGCTTTTCAAAACAAAGTGTCAGATATTTAGCCATTAT
>SJYV01022809.1:0-33078 GCA_006410875.1 Neotragus pygmaeus | reverse complement strand
AAATTTGGCCTTGGAATATGGAATGAAGCAGGACAAAGACTAATAGAGTTTTTCCAAGAAAATGTATTGGTCATAGCAAACACCCTCTTCCAACAAAACAAGAGAAGACTCTACACATGGACATCAAGAGATGGTCACCACCGTTATCAGATTGATTATGTTCTTTGCAGCCAAAGATGGAGAAGCTCTATACAGTCAACAAAAACAAGACCAAGAGCTGACTGTGGCTCAGATCATGAACTCCTTATTGCCAAATTCAGACTTAAATTGAAGAAAGTAGGGAAAACCACTAGACCCTTCAGGTATGACTTAAATCAAATCCCTTATGATTATACAGTGGAAGTGAGGAATAGATTTAAGGGACTAGATCTGTGCTACCTAGAACTGAGGAATTATCCTATATCTTAGATTAGTACTATCATATGAGTTGTTGTAGCACACCTCTGTGCTTCCCTGGTAGTTCAGCTGGTAAAGAATCCACCTGCAATGTAGAAAACCACAGTTGAATTCCTGGGTTGACAAGATGCTGGAGAAGGGATATCCTACCCATTCCAGTATTCTTGGGCTTCTCTGATGGCTCAGACTGTAATGAACTCACCTGCAATGTGGGAGAACTGGGTTTGATCCCAGGGTTGGGAAGATACCCTGGAGGAGGGCATGGAAACCTACTCCAATCTTCCTGCCTGGAGAATCCCCATGGACAGAGCTGCCTGGTGGTCTACAGTCCATGGACTTTCAAAGAGTCAGACACTACTGATGGATGAAGCACATCACAGAACAGCAGCAGCATAATTCTAACAATAGTAACTCATAGACTCAAGACAACCATTTCATTTTTAATTTTTTTTGTTAAAAAATTATTGAAGTATAGTTGCTTTGCAATGCTGTTAGTTTCAGCAAAGTGTACTGCATAGTGATTTGTATCTTCTTTTTCATATGTTTTCCATTTTGATTTATTGTAGGAAATTGAGGACTTTTTATTTATCTATATTTTTAAGGCATCTTTTTTTTTTTCCTTTAAGAGGTTCTAATAACATGGGTTAAACTACAGACATTTAACATTCAAACACACCTTGAGTAAAATTTCAGATTCTTCTCTGTTCTTTAATAGATGACCTATCCTATTTTCCAGATCAATTGATTACATATTAATGTTATGTGTTCACTTCTCCAAAATTTAATGTAATATCATAAACCTAGGATCCTCACCACTGTAGCTTCCACAACTTCTGGTCATCCTTGTAATTTCTCTTTCTTTTTAATCTTCTTGCTACAGAAATTATCTAATAATCCTTGCACCACATAAAGGTCACGGGAGAAAGTAATCTAGCTTAAAGGGAAATTTTTCTTTCTTAGAAGCAGTTCATCTTATACATTTTGGCATTTTAGCTCTTCACAATCACAACTGAGGGCCACAAACAACTTTTGTTTATTTGGGTGTTAGCAATTACTAATTTGGGCTTGGAGGATGGCAATAGTGGTAAATAACCCACCTCCCAGTGCAGCAGACATAAAAGATCAAGATTTGATTCCTAGGTTGGGAAGATCCCTTGGAGGAAGCATGGCAATCTACTCCAGTATTTCTGACTGGAGAATCCCATGGGCAGAGGAGCATGGTGGGCTACAGTCCATAGGGTTGCAAAATATCAGACATGACTGAAACAACTTAGCACAGTACAGCACATTACTAATTTATTGAATTAGAATTTTAAATTCATAAATTGTAAAAAAAATTGATTTCATTTAGAAATGACATTAATAAATTCACCATATGTTAAGAAAAGTAATATTATTTATGAAAAGCAACATTTTCTAACAAAAAATATTGAGAAGAAACGCATCACTTTTACAAATTTCTTTCATAGTTTATTAGAAAGCAACTAGATTTTCACATTTGCTTCTGCATTATATCCTAAAATTAGATTAAAATATATGAAGCAAATCTGTAAATCATAATACAAATATGGTTTTGGAAATAAGAGAATTTTACAGCCTTTGAGATAATTATGAATATTATTCTTTGAAATTTCATTAACTAGATATTAGTTCCTAAAATATGAAATGCAATGTGGAATCTATAAGTATATTAAAAATCTGTTTGTACTTTACTCCATGAATTCAGTGTTCTAATTTGCCCTTTGAATGTATTGTTCCTCTTATATGTTTTCAAAATATGCAATATTGCATAAAATAGTTCATCAAAATGTATGTACCTATCATTATTGACACATTTAAATATACAGCTTAAAAAAATACATCTATTTATATCACCACTGATCTAGTGAAAAATCTTTCGTGTTGGGAAAATTTCAAGCTTACATGAGAGGATACTATTTTTTCCAAAATTCTAGTATTCACTTGAAGTCTGGCAAAAATGCTATCACTTCTTTTCCTTAAGATGGCATTGATTTTTTAAAAATTTTATTGGAATATAGTTACTTTGTGCTTCCCAGGTGACACAGTGGTACAGAATCTTCTTGCAATGCAGGAGACCTGGGTTGGAGATCTAGGTCGGAAAGGTTCCCTGGAGAAGGCAATGCAACCCACTCCAGTATTCTTGCCTTGAGAATTCCATGGGCAGAGGTATAGTCCGTGGGTTCACAAAGAANCCTCCTCCAACAACACAAGTAAAGACTTCACACATAGACAACACCAGATGGTCAATGCAAAAATCAGATTGATTATATTCTTTGCAGCCAAAGATGGAGAAGCTATATACAGTCAGTAAAAACAAAACTGGGAGCTGACTGTGGCTCAGATCATGAATACCTTTTTGCCAAACTCAGACTTAAATTGGAGGAACTAGGGAAAACCACTAGACCGTTCAGGTATGACCTAAATCAAACATACTGTTAGAAGTATCCTCCAATTAAAATAAATAAATTTATATTAAAAAGGGGGAAAAAGAAAATTTTAAAATCAAGTTTCAGAGTAGCATGTTTCTGATATTTTCTGGTATTTTCAGTTTTTATCCAAATGCATGGTCATTTTCAAGAAGCCATCAGAGCTGGAGCAAAATATTTGAGCTGGAATTTAAGACATTTGCACTTAAAAAATATTTTTTCCCTTCTAGAGTATTTAATTTAGATAAGAATTTGCAATACAACCAAAGTATATTTTGCTCAAAATGTATTCATTTTTGTCATATAGAAGAAGAGATAAACATTAAGAATGCCACTTTTGTTAATGTCTTTTATTTTTTAATATAAATTCATTTATTTTAATTGGAGGCTAATTACTTTATAATATTGTATTGGTTTTTGCCATACTTCAACATGAATCCACCAAGGGTGTACACGTGTTCCCCATCCTGAACACCCCTCACACCTCCTTCCCCATACAATCCCTCTGGGTCATCCCAGTGCATCAGCCCCAAGCATCCTGTATCATGCATTGAAACTGGATTGGTGATTCATTTCACATATGATATTTTACATGTTTCAATGCCATTCTCCCAAATCATCACACCCTCGCCCTCTCCCACAGAGTCCAAAAGCCTGTTCTATATATCTGTGTCTCTTCTGCTGTCTTGCATACAGGGTCACTGATACCATCTTTCTAAATTCTATATATATGCATTAGTATATTGTATTGGTGTTTTTCTTTCTGGCTTACTTCANGCCCTGCCCCCGTCTCTCTGATGACACCACAGGTCCCTGGCAGTGGCTCATCCAGGTGAGGAGAAAGGCTTAAAGGGCTGAGTGCTTCCAGGCCACATGGGACTGGAAAGGGCTCCATTCGGCTTTCCAAAATCCACATCTAATAACCCAGGAGACAAAGTGGCTCACAACAGACACCACTCTTCCACAGTGTAGACAGGACTCCAGTCGGCCCCAGGGGGACCTTGAAGCTCCCTGAAGCCTTCCTATCCCAGGGAACACAGCTCAGAGGCCCCAGGAGCCTGGGTCTAGTGCCTCTTAGCCTTGTCCTTTCCCCTCCTGCTTCCAAGGGGAGTCTGATCTGAACATGTCAACCAGGCCACTGGTGCCCGCGACGGCAGACATGTCGTCTGACCCGTGCCTAAACTCCAGACACACGAGCCTGCCTTCCTGGGTGACAATGTATCTCTCTGGGGTAAAAGTATAAATCACTAAACCTTTTGTTATATTCTCTGCCTATAAAGGGAGATTAGGCACTAAGTTCTCTCCTGTGAAAAGCAGTGACCAGATGTGATGGTAACAGTGGCACCACGAAGCTCACTTGAGCTCGATGTGATTGCAGGCCACGGAGTGGATGTGGCCACAGGCCACGGAGTGGAATGTCTTGCAAATGACGTGGCTTGGGAAGATAAGCTCTGGCTATCTGGTGATGTTCTTGTTGAAGGTCATGTGTGGAAATCTGCTCTGAGACTACTTCTCAGCATACGTGACCAGGGTGGAGGTCTTCCCAATGCCTGGAGATGCCAAGAGGAAGGGGGTCACCTTTGACCAGGAAGACACACTCCCATCATGCCCTAATCAGGATCTGCCCACACTCATCTTGCCACCAGCCAGGCACCCGTCAGTGGCACACTTTTAGTACTGATGAGAACTAAATGCCAGGTGGCAAAGGGAGCAGCAGAGTGGAAGCAGAGCCACCTGGGTTGGGGCTGAGGCACTGGCAGATCCAGCAAGGCACCCCTTGACCTCCCTAGGCTTCAGTTTGCTCCTCAGCTGTGTGCCTGTAACACACAGAGAGAGAAAGCCATATGAGCAAAGCTCAGACAAAGAGTAACCAAGCACTTTAGGAGCCGGCAACACAACTAGCTAACCCTGGCAAAACACTAGACATTGCATTTGGGGATGCATGTGAAGGTGGGAGGCCCTTCTAAGCTTCACCATACGGAAACCCAGGAGCTCCTGACAGTCTAAACAAGAAAGTCACGTGACTGTCCACCCCACAGCCATTCGTGTCTGAGCAGATGTGTTGATAGGTAACAGGCCAGATCAACCCCCACCAGATGGGCCATCTGTCCATCCAGGTTGGATGCCCCCTGGAGTGGGAAGAAAAAGCAATTATTCCTTCACAACTGCTTTTTGGATGATTTAATTGCAGCAGTTCAATAATAGATTAAGGTAAAGACACTCCAGCAGGTGGTGGGAACGGGGACGCAATGACAAGAAATCTTCCAGGAATGGCAGCCCCTTACCTGCTGCTGTCGCTAAGTCACTTTAGTCGTGTCCTACTCTTAGCGACCCCATGGACTGCAGCCCACCAGGCTCCTCCATCCCTGGGATTCTCCAGACAAGAATACTGGAGTGGGTTGCCATTGCCTTCTCCAATTCATGAAAGTGAAAAGTCAAAGTGAAGTCGCTCAGTCGTGTCCGACTCCTAGCAACCCCATGGACTGCAGCCTACCAGGCTCCTCTATCCATGGGATTTTCCAGGCAAGAGTACTGAGTGGGGTGCCATTGCCTTCTCCACCCTTACCTGCAAATGTTATTATTTTCACCACCTGGAGAGGCCCCAGTTTGTGGCTTAGGATCAGCTGTTTGTTCATGTGACAGTTGGATGGTAGTTTTCTTGCTGTAATTATTACAGAAGAGAAATTAGGGAAAGAGCAAGAAATTGAAATCAGGTGATAAACTACCAAAATGAGGCTGGGGTTGCTCCTGGCTTCCAAGACAACATTTAAGAACCCCTGATGATGGATTCTACACGATGGAGGCAGAACACAGAGGACTATTTCCAGCTTCTCATTAACTCACTGTGTGTCAACATGAAGCCCTTCATTTCTCTGGTCCTTTCAAATAACCCAAGTTGTTACCAATACAGTGGGCTGCCTTGTAAATCTATCCTTACTGATCAGTGTTCAAAAGCTAGATGACCATCCTCTGTTGGGACTGCTCAACAGAAGGGGAAATTGGGTAAAATGCTTTTTAAAATTCCTTCCAAATTAAAGAATCTGTGGCCTTTTATTTCTCTAAGAGACCAATGACAAAGATAAAGCTTCAAAGTAGAGACTAAAGGAAAACTTCGAAAATAAATCTAAAATAACTTTTAGCCAAACTTGACCACCAAGACACATTCTTCTGAAGAGAAAAGGTGACACCTCCCCAGCCCTCCCTACAGACTCTTCACGTACAGCAGCGGCAGCGTAGAGGTCAGGGAGGTGTTGGCACATGCAGGCCTCTGCCTCGGCGAGGAGGGGGTGCTACCACAGACTCCACAACGCCCACCCAGGGTCCATACTCAGGGAGCACTTAGTGGTGGTTGTGTAGCCGTAAGACATTCACAGCAGCGTCCATGGGAAAGATGATCCGTTAAATGCTGATATCTCAGAAAGGACTTCAGAAACCAACTTCCTCCTAGGAGACGATGACTTAACCAGATGAGGTTCAGCACATACAGGTCCAACTCCTCCTCTATGCCATACCTCAGCAGGATGCTGTGCACCCTGCTGATGGCTTGCTCTTCATTCATCAGGTATTGGTGATACAACTTTTTCCAAGGAACAAACTAGATAGTTTAAGAAATCCAAAACAGCATGGAGGCAATGGCTATTAGAGCACAGATCAGGCTACAAACATACAGATAGTTGTTTAAAAAACAACTAGAGCCCACACCTCAAAAGCTGGAGAAAAGGGCAGAACCATTATACAAATTTTAGTTGGAAACTAGGAAAGTGGAGAGTTCATTTTTGGTTTCAACACCAACTTGTTACAGAATCTATGAAGAGCTAGTGCTTCAGTTTTCCTATCTGAAACACTGTCCAGTTCCTGTTATAACACTAATGACTCAGAGTTTCAAAGAGGATTAAACAATACGAGAGCTATGGCTATAATAGCATTAAACAAAACACACTTTAAGTCAAAAATTTTAGAAGAGACAAAGAAGAAGATTATAAAATGATAAAAGGACCAATTCACCAAGAAGATATAACAATTATAAATATGCACATACCAAATAGCAGAGCTCCTAAAACTAGGAAGCAAACACTGACAGAACTGAAGAGAGAAACAGACCACAGGATAGTAACAGGAGACTTCAATACTCCACTTTCAGGAATGGATAGAACAAACACCACTAGATCAACTGGACCTAACAGACATATAATGTACACTCCACCCAACAATATATAATCTTTGCGAGTATACACAGAACATTCTCCAGGACAGATCACATGCAAGGCCACGAATGAAGTCTTAACACATTTTAAAAGACTGAAATTATAGAAAGTATGTTTTTCAATCACTAAAAATGAAACAAGAAATCAGTAGTGGAAATAAAACTGGAAAACTCACAAATACGTGAAAATTAAAAACAAAAACATTTTTAAAGCAACCAATGGGTCAAAAGGAAATCACAAAGAAATTAGAAAACACCTTGAGACAAATAAAAATACAGATACCAAAATATGTGGGATGAAATGCAAGCAATGCTAACAGTTAATAGCTATAAACACTTACATTAAAAAATAAGAAAGATCACAGGGACTTCCCTGGTGGTCCAGTGGCTAAAACTCCAAGCTTTCAATGAATGGGGCCAAGGTTCAATCCCTGGTCAGGGAGCTAGATACCATGTGCTGCAACTAAGACCCTGTGCAGCCAAATCATAAATAAATAAATTTATTTTTTAAAAATAAGAAAGATCACACATCAGCAAGCTAACTTTACACCTAAAAGAACTAGAAAAAGAACAAACTAAACCCAAAGCTAGAAGGAAGGAGGAAATAATAAAGACTATCAAGCAGAAATAAATGAAATAGAAAATTTTAAAATATGGGGGAAAGTTAACAAAACTAAAAGTTTTATTTTTAAAAAACAAAATTAACAACTCTTAGATATATAGTGGGAAAAGGGAAGATCTGAATAACTAAAATCAGAAATGAAAAGGAAACGTTACAACTGATGTCACAGAAATAAGAACGGTTATAAGAATACTTCAGACAACTGAAGGCCAATCAAATGGATAACCTAGAAGAAATGCATAAATCCTTAGGAACACACAACCTACCGAGACTGAATCATGGAGATATAAAAAATCTGAACAGACCAATAATGAGTAAGGAGACTGAATCAGTCATCAAAAGCCTCCCCAAAAGGAACAGTCCAGAAACACATTGCTTCACTGAAAAAGTTTACTGAACATTTAAAGAACTAATATCAACTCCCCTCTAACTCTTCACAAAAAAAAACTGAAGAGGAGGGAACACTTCCAGACTTATTCTGAGGCCAGCATAACCTTATACTGAAGCCAGACAAAGACACCACAAGAAATAAAATGAGAGCTGTGACAAGGTCACTGAAAGTGAGTCATTTCCTAGGCAGGTTGATAAGAAGTCTAGGGGTCCCCAAGGAGAGAGGGGTCTGGAATTCTCAAGAAGGAAGAAAGGACAAACTTTTCGTCCTTCTCTACATTCTTTAGGATTATATAACAACAATGTATTCTGCCTGAGGACAGTCTCTGGATTAAACCTTCTGGCTAATTCTGTAAATTATGACAGGCTTCCCTAGTGGCTCAGAGGTTAAAGCATCTGCCTGCAATGCGGGAGACCAGGGTTCGATCCCTGGGTCGGGAAGATCCCCTGGAGAAGGAAATAGCAACCCACTCCAGTACTCTTGCCTGGAGAATCCCATGGAGGGAGGAGCCGGGTAGGCTACAGTCAATGGGGTCACAAAGAGTCGGACCTGACTGAGCGACAAACTACAACTAGACCTGCTCTTTACAAGGATTATATAACAATAATGTATTCTACCTGAGGACTGTCTCTGGATTAAACCTTCTGGCTAATTCTGTTATCTTAAAATGTAAATTATGGGAGTAGGTCTGGTGAGGTCTTTACAACCTCCAGACATTCTTTGGATTCATTGGAGAGTATATAACTTCATTGCTAACACTAACAAGCAGGTACTCTTTCTGCCCTCTTCTGATGTCTATGTCAGAAGCTTTCTCTATCTCCTTTATACTTTAATAAAACTTTATTACACAAAAGCTTTGAGCGATTCAACAACCGCCTTTCAAAAGTAACTCCATCATGTCATTGCTAGCAATGATAAAAAGAGTACTGTTCTAACATTTCAGGAGGTAAAGATAAGCTGAGATATGTTCCCAAAATCTTCTCAAGCAGAGTGGAGGGAACCCTCACGCATCCCCGTTCCCATCAGAGATCTCAATTAAGTGGGTAGATTTACTAACCCAAAACAATGTTCACAACTAAAAACAGAACAATATTTCTATGAAGGTAGGAGACAAGACCCCAAGCAAAGAATGGAGCAAGTGCGATGTGAAATTTCCTCCAAAATGTGTTGGGTTTGGAAGGGAAATGTACTGAGCCTTGACACACCCATTTTGCCCTCAATCTCTAAGGTTTTAAACTTCAACACATTTGAAGAATAGGTTAAATTCTCCACCTCTGGCTTATTGCCAATGGCCGGTCTAAGGGACATACAAGTTAAGCAGAACATTCTTACAACCTTTAGGTGTGAGAACCTGGTAAGTATAATGTGAACCTGGTAAGTATAACGACAAAGGGAAAAACAGGCTGTGGGCTAATAGGACGGGGAAATCCTTTCTCACTGAGGGCACGGGGCTGCCCCGTGTCATCCTCAGAAGGTACTCCTGAGACTACACACAAACACTCATTCAGTAATCACCTCTTATTAATATATGTAAAATATTGGGCCTCCCAGGTGGTCTGCCTGCCAATGCAGGAGACAGAAGAGATGCGGGTTTGATCCCTGGGTGGGGAAGATCCCCTGGTGGAGGGCATGGTAATAACCCTCTCCAGTGTTCTTGCCTGGAGATTCCCACGGACAGAGGAGCCTGACAAGCNTTTATGGATAAATAAATTATATTTGAATTTCATTTGATTTTTTCATATCAAAATATGTCTTGATTTTTTTCCCCCAACCATTTGAAAAAGTAGAAACAATTCTCAGCTTGAGGTCCATATAAAAAGATGCAGCAGGCCAGATTTGGCCCACGGGTTACAGTTTGCTCACTCTTATCTTAAAGAATGACAAACTTCACAAAATTATTTTTATACTACTGCACACTAATTCAATGTCCTATGGCTTTTTTAATGCCTAAGAAACAAGATACCCTAAATCACATGAACATCACCAGAAATATACTGTTAAGAACTGACTAAAGTAACTTGTAACTTTTCATGGAAGATAAGGAGAGGTGCTCTAAGAAGAGGTGTGATGTCAAATGTAGATTTTCCAATTATTTGTTCCCGATATATTTCAAGATAAACTGAAAAGCAAGAAAATACGGCTGAGAAGGGGGGAAGTATGGCGATACTTCTGCCGTAACAGAAAAATCTGTTAAGCCATCTAGTCATTTGCTAAAAATAAGAGGAAAACATTAGTTCTGGTTCACAAACATGTGTGGCCAAGATGTTTCTGATATAAGACAATCCGCAATACATTCTGAAGCCCATCAAGTGTCTATAATCAAAATGTATTTCTTAAACTACAGGAAGCTGAGAAATAGCTCTGAACATTCATGCCAGCCATGCTATGGCATGCCATACCATTTTCTTCTCTCCAATTAATTTCCTACCTTGCATGTTCCTGAACCCCCACAATCTCCACTTCACTATCTGAAGAGGCAATATTAATTTCTTCATTGAGTGGTGCATTGCCAGCAGATGTTTTCTCACTTGCTAGGAATCCTGGATCCAAATGACCTGAGAGAGAAAGGGGAGAAAAAACTAAGCACTATATTTTGATTCTTTAAGAGCAGCAGAAACATCACACTGATGGATTTCTCCTCTCAGTTTAATCACTGAAACAGAATGCCCTTATAAAAGCTTGCCTCCATGAAACTGTTACCTATGTCAAATAAAAAAAAAACTGAAGAGGAGGGAACACTTCCAGACTTATTCTGAGGCCAGCATAACCTTATACTGAAGCCAGACAAAGACACCACAAGAAATAAAATGAGAGCTGTGACAAGGTCACTGAAAGTGAGTCATTTCCTAGGCAGGTTGATAAGAAGTCTAGGGGTCCCCAAGGAGAGAGGGGTCTGGAATTCTCAAGAAGGAAGAAAGGACAAACTTTTCGTCCTTCTCTACATTCTTTAGGATTATATAACAACAATGTATTCTGCCTGAGGACAGTCTCTGGATTAAACCTTCTGGCTAATTCTGTAAATTATGACAGGCTTCCCTAGTGGCTCAGAGGTTAAAGCATCTGCCTGCAATGCGGGAGACCAGGGTTCGATCCCTGGGTCGGGAAGATCCCCTGGAGAAGGAAATAGCAACCCACTCCAGTACTCTTGCCTGGAGAATCCCATGGAGGGAGGAGCCGGGTAGGCTACAGTCAATGGGGTCACAAAGAGTCGGACCTGACTGAGCGACAAACTACAACTAGACCTGCTCTTTACAAGGATTATATAACAATAATGTATTCTACCTGAGGACTGTCTCTGGATTAAACCTTCTGGCTAATTCTGTTATCTTAAAATGTAAATTATGGGAGTAGGTCTGGTGAGGTCTTTACAACCTCCAGACATTCTTTGGATTCATTGGAGAGTATATAACTTCATTGCTAACACTAACAAGCAGGTACTCTTTCTGCCCTCTTCTGATGTCTATGTCAGAAGCTTTCTCTATCTCCTTTATACTTTAATAAAACTTTATTACACAAAAGCTTTGAGCGATTCAACAACCGCCTTTCAAAAGTAACTCCATCATGTCATTGCTAGCAATGATAAAAAGAGTACTGTTCTAACATTTCAGGAGGTAAAGATAAGCTGAGATATGTTCCCAAAATCTTCTCAAGCAGAGTGGAGGGAACCCTCACGCATCCCCGTTCCCATCAGAGATCTCAATTAAGTGGGTAGATTTACTAACCCAAAACAATGTTCACAACTAAAAACAGAACAATATTTCTATGAAGGTAGGAGACAAGACCCCAAGCAAAGAATGGAGCAAGTGCGATGTGAAATTTCCTCCAAAATGTGTTGGGTTTGGAAGGGAAATGTACTGAGCCTTGACACACCCATTTTGCCCTCAATCTCTAAGGTTTTAAACTTCAACACATTTGAAGAATAGGTTAAATTCTCCACCTCTGGCTTATTGCCAATGGCCGGTCTAAGGGACATACAAGTTAAGCAGAACATTCTTACAACCTTTAGGTGTGAGAACCTGGTAAGTATAATGTGAACCTGGTAAGTATAACGACAAAGGGAAAAACAGGCTGTGGGCTAATAGGACGGGGAAATCCTTTCTCACTGAGGGCACGGGGCTGCCCCGTGTCATCCTCAGAAGGTACTCCTGAGACTACACACAAACACTCATTCAGTAATCACCTCTTATTAATATATGTAAAATATTGGGCCTCCCAGGTGGTCTGCCTGCCAATGCAGGAGACAGAAGAGATGCGGGTTTGATCCCTGGGTGGGGAAGATCCCCTGGTGGAGGGCATGGTAATAACCCTCTCCAGTGTTCTTGCCTGGAGATTCCCACGGACAGAGGAGCCTGACAAGCTATAGTCCTTAGGGTCGCAAAAAGTCGGACAGGACTGAAGCAACTTAACAACAAAATATCGTGAGATCCAATAGAGAATGCACAAACAGGACAACCAGCCCTCCAGCCATGCTCTAATAGCTCAAATGAAGGAGGAAGCCTCTCTAAGACCACACTTGAACGTGACAGGCTTAAAAGTGAAAGTCATTCAGTAGTGTCCGACTCTTTGAGACCCCATGGACTACAGTCCATGGAATTCTCCAGGCCAGAATACTGGAACCGGTAGCCTTTCCCTTCTCCAGGGATCTTCCCAACCCAGGGATCGAACCCAGGTCTCCCGTATTGCGGGCTGATTCTTTACCAGCTGAGTCACAAGGGAAGCCCAAGAATACTGGAGTGGGTAGCCTACCCCTTCTCCAGGGGATCTTCTCAACCTAGGTATCAAGCCCGGGTCTCCTGCATTGCAGGCAGATTTTTTTACCAACTGAGCTATGAGGGAAGCCCACAGAGGTATAAATCACTATCTCGGCAGAAGGAACAGAGACCAGGGTTACGTCCGTGGGATGGAGCAGAGGAGTTACTCGGGGAGTGAAGCCTGGAAGAGGTGAGACGTCCACTGAGACATGAGGGGGCCCTTTGGGCTGGTTGGACGTGGGGTGCAGATCAAACCAAGATAAGGAAGGTATCACACGGTCCACAGCCGGGAGGCAGCACATCGTTTGCTGTGGACAGAATACAGGGATGGACGGTAAGAATAAACAACACGCTGAGACGCTAACAGAAAGGTCTCACATGCTTCCAGGGTTGGGATCTGATTCTGGAGGACAACGGGACACCAACACTTCTGAGGAAATATTTTCTGAGGGAAATTTCTGAAGAAAGGCCACCGTCAGGAGCACGCATTAAGCGAGGTGGCGCCGGGCACTTTTAGAGAGAACTTCAGAGAACAAGGAGGGCGCTCCGTACCAGTGGATCACTGACGCCCCTCCTCCAGAGGGCCACACACGCTCAGGTTCCGGGACAGGGCTTCCACCCACGGGAAGGAAAAAATGTGAGCGGGCTGCAGTGCGGCTCGGGGCAGGGCCCCAAGGAGCCCGCAGGGAGCGCTAGGAACGATGTCCGGACCAACGTCCTCCACCTTCTGGTCCGGAGCTCCAGGCTGTGAGCAGCGCCGCCGCAAACCGTCCTCCGCTTCGGGCCGCGCTTCCCCGGGCCGTGGGCACAAAAGGTATCCCGGAGAAGAGCAAGCCCCCGAGTAGTCCGCAGACAGCCTTCACCAGCTCCGCCTCCGCTGCCACCGCCGCAGCCGGCCGGAGAAGTGCCCGCCGACGACAGTGATAGAACGCATCCCCGGAAAATCACAGCGCGCATTCGGAGGGGACGCGCTGACGGACGACTCCAGCGGCCAATCGGAATGCGCACCCTCACTCTCCCCCCACCCCGCTAGGGGGCCTCGTCTAGNCCAGGGAAGCCCAGATATAATCATAGTTTTATTTATTTGACTTATCAATTTTAGGCAATATGTATTGGTTCTGATTTAAAGTTGGTATTGTAGCTCAGTTATATAATTTGCCATTTTCCCTCCCTTCTTTCTGTATTTTGACATTTAGGTAACTATTTATATTCATATATAGTTGGATTTTCCTGGTGGCTCCATTGATAAATACACTGCCAGTTCAGGAGACACAGGTTTGATCCCTGGATCGTGAACATCCCCTGGAACAGGAAATGGCAAACCACTCCAGTATTCTTGCCTGGAAATTTCCATGGATAGAGGAGCCTGGTGGGCTAAAGTCCACGGGGTTGCAAAGAGTTGGATATGACTGAGCATGCACACTCAATCACTCATGGTGTACTTTAAAAAATAATATATTATTGGTTAGTCAACTTGCAGAACCACAATTTTGTACCCTCTGAAGCTGAGTGGGACTGGAGACCTAGTTGACAATGCAGACATTTTCATTCTGCCTTGCAAATATAAACAAGCTTCTGTGCTTTATTTTTAGGTTGACTGTTTAAGTTGAAAGCCGGTAAGCAAATTTTACATTATTGTGATTATGCAAATATTTTCAATGCCAGGTCAAGTAGAGAGCTTTAATTTTATTTTCTTCTCCATAGGTCATGATCTTTGCGTCACTTGAAGGAGAATGATCTGTGTCATAGCAGATAAATTCTTTCTTTAACTCTTAATTATGAAAAGCATACTGTGTTTTACTTTAATTCATAAGTAGCCTGTATCTTTCTTATGAGTTTTTACTTGCCTCATTTCTTATGCTGCTGCTGCTCTTCAGTCTCTAAGTCATGTCCTACTTTTTACTACTAATTTGGCCTCTTAAGTCTTCTTAAGTAAACCGAAGGAGTAGCTCCTATCTGGTAATGCTCACCTCTCAAGAGAGAGGAGCTGTGATAGGACCAAATGTTGACACGTTATTGCTTATGTTATTTCCATTCACTTTCCAAGACAGTCATTTGTCCATACCTGACACCAATTGATCAGGAAACATTCCCTTGATGGCTCTTCCTTCTCCAGCCCTGTGCACCCCACACGGAAGAGTCCCAGCGAAGGTCCTTGAGTGATGGGCTGGATAAAGAGGGACAGTGAATAAGTACGACCAATAATACACCCACACTCTGGAGAGATTTCAGAACTTCCATTCTGTTCTTGGTGTTCTGAAAATTTATGATCTGTCTAGATGGTTCTTTTATTCACCTGTTGTTCTGAGCACTTGGTGGATTCTTCCAATTCAAAAGACTCATTCCCTTCTTGTGGGGAAGATTCCTCAATTGTCTCTTTAGTGACTCCTTCCTGTTTTCACTCATTCTTCCAGGAATTAAACAACATCAATTGCTTTTATATGTTATCTTTTATCTTTTTAGAGCTTCCCTGTTGGCCCAGATGTAAAGCGTCTGCCTGCAATGTGGGAGACCCAGGTTCAAGCCCTGGGTCAGGAAGATGCCCTGGAGAAGGAAATGGCAACCCACTCCAGTACTCTTGCTTGGAAAATCCCATGGACGGAAGAGCCTGGCAGGCTACAGTCCATGTGGTTGCAGAGTCGAACATGACTGAGCGACTTCACTTTCACGTTTCACTTTTTGTTTTTAAAACATGTACTTTATTATTTTAGCTCTTTGTTCTGTGGTATTTTTCCAGATGTTTATTTTTAATTAATTTTTTAAAAATATTGGCCATAGCAAATTGTTTTGATTGCTTTTTGATTGTTTTTTTTTTAACTGAAAATATTCTATTCTTATTTTATGAATAAAAGCATCTTTGATATTCTCAGTAGATGAACTGGTTTTCTTTTCTGTTTCCTAAATCATCTTCATTTCTCTCAAGCCTTACTTACTTTTCTATTTGTTTATCTAGGTTTTTTTTTCAAGGGTTTCTGATTAGAAGCACTGTGAGGAAGTAAATCTAGTTTGGCTTTGGGAAGTAGCACCTCAGGCACTGACTGTCCCACAGACAAGAATGTAAAGGCTTTGAGATTCCAGTGTCCACACAGGAGCCTTATCTTTGCCCAGTTAACTCAAGGTTCTTTGTAATTCTGTTCACCTACACTCCAAAGAGTGCTTTACATTTTCCTGCTTAAAGACAAGAATATGGATTGATATATACCCTTAGTAATAATATAGGAATTGTATTAAAATGTATGCTTCTCTTTGAAGAGACCATTAAGAAATGAAAATGTATTTGCATTTCTATATGGTTGTGAATTTCACGAAGCTTGTGTTTTATACAGGTAATGAAGACTTAGTCAACCCTTTAACTTAGTAGGCATAATAATTAAGCTGGTCTCATTTCTCTGTGCTCCTTCCCAGTGTCAATGTGAATGTGACATGATTTGATGAAGGGCCTTGGAGCATAAGCTTTCAGTTTTTTTTGAAATCTAAACTTAATGGTAATGCTTTTTACATCAAGAAACAGTAAACACATATAAACATAAATATGCATTAAACTAAAATGTCTACTATATGCAAAGCAATTTTATATTTCCCTTTATGTTTCAGTTTTAAAAATTTTGATCTAGACGTACAAAACTTGTTTTATGACTCACTAATCATTTCATAGTGTGCAAAACACTGCTGTAGGATTAAAAAGCAATCCTAAGAATTAAATGAAAATGTACTCTGGGCTTTCAGAGTATAAAATTCCTTTTCTGAAGTTATTTTCTTTATTTTTTAACATTTCACATTTTAACATCAGAATCTTATGGGTATTTAACATAACAATCCTTAGCAACTTTGCTATCTGGGTATTTTCTCCAAAACTCAAACTTAGAGGAAAAAAAACACAGAACTAAAATGCATGTTGTTCAGTTGCTCATTTGTGTCCGACTCTTTCTGACCCCATGGACTGCAGCATGCCAAGCTTCCCTGTCCTTCACCATCTCTGGGAGCTTGTTCAAAACTCATGTGTAAGTGAGCTTATCATTGCCTGGTGTGACAATGGATATATTTGGTCATTGTCCTTATTAGGATATTGGGACATTGTATGGTCAATGCTGCGTATTTTTTATGGCATGGAATTTACAACATATTTCAAATAATTTTCATCAAAAAGATTTTAGCATTGTTGCTTGGTTTTGGTCCATTTTTGTATTTTGAAGTCCCCCTAAAGATGGCTAGAAACAAATGGTCCACAGACCACGCTGCAGATGCCCCTCTAGTAGGTAGCTGCTCAGCTGATCATACTTGGATCAGATTAGTTGAGCACTTTTTAAGATCGATTAAAATCTGGAACTGGCAGAGAAAGGGATCCAACAAAATACATGAGGCAAGTATAGTTATGTCATACAGAAACATAATTCTGTATTCAGAACTGGTTTCTTAGAAAAGTAGAGACATGGCAGCTAATTCTAAATCAAAAACTCGTTTCAGTGAAATAACCCATGACTGAAAAGTAACTGTGAGCCCACCCATGGTTAACATCAATTATGTGTTGAGAAAATGAGGGTTTGTTTTCAGTTATAATTTGGGGAATTAATTAAGTAGCTAGGAAGTTGTATAAGGTACACAGTTTTAAGTGGATTCTGTTACACTTCTGAAATTAAGTATTGGTTAACTTGTGTGAAGAGCTTCCCTGGTGGCTGAGACAGTAAAGCATCTGCTTGCAATGCAGGAGACCTGGGTTCAATCCCTGGGTCGGGAATATCCCCTGGAGAAGGAAATGGCAACCCACTCCAATACTCTTGCCTGGAAAATCCCATGGACGAAGGAGGCTGGCAGGCTACAGTCCATGGGGTCACAAAGAGTTGGACACAACTGAGCGACTTCACTTTCACTTTAACTTGTGTGAAAGGGAAAATAAAGTACACCCAGATAGTTTTTTCTTCTTTTTTCTTCACTGACGGTTGGAAGAAAGATGACTTTTTAAAGTTTTCCAGAGCCCTTCCCAAAAGGGCTTGTTGAGGATTCATTTAAGGAATGGCCGCACAAATAATCACAGATGACGGTGTCATACCACTTCATTAACTAGGTGAAGGAAAATAGCAACATTTTCATTTTAATGAGATGTCAGTTCCCTCCCTTGCCATACCATGCCTCTTAATGTCCTTGTCTACACTGACTTGGGGCTCCAAATCTCTGCCATTACTTTGCAATCCTTTTCTATAATTTCTTGTGACACAGGATGCTTAAATCCACAAGAAATGTGAGGTGAGGCAGAGAGAATCCTGCAGACTGACTTGCTATATGCAGAACATTCATTTGCATTATTCATTAAATAAGAACACTGATTTGCATCTCATTCTGGTTGTCTCCTTAAGGTGAAAAAATACTGAAGAATTCTGCATGTGCTCCCAATTTTTATATTAATAAAAATTATTAGAGGAATTAAGCTTGATTGCTGTCCTAGATTTTGTCCTGCATCATTTGCAGTTTTGCTTAAAAAAAAAAACCCCAAAACTCACACCCTAAACACTCCTAAAATCTCCAAACCAATATCCATTTTCCCTTTTCTGTTTAAAATATTTGAAGCTTTAACATTTGATGAAAGATCTGAATACATAAATATATTTTATTGAAATGCAAAATGAGACATTTATTTATGATCCATATCTTATGTTAGGAATGGGAAGGAGGTGGGGGTGGAAAAAAAGTATAGGCACAAGTACATCTCCCTAAATCTCATTTTAGAGAAATTTCCTAGCAACAGAAACATGCCACAAATTAGAAGATACTGCTGGTAATAAATCCTTCCCATTTTGGTGGTCAAATCCGTGTGATGAAATTTTGCTTTTTATTTTCTCTTCAGAAGCAATGACCAATTAAGACTATACTCATTGATGTTCTACTAAGTGAGTAGGGAGGTCTGTGTTGGTCTCGAGTTCTGGTAAGTACAAGAAAAAATTTTTAAAATCCTTCTTTTCTTGGTCTGTAGTCTCAGTTCGCCAAGGTCATAGTGAACTTCCCAGCACTTGCCAGTTCCTTGTCACTGGTGTTGTAGGGCTTTATTTATGTCCTCTAGAAATTCTCTGGGATTCTGAGGAATGAAGCTGTACAGGAGCCTCTGATCTGCAGTCATGTGTTCAATTTGAACCACTGGTGCATTGACAAAGGAGAAGTAGGACATGATGTGGATAGCAGCTCTCTTTATCCTTCTCAAGAGAAAAGGGAGCAGAAGAGTCAAAGATGGTTCTTCTGCCTGCTGATTTGTTGCATTTCGGTTGCCCCCGAATAAAGGATGGTATTCTATTGAAGGCTGCATTGAATCTAGTGGTCATGGATCAATCATAGCATCCAAAATGAATAGAATACCTTTGTTATTAAGGTGACATTGTAACTAGAAACATGGTGACTGGCAGGCTGGGATGGTTTGTCTCAAGTAGAGATTTTATGCAAATTGCACGTTGTTTCATCAACACAGGTAACGGAAGATTGAATCGATTCTTTTGCTCTACTTTTTTGTATCTCCCAAAGGCTTTAAGTTCACTCATGGGAGGAGGTCATCACAAACATTTATTATCCTTGTTCATGGGACACTCCCCCACACAACTGCTGCTTATTCTTGTCTGGTTCCTGCGATTAACGTTGTGATGCAAAGCAATTACCTCTTTATGGCCAACTCTGGCCTACTGCAATGTTTAAGGGTTTTTGGCATCCCCTAAAGGAACACCATTTTAAAAATAGTTCTCATTTGCATCATACTGACTCTGGAATTCAATCCAAGATTTGATTTTTGGCCAATGACCAAAAAAGTCAGTGACCAGTTAGGTCAACTTCAAATTCTGTTTTTATTGCAGGAGTGATTGTTTAAACAAATTTTTTTGCCTCGAGCACTCACTTTTTTAAAATAATAAAGTTCCTTTTCACTTATTTAATTAGGACCACATGGTGACCTTTCAAAGTAACAAATATTAATATTAAAAATGGGGGGCAGCTATGTTTAGTTGTATCAGTTTTGGGTGATTATGCCATTTGGAGAACATTAGTCTTTTGTTTTCTTAAATGTCATAATGGGCTCATAATGCCATGCTTCATATATAAAAAAAGTCGCTGCTGAGCTATTTCCATTATAGAAGTCTTATGGTGGTTTTGGAATCCTGAATGAACTGAAGAGATTACATGTGAATGTCTCATACACCTTCCAAAAATAACATGGCATGGCCAAAAGACAACTGTAATTTCCCATCTTCTTCACCTCTCCCCACCCCCACCCCCTTGAAACTTACTGATCATCTCAGCAAGTGGTATTACCTTTCCCATTTGACTAAGCCAAAATCTAGTAGTCATCCTTGATCCCGTTTTACTCTCATGCTTATGATAGGATTACTATTGCTGTATAACAAACTACCTCAAAACTCAGTGGCACAAAGTGAAGAAGTATCTGTATGGGAAAGATATTGTAGTGCCCATCTTTGGTAAATGTTATCAACCCCTGTTCACCTTCTGTCCAGAACTATTCACATCCTTTCCACGTGCAAAAAAATACCAGATACCTCCCTCAAAATTTCCAAAGTCTCATCTTATTGGTTGAAGTCTGTGATGTCATCCAGATCAGATCCAGGTGCCAAGGAGGATTTGTGGATGTGGTTCTTCTAGCATGTTTCTCCTCAATCTCTGAAGAGCTATGGGTAAAAGATTCCAATTAACTTTCTCTCTTTCTCCCGTATGACCAACATGCAATGGGGGTCAAGCATAGGATAACCACTACAAGCATTCCCATTTAAAAAGGTGGGGGGCAGAGAATGAGAGGCACACAGGCTGTCACTGTTCAATGATGGTTCTGAAATTCAGCTGGGCACATCTTGTTGTTTTCTTGATAGGAGCTCATATCTGTCCCTAAGCAGCTGTTTTCTCTAGCTGTGAAATCTACCTTTCCTAGTGTTTGGCTTCACTCCCTATGTTGTTATTCTGTCTTTTCCATAAGAAATAACCCACATTTGCAGCTGACTAGGTGGTGCTAGTGGTAAAGAACCCAGCTGCCAATGCAAGAGACAGGGGATATGGGTTCGATTGCTGGGTCAGAAAGATCCCCTGAGGAGGACATGGCAACCCACTCTGGTTGGAGAATCCCATGGACAGAGGAGCCTAGTGAGCTACAGTCCATAGGGTCCCAAAGAATCGGACATGACTGAGGTGTCTTAGCATGCAAGTTTTCTCTTACTGCTTCTTGCCCAAAGTAGGTCACGGGTCCAAAGACCCTACCCCCTTCATTTTATCGTGTATCTCCAACCCTTTAGGTCCAAAGTGATGCAGTTATCTTTAATGCTTTCGGGCTTCTTGTATATCAAACCACATTAGACAAAAGATATCCCCTGAAATCTCTTCAGTATCTGTAGGACAAAACCCTTGAGTCTGGGTGCCCATTGTTTAAAAAGGCATGCCCTTAAATCCAGAAGGCCTTGTGTGTATTTGAAAGGTTTATGAGGTACCATCTTAAATCTTTCTGAAGTTTTAATGAAAGATTTTACAGTCGCTGTCTTTTCTTCATCCTAATGTTGGAGACATTTTCCTAACAAGCTAGGATTTGATCTTTGCACTGAAGCCCTATCTCACTTTGAGATCTTCTGTGGAGAAATACTAAATGAACAATTTTTTTAAAAAGCCCCAAAAGACCTTTTATATTTCTGTTCAAGTTTACTTAAAACCTAAATGGTTCCTTTTCCTTTATATCTACCTCTCTTACACATGGCTAAAAGAAACAGATTAGCACTTTTAGTATTCTGACTAAGAAATGTCCTTAGCCAAATCTGCCAGTTTATTAAGCATATTTTTTTATTTTCTATGTAAATGCAGCCATAGGGTTGCCAAACTTTCTGCCACTGTATAGCAAAGGCCACTTTTTTTTTTCTTTTTTCTTAGCTTCCAATAACAGTTTCTTCCTTTTCATCCAAGCTTTCACCGAAGTCTCCTTAAAGGCCTTTCTAGCTTTCACTGACAGTCTTCACTGGATTTACTAGGTTTCACTTACCTTCATCACCTGTCTTTTTAAGATCCTTCGAGCTTTTTCCCACAGTCCAGTTTCAAAGCCAGTGCCACATATTTTAGGCTTTTTATATGTCTGAACTCCATTCTGGTACTAAATTTCTATTTTACTTGCTATTTTTGCATAAGCCTCATGATTTAGTAGCACAAATTATCTTTTTATTATGTGTGCAGCTTCTGTGGATCAGGAATTTAGACAAAATATGATAAAGATGGCTTGTTTCTGTTCTAAAACTTGTAGGATCTGAGTTGGTAGAATTCAGCAGCTAGGGGGGTCAATTTGATAGCTGGAGTCAGAATTATCTCAAGGCGTCTTCATTTGTGTGTCTGGCAGTTGATGCTGACTATCAGTAGTCCGACCTCAGCTTGGATGTTTGGTGAAGTACCTTCATGTGGCCTCTCTGTGTGGCCTGGGCTTTCTCACTGTGTGATGGGCTCAGAGTAGCTGAATTTACTACATTGAAACTCAGACGCTTCAAGTGTCATAGCATACAAAGTGTGTATTTGTTTCCTGTTGCTGCTGTAACAATATGCCCAAACTGGGTCGCTGAAAACAGAAATTCATTATATCACAGTTCTGGAGCTTGGAAGTCTGAAATAAAGGTGTTGGCACAGCCATACTGCTTCTGAAGGCTCTAGGAAGGCTTCTGGAGGTTGTCAACAATCTTTCACATTCCCTGTCTTTCAGCTGTATCCCTCTAATTTCTGCCTCTGTTTTCACATGGCCTACTTTCCTCTGTATCTGTATGTCCTCTGCTCTTTTTATAAGGACATGAGTTATACTGAAATTAGGGTCCACTCTGATCTACCATGTCCTTAATTTGACTAATTGCAGCTACAGAGCCCCTACTTCTAAACAAGGCCACTTTCTGACGTTTCGTGGGACACTGTTTAACCCAGTAGAAGTTGGAAACTGCACTGTCTCTATAACTTAGCCTTGGAAGGCTAAGTAGGATCATTTGCACTGTGCTTTGTTTGGTTGCAGCAGTCACAATCAGGCCCTGGTTTAACAAGAGCAGAGTTAGATTCTACTTATTGATGGAGGACTTTCAGGGTCACAGTGTAGAAGAATTTGTGCTATAAAATGTTTTTGTGTTCATCCTTGAAAAATGCAGTCTGCCACACCCTTATCCAGTTCGTGACCAAATTCTATTGATTCTGCCTCCAAAATATATCTCACATCTGTTCCCTTACTTCCTTTGCTACCCACTCATGCAAATAATTTCTCATCTGAATTATTGCATTAAACTCTTATCCGATCTTTCTGTACCCACTTTCGCCTCTTCTAACCTTTTTACCACCACGCTGCAAGAAAAGAGATATTAAAACTATAAATTTGCTCATACCACTGTTTAAATCTCTTTGGAGGCTTCCAATTGCTTGTATGGGCTTCCCTGGTGGCTCAGATGGTAAAGAATCTGACTATAATGCAGGAGACCTGGATTCAATCCCTGGGTTGGGAAGATCCCCTGGAGAAGGGAATAGCAACCCACTCCAGCATTCTTGCCTGGAGAATTCCATGGACAGAGGAGCCTGATGAGCTATAGTCCACGGGGTTGCAAAGAGTGGGACACGACTGAGCAACTAACACACATCCGTACAATTGCATGTACAATACAATGTAGATGACTCCCAAAAGCTGAAGAGGCCTTGCAAAATCTGTCTTTCCAGCTGTCTCGATGAAAAGGCATGCCACCTTTTTCTTCATGTACTTGCCTCTGGTCACTCAGGCCTTTGACAGCTCTTGGATCAACCCAATCATGTTTGCATCTTAGAGACTTGCACTTATACTTTCTTCTGCCTGGAAATCTCTTTCTTTGGTTCATTAGGCTCACATTTGACATATTCTATGTTTCATATTAAATGCTACCACTTTAATAATAATGATAATAATGATTATAGCTAGCATTCTTTTGAGTTAGCTTAGAACATTTTTCAGACCTTAGAGCTAATCATTGTGTCTGGATTATTTTTAAAAATCTCCGTAACACCTGGTGAAAGAGGTTCTATTATCGTTCTTATTTTATAGGTAAGAAAGATGAGGCTTAAAGATTTTATATGATGCTCCCAAAGTCGTACTACCTTGTGCTATATAATACATACCATGTACTAGAGTTCAGAATTACACTTCAAGATTGTCTGACTACAGAGATTGCTCTTTCAACCACTAGACCCTGTTGCCTCTACAGGAAACCTCATTCTGTACTTTATTCTTAGGCATAACACTTATTTCTTTTCTTCATTTTGTTGATCACTCTCTGTAGTTAAAAAAAATATATATATATATACACACACACATATATGTATATATTTATTTATTGCTTATCTTTCCAACTAGTATTAAATAATTTTTGTTATTCATAGCTCTGTCTTACCACCCACAAAGTACATGGCACATGGTAGATAATTAGATAATTATGAATAAATGTAGTGGCGTTTTGATAAATATTTAACCACCAGTTTGGGGTGGGGTTGGGGACTGATTGTAGCTTTTTTGAATTTCCATACTCTCACCTCAGAACTTATTTCAAGCTGCAAAGAATTTAACAACTGACTCACAAGATTCCTGAAAATTAAGTCCTAGCATAGCATTCATTCTAGATGAACAAATGAATAATGATGTAAAGAACAGAATAGCTCACCTGCAGTCACTGGTTTTCAAGGGGACAGGGGATATCTCTCTATAAGCTCTTGTGGTTTTAGTTCCAAAGAGATCAAACACATTGGTGAGGGTTCAGAGCATAATTCCTATTAGAGTTGCAGAAGGGCAATGAAGAGTTAACATGGCATCTGAAGTACTAAATATCTCCACAACAATGTAGTGAGAAACACTGAGACCAGATACTGTCATCTCTTCATCTTTTTTTCACTGCCTCAGGTGTTGGCAAGGACATGTATGATTCAGAAGCAAGGACAGGATGACTTTGTTTTATCCTTTACAGGGAAAGGATAGCTGGGATTGGAGTAGGAAGGAGTGAATCGAAAGGAGAAGGGGGAGGGGAGCCATTAATATTTCACGTTAGGTGTAAAAATGTTCGGTTGCAGCTTTGACTAGGGAGAGAAATTTCCTTGAAAATATTTGTTGGAGTTTTATGCTAAATGATTGTACAGAAGACTTATTTATGATTGGTCCAATTATTTACCTCAGTATGTAATATGGAGTGACATAGGCATTAGTTTTTAAATCACTATATGCCACGCAGCATTGCTGCCAACATTTTATTTGACAGTTAATTATAAAAATACTGCATGAATTTTTTGATCAGCAGTTTCATGCTGGTTAGAATCTAGCAATAGATGTGAATGAATGTGTTGCATTTGGTGGGACTGTATTTATCACATTAGGTATGAAAGTCTTGGCATCATGTTGGCTGACTACAGAGTGCTAAGGGAAGGTGCTGAGATGCTTAGATGTCTCAGTCATGGACAGCATATAATATGCCTCTTATTTAACTGACAAGTCTACACTTTGGTCCCATATCTTTCAGTCCCTTCACACTTTGCATAAGTAATATCTCCTATTATGCACATTCACTCAGGGGTTTTGAATGAATAAGCTCTACTCTCCTTGCCAGCTCCAGGATCCAGAGTTTTAAAAGTGCATGTGTAATTAATTTTGATTTAGAATTTTAAGCAAATATCATGAGAAATGCTTTTCTCTTTATTAATTTCCAGGTGTGAGTCTAAAGAAAACAGCAACTATTTTTCTTAAAATCACATGAATAATGTTGGAGCAAGACTGTCTCAATTGGAGACAAAAACATTGTATCTGTGTCTCACAGTAATCTATCCAAGGGTTAATGGACCCAGAACTCTCTGGACAGTTCACAAATCCACATAACAGGGCAGATTTTTACATTAGGATTCCTGACTTAGCTGAAAAATGTGAAAAATCAAATGCAGCCAAAGAGTTCCCTATTGATTACAAATGTGAGGATCAAGAGTAAGTTATTCCATCTAAGGCAGCATTTATTTAAATTTAAAATGATCCTTCTTGGTAATCTCATTTTGGTTAGTAGCATATAAATCAATGACATTTTTTTAAGAGTATTAATTCCATTACATTTGAGGGGCTTCCTGTGACAGAATAGGCATTGATATCCAGTAATATTTTGGGGTGTCTCATTGTGCTCATCTTTTCCTACGAGAATTCCAAAATTGCAACTCACTGCTGAACAGCCATCGACAGGAGAATGTTGGAACCCACCACAAAAAGATATCCCACATCCAAGGGAAAAGGAGAAGCCCCAAGGAGACAATAGGATGGGTGAAATCGCATTTAGAATCAAACTGCATACCTGCCAGAGATGCTCAGAGGGCTCAGACGAAACCTTGTGTGCACCAGGACCCAGAGACCCTGCAGAACCTGAGCCAGACCTGCCTTTGAGTGTTTGTCTCCTGTGGAGGCGTGGGTCATCAGTGGCCTAACACGGGGCCAGGGCCTTTGGGCTGCAGCAGACCTGGATCACGCCCACATTGCAGGCAGATTCTTTACCAACTGAGCCGCAAGGGAAGCCCTAAGCACACGTTTATTTTCTTACACATCACTTCCAGCTGTACCAAACTGCTTAAAGTTGTCAGTGGATCATGCATTATGTTATTTGTGTTTTTGCACATACTTCTTCCTCTACCCAGAACCCCTGTCGTGTTAACTAACTCCTGTCATTCTTCAAAACTCAGCCTGAAAGTCATACCTCAGAGATGGTTAGTCCCCTTACTCTGCACCTCTACCCACAACTGATGGTTTGGTACACTACTGTACACTAAACTTCTCCAAGGCAGTAACCAAGCATTCTTCGATGATTATGTGAAGTGGTCACCAGTGCAAGGAATTCTCTCGTTTGAAATCTTTCCCCCTATTTTCAGCATTCCTTAATTAATTATAGTAATCCCCATATACCTAAGGAGGATACTTTCCAAGATGCCTAGTGGATGCCTGAAACCAGTAGTACCAAACCCTCACATATATTGTTTTTTCTGATACATGCATACCTGTGATAAAGTTTAATTTATAAATTAGGTGTAATAACAAAGAACAATATAATAGAACAATTATAACAATATACTATGATAAAAGTTGTGTACATGTGCTCTATTTTGCTCTCAAAATATCTTATTGAACTGTACTCACCCTTTGTGTGATGATGTGAGATGGTAACATGCCTCCGTGATGAGATCAAGTGGGGTGAATGATGTAGGCATTGTGACATAGCATTAGACTACCACTGACAATATGTCAGAAAGAGGACTATCTGCTTCAAGTAACCCTTGATCATCAAGCCATTACGATGTCCATGGCTGGCTGTCAGGAGCAGATGTCAGTGGTTATGGATCTCAGATGGGAAGGAGTGGAAGAGGAATAGATTTCATCAGACTACTGAGAATAGCATGCAATTTAAAATTTATAAGTTGTTTATTTCTGGAATTTTTCATTATTATTTTCAGACCATGGTTAACTAAACTAGAAAACAAAACCACAGACAAGGGGAGACTGTTGTCTTAAATCAGAGTCTCCTTATAGCAAAATAAATACATGTCAGTTTCCCCAATTTCTCCTAAAACTCTTTCCAGTTAACTCAGGCACATAAGTCAATACTTGTATGTGTTCTTGTTTTTTCTTCCTTCTTTTTCCTCATGACTTTTCATTTGTGAAACATGAGACACACCCAGTTATACAAAGTCCATGTATGCAAGCTAACATCTGTAGCCAAGAAAGATCTAAAATGTTTAAAAGTCTACCAATAGCATCACTCTAACATGTTTTAAAATTTCTAGAAGACTCTGTCAAGTCTCTAATATTTCCATTATCCTCTCCTCAGTCTCAATACAATTTGCTTTACTTCCCATAACACTATTAAAAAATAAATAAGAATATATTTCCTATTACTTTCATAATGATTATCAATGACAATATAAAGTTTCTATTATATTTTTAATTAAATATATGATGATTCAACTGGAATACAGGTTACACAGACTTTTATGGTTTGACCTGGAAACTAATAACCATTTGTCAGAGTTACTGTGAGGAAAAAATGCTTTCCAGATTCTAAATAGCTACCTTACAAACTTTGAGACATAGTCCTTATGCAAGCTGTGGTCTACTTATATTCAAATTTGTATAGTTTCTCTACAAATTCAAAGAAAATTTACACTGTTTTCCATATGTGCTTAGGGAAAATGAAAGTTTATTGAAACATGTGCTTTAGAGTGGTGCAGATTTGGATCTGAATTTCACTGCAACCGTTATTTTTTTCTGTATTAATGGATAGTTTAAGCCTCAGTTTCCTCATATGTAAGATGAAGATAAATACTCCTGTGTGCATGTGTCAGGCAGCCAGTGTTGCCAGATAAAATACAAAGCAGTTAAGTTTGAATTCCATGAAAACAATGAATATTTCTCTGTAAATATTTTAACACATATAGTTTTAGTATGAAAATTTTCATTGTTGATCTGAAGCTCAATTTTTAACTGGGCATGCTGTATTAGCATTTATTAAGTTTGGCAAACCTACAGGAGTGCTAGTTTATCTGTGCGATGCCCATATGTATGTGATAACAGAAACTGTGAGATTCCTTCTGCAGCCCTTAGCTACAGTGGTCAGCTATGCTGAAACTAAATAGGTCTCTGCTACTTTACTGCTACTCCCAAATGCTATATCCTCTGCCTCAGCAAATTACATAGTCACAGAGCCCCACCACTAAACAGTCTAATGAGAAATCACAATAGTGGTCATTCTTGGATTTTGTTCTTCGGAAACTGTGTGGATAGATGAAGTGATTTTTGACACTCAATTTAAAAATATGATGGCATCTTTGAAATTCAGCATAATACATAAGAATGGGTGTGGGCTAAGTCGCTGCAATCGTGTCCAACTCTTTGCACCCCTATGAACTGTAGCCCGACATGCACTTCTGTCCGTGGGATTCTCCAGACAAGAATACTGGAGTAGGTTGCCTTCCCCTTCTCTAGGGAAGGATGGGTAGACAGTATTTGAAAATCATCTGCGATTCGATATGGAAGGAACTTAAGAGGCCATCCTAGCTACTCCTTTTTATACTGATAAGGGGCCTGAGCCCCAGAGAGTGCAACAGATTTGCTTGAGCTCGGGCTGGAATTTCAACCCTCTGACTTCAGTCTCAGTAGGGTTTTCTCCTACAGAGTTTCTCCTGCAGTGTTTCCTATCTAATTCCTTCTGTGACTTATTAGAATTAGCTTGTATTCAGTGACCGGGTGTGATCTGTTTCATTTCCTCTGTGTGGCGCTTTGCCCAGGATCCTCAAATATCCAGGAGTTATGGATATAATTGATAATTTGGTGCACCATAGTGTGTAAACATTGCCTTCAAGTTGGCTGCTGCATTTTTAATCATAAAATCATATCTATTAAAATATTTTTTATGCATTACGTTGGGTCACATTAAAATGTGATTATTTAAAAATAATGATCTTATTCCCAGACCTTTATAAATAAAGCACCTTTCTTCCCATTCTTCACACTACAGTGATACACTGTTGGTATCAAAGGTAGAGTATAGTGTAACTTTCATCACTACAGCTTATTTGGTTCTTCTTTGTTTGCAATAAAGTAGTAAAATTTAAATTATTCTTAATTCAAATAAATTCTAAAAATGACATCTGTGGAACTATTGGAAATTTGAACAGTGGCTTTAAAGTGATGTTAAAAATCATTGATAATTCTTTAAGTGTGATAATGGTATTGTAGTTAAATTTAGATACATGTGCTGATATGCCTGTGAATGTACTCTTGGATTAGTTTCAAAATTGTACTGTCAGAAGAGGTGAGATTAAGTAGCGAAGAGAAAAAACAACATTGGCCGTGAGATAATTGTTGAAGGTAATTGTTGAAGATAATTGTTGATAGGTGCAAGGAGGTTTCATTATACTATTCTGTCTGCTTTTGTATATGCTTAAAATTTTCTTTAATAGCAAGTTAAAATTATGTTCCTGATTTCCAGACTCTAGTCTGATTGTGAAAGTGAAAGTCACTCCATCGTTTCTGACTCTTTGCAACCCCATGGACTGTAGCCTGCCAGGCTCTTCTGTCCTTGGAATTCTCCAGGCCAGAATACTGGAGTGGGTAGCCATTCCCTTCTCCAGGGGATCTTTCCAACCCAGGAATCGAACCCAGATCTCCTGCATTGCAGGCAGATTCTTTACCATCTGAGCCATCTATACAGAATTTAAATAAAATTATATCACTTGAAATCAAAGATTGTAATGCTTATATTTAATGGACAGAAATAACATTTGCCTTCAAGTCCATTACTTGTTGGCTTTTTTTTTCCTTTTCACTCTTTCCGTTCATTTGAGAGAGTCACATATAATAGAAAGAATTTAGAACTGGGAACTCAGAGAATCTAATTCTAGCAGGTCTCTCCCTGCCTTTTGTAATTTGCATGACCTCAGGCAAGATACTTAATCTCTTTGGGCCTCAGTTTTCTCATTATGCAAAATGAGATCATTGTTCTTTGGTCTACTGGGGCATTCAGCTCTGAAATTGTTTGACATGATATCACACTCAGACTTTCCAAATCCACCATTAAACTGGCTCATGGTGTGTTTAATCTTTATTCTCTCCCTGTTAATGGAGTAATGGGCTATATTCTAGGAACAACTAGTTTTAACATAAAGATACTAGGAATGTGATACAAAATATTGTATGCTTCCTATGCATCTCCCATGTATGAGTTTATTATTAAATCCTTCTGAAAAGAACTGGTATTTCTATTGATATTACTTAGTGGAAAAGTTACGGAAACTACTTCCCACTTTGAAAGTTGAACAATGCTCTTGGTGTGGTGTTAATATAAACTCTTTCAAGATTCAAAGGGTTTACTTTCATTTTAGAATTCAAGATTAAAGAAAAATAATACTATATTTACTCTCTATATAATTTTGTTACCTTCAGTTATGTCCCCAGCCCTCTATATGAAGGCTGTTATATTCTCATGTAGTAGGACATTGTCCTCTTCACCAGTTTTATTGTTTCTTTTTTGAACTGTCCCTCATTTTGTAGTATGGCATATATTATGCATATTGTGTTTATACCATTTTTTTTCCCAAAGGCAAGACTTTTGAATATGTGCAATGTAGCCCTAATTCACTGTATTTATAACTTCTACCCAAGAATTCAGTTTCATTGCAGTCCTATCATCATTGCAAAACAAATTTTTATGAAAAATATGCATTGGATACTACTTTATAGTAATGCCAAATATATTTTCTGAGTGTCACATCAAAATTAATCCATTCAACAAATGTTTACTGAATGTCTTCTAGGTGTGTTAATTTTGAAAAGAGATCTTGAAGGAAAGAAGGCTCAGAACAAATTACCAGAGGACACAGATTTCCAATTTTAAACTGATTTATTCCTTAGACAATGTTACTAAGAGACACTTAATTATTCATACACACAGTCCTCGTCTTGCACAGATACTTCAAAATTACCATAATTAATTCAGAGTCCCAATTCTAGCCCCCATTCAAGTTGGCTGAATGAAGTGAAGGTTTCAGTAGAAACCACCATGGAGTATCACAAAGTCCATTATTATCACTTTTTGAAATAAATCCTTTCTGCTTACTCAATATCTTTACAATAATCCATTTTATCCATCAATAGCCTTCTGAACCAGGATTTGTTTGTTTGGTCTCTGTGAAATGATGGTACTTTAATCCAGAGTCATTCAGGACTACCTTCTGTTTGACCTTGCTGGAATCATGGGGTTTTTCATCAGCCTGTTGGAATACTTGACATGACAAGTAAGAGGATCCATTCCTTCTTTAGTCAGATATACGCTTGAGTAACCATATCAGATTCCCAGACACTGTTTTTGTAATCATTCCTTTTATTCACTCTCATCTCCTAGAGGTGATAGGGTAGGCTTCTTTGTTAACTAACTCATACTTTTATACTTTGATTCNCAGCAGAGACTGAAGATGGGGCCATCCTAAAGCTCTAATGAGGCTGAGCTCCTACTGATTTACTGTCAAAATAAAAACAGGAGCTCGCAGTCATCGCTGGTGGGAACATAAAACAGGACAGTCACTTTGGCAGGTAATTTGGCAGCTTCTTAGAAATTTTTGTGTACAAAAGGAAAAGAAAAGCTTAGCATCCAACCCAGAAATCCCAGTCCCACATATTTATCCAAGTGAAGTGAAAAACTTACATTCATGCGGATTGTCTTCAATAGGTAAAGGAAAAAAAAACATTGTAAATCCATACAACAAAATACTGTGTAGCAATAGAAAAGAACCAGACACCAAGTCACACAATCACATGAATGAGTCTCAAAGACATTTTGCTAAGTGAAAGAAAGTGAAAAGTGAAAGTCACTTTGCAAGGGCCGACTCTCTGTGACCCCATGGACTGTAGCCCACAAGGCTCCTCTGCCCATGGGATTCTTTAGGCACGAATGCTGGAGTGGATTGCCATTTCTTTCTCCATTGGATCTTCCCAATCCAGGGACTGCACCCAGGGACTGAACCCAGGTCTCCTGCGTTGCAGGCAGATATACCATCTAAGCTACCATGGCAGCCCTAAGACGCACCCCCAAAGCAGCCCTTTGTATCATCTAATCAGGCCTCAGTATGGAAAAGCCAAAATCAGAGAGGTGGACAGAGATCAGGGGCCATCGGGGGCTCTCTAATAGAAGGAACCAGGGCTCTTTGGGAAAATGTTTAACTGTACCACTGGGGCAGTGAGAATACAAGATGTTCATGAAGCATCTCAGAGCGCCAGAAAGTACGGAGGTACTTAGAGAACAAAACCGTGAGGCATATCAAAGGTACTGAGAGATCTTGCAAAGGCCAAAGATGAACAATTTGAGCAAAAAACCAATATTATAACTCATAGTATTTAATACTCGCATCCATCTAATAGGAAGAATAATAAAAATAAAATACATAACTTGGGAAAAGTGACGAAACTTTTTATGCTTTTTCCCTTCAAAAGCATAAAAATAAAATAGATAGATACTCCTCCAGGAGGTCAAGCTTAAATTCCCTCCCTTTTAATATGGGTTGGACTTAAGGACTCATTTCCAAAGAGACCAAAAAGGAAAAATAGGAACTTCTCAGGAGAAACATAGCAGGTTCCATTGGAACCAAGTGACAGGCTTAACTCATGACTGACTAACCTCACATGCTATGCCATGGGCTAACAAAGGTGACATCTCACCTCTCAAAAACCATGGCATTAGGGCAACCCCAAGTAGTGTGCTCGGTGGTCCAGT